>JAEQBH010002872.1:0-135832 GCA_016808115.1 Tetrastigma voinierianum
AATAGTAGCAGGGTTTTACTATTCCGAAATAGTGTTCTAAGAATGTAAATACGACAAATTATGTGTTTGGTTAAGTAATTGAATCGAATTGCTTGTGTTTGAACGTGTGAAGTGAGCTAATTTTTTGGTGTGTGTGAAATGATAAAATCATAACATGTTGTATGATTTAATTTCTATGTAAATATATTCATGTTATATATTTGCATGTGATTATCTTGTAATGGGCGCATATGCATTCCATATGCCTTTGGGACACCCTAGGATTATAGGGTGAGTCACGTGAATTAAGTCTAGAGAAAAAGGAGTTCGGAGGGTAGTCTAAAATGTTATTAATCATCCGGAATTAGTCAAACTAAAAATAATATATCAACCGTCGGGCGGCCAGGTTGATATTTATTCATCGGAGGAGTAGTCCACAAACAAATAATATATCAGCGGAAATCGGAGCGGCCAGTTGATATTTATTCATCGGAGAATTAGTCCACAAACAAATAATATATATCAATCGTCGGATAATTGAATTGATATATATTCATCGGAAGGTTGCCCGCTAATAACACAATAATTCTCATACGAGGCTTAGGCGAGTGTGAAAGAGAGTCGAATGAAGGACTCGGGATCACGAGTTGGTCGACATTCAAATGGGATCATGCATTTTGCTTGAATGGGCGTTTAAATTGGAACATTGCCTTTGCTTAGGTGGTGGTAGCGCAGGGCGATTCTCCCTCTTGAGCTTTAGCTCACCCCGTCGTGGGATCCCCCTTTTTCAGGTACAGGGAGCGTGCGTGAAGACGGTTCGTCCTTGAGGTTGGATAAGAAGAAAGTCGGGTGTGGCTTTGATGATATTTACATGTATTAGAATTTGAGTATTTTAATATATGTTGTATAAGTAAAACATTTGAACTCTTGAAACTATTGGATATAGTTTGGATATATGTGTTGAGCAGTTAGTGTTCCCATGTGGCCGTATTGGATATATATATTGCATATATTGTTGATTGGGACGGAGTTTATACATGTTTGTATTTGGGTAGAGCTCCCCGTCTGAAGGAGACTACTTGGGTTACTACAAAGTGGTCGGGTAACCCGACCTCCACTTGTATTCAGCGAGGTTGGGTAGTCAAGGTACCGGGTTTTGGGGGCGTCGGGCAGGTATCGGAGGCTTGGGTATCACGAATGCCTAGGGGCTCGGGTTTGGGTATCCATGTCGCCCACTAGGTGGTATGGTGTGGAGTATAGGTTTATGGGAACCTATGGATAGAAAATTTGGGCTTAGGCCATAGTTGGATGAGAGCATCACCACTAGGTGTGGTTTGATGATATGTATAGGTATGAGATTACCTAGGAAATCACGGGACAACACTAGGACACTGCATGCATGTGTTGGTGTGTTTTGTGTGATTAGTTTTTGTGAAGTGCTTGCATGCTTGGTTGTGCATAACATGGATTGTAGGTGTTATGTGATTGGAATTTTATGGGTGATATGCTTGGTTGATAGCATAGGATGATGTAATGGAACATTTTGGGTGTTTACGGTGTGTAAACTTGGACAGGAATTAACCAAAATAAATTCATAATTTATTTGGTTTGAAGAAAGGTAATTTTTAAGGTTTTACGATTAGTAAAGTGAAGAAAGATAAATGAAATAAATTTTACTAAATTATTTGGGATGTTGGAAGAGTGAGGAAAAATTTTAAAAGCAAAGAAAATAAATTTTTCAAATTTATTTGGTTATATGGAGGAAAATAATTTTCTAAGATTTTTTACAAGTGAGTAAAATTAGAAGAAAATGGAAGAAAATAATTTTATAAATTTATTTAGTGGAGAAAAATTTTTCGATGACTTGAAAAAGGAAAATAAATTTTATAAATTTATTTGGTATGAAGTGGGAAAACAATTTTCTAAGGACTTTCATATGGTATAAAATTTCAGAAAATGGAAAATAAATTTTACTAAATTTATTTGAGTGTCGAAAATGAAAAAAAAATGATTTTGTGATTTTTGTGATTTTAAATCTACTGGAAATAATGAGAAAAAAAAAAATTTTTAATTAAGAGAAAAATGAAAAAAAAAAAATTTATGGTGCATAAATTTTGAGAATCTTGCCCATATTGTATTGTGAAAGGATTTTTGTATTACGTGAGGTTGATTTATATTGCAATACCGAGAGGTTGGAAGGCTAGATTGTATTTGCGAGGGCAAAGCTTGGTTGAGTTGCAATACAGCGTACATGAATCTTTGTATTACGAGGAGCTCTTTATTTGAAAGTCCTGATACAAAATTTGTATCGTAATGAGAAATTTGTTGGCAGCTGATCTTGGCGCCACCAATTGGCCTTGAGCTCATGGCGAAGTAGCGGCGAAGCTGGCAGCGCAGGAACCTGCTCAGCCCGCCTTGGCTTGTAGCCCAAGCGCCTGGTAGCGAAGCGGCCCAAGCCTTATAGCGCTGTGTAGCCGTCTATGAAGCGGAGCCATGGCTATAAGTAGCAGCGGCCTTGGGAAACCTGGCGGCATAAGCGTCACAGACGCTGCTTGCGTGAGCCTTGCGAACCTGTGTGGGCGACGGCCCGAGCGGCGGGAGGCGCGAGGCGAGCTGGCGTGGGCGCGCGGGGCTCCGGCCTGGGCGTGCCGATCTTGTAGCAGTGGGGCGTCTTGTTTGGGTCGAATTTGGGCTGGTTGGTGCCGCAGTGCACTTGGCTCGGCTCGACTCGATTTTGGAACCGATTGACTCGATCTTTGTTCATGAGTCATTAAATGAACACTGTTCATTGTAAAATAAAATTTTTTTCGAAAAAAAATTAAAATAATATTTATTAAATTCAAATAAAATAAAATAAAATCAAATAAATTTTGATAAAATTTTCGAAAAATAAAATTTTCAAAAATAAATTTTTTTTGAAAATAAATTTTGTTGAAAGCGATATTTTAAACGAAATTGATTCTTGTATACAACGAGTTATGTGTATGATTGGTGTCTCTAGGGTTGTGGTTATGCCTTAGAGATACTGTATTGGATTTAACTACCATTTGAAATGGTGATTGATCGGTAGTTGCGTACGAAATTATATGCATGGTGTGATGCGTATAGGAAAATGGGTGAATGCTAAGGTTGGGAATTATGACCTTAGGGATTTGGGTGCTGAAATGAACAAGAGCCTAGAATTTTATAGAATTAAATGAATTAAGTGGTTGGAATTTAGCACCACTTAGGAAATGAACAGGTTAGTTCATGGTTGTCAGAATCTATTAATGTCGGCTATACGCATTATAGTCGGTGAAATGAAAAATTAATTGATTTTTTGTTGCCATGTTGATTGTGTAAATGGGCGATAGAGGTGAGGGCTATTAGAGGGCGTCCACGGGGCACTGGTCAGGCACCATTGACAATTGACCAGCCGCTTGTATTTGATCGAGCGGGCGCCGTGGGGTCGTAAGTGTTGCGAGAAACCGCTGTGCACGGGCTAGTATAGCGGTGGACATGGAGATCCTAGTAACCTCCGGAGGTTTAGGACGTATCATCCTAAGGCATTCCACGAGTAGAGATCCGATGGTGGTAGACCATTGGTTCATGCAGAACGAGAAAGTGTTAGAGGCTATGGAGATTACCTCTGACACGACCAGGATTAGACTAGCTGCGTTCTAGCTAGAGAATGAGGCCCAAATATGGTGGAAATGGGCAAGGACCTCTAGAGACCTTAGAGGAGCCGTTGCATATGAATTCTCCCCTAAGGATTAGGGCGAGAATAGGTACGATATGTCAAGGTTGCGAGTTAGAGATCTCGGGGACTCTACTCACAGTGGACCTGAGGATTATGGACATGTCAGAGTTCGAGGTCATCCTGAGGATGGATTGGTTGGCCGGTTACAAGGTTGTTATAGTTGTGGCGCCCAGGAGAGTTACCGCCTACCGCGCGGGGCGATACTCGTGTTGTATTTCGACCCGAAGCGCATTATTTTGCCCCGGACGGTGCTGAGTCCGAGTGCTAGGGACAGGTTGGCGGGTTAGCTAAGCGAGCCTTACCTGAGGGCGGTGAGACCGGACTTAGATCTACCTCGAGTGGTTTGCGAGTACGCGAATATTTTTCCAGATGAGCTACCTGGACTACCTCCACATAGGGATGTAGACTTCGGTATCGAGTTACACCCTGGTACTTTAACCATCTCTATGATTCCGCATAGGATGGCACCGGTTGAGTTGTAGGAACTCAGAGTCCAACTACAAGGGCTATTGGACAAGGGGATTATTAGACCGAGCACTTCACCATGGGGCGCTTCGGTTCTAGTTGCGAAGAAGAGGGGCAAGACCCTTCGGCTGTGAAGTGGCTATAGACAGGTGAACAGGGTTATGATCCAGAATCGGTACCCATTACCGAGGATCGATGATTTATTTGATCAGTTGAGAGGAGTGCGAGTCTACTCCAAGATAGACCTTCGCACTGGTTGTCATCGGCGAGTTAGGGAGGCAGATATCCCTAAAATTTGCGTTTAGGGCCAGCGTTGGGGCACTTTGAGTTCTGGTGATGCCCTTTGGATTAATGAATCTTGTAGTGATTCATGGACCTCATCGTAGGGTGTTCGACCTTATCTCTAGATCAGTTTGTCGTAGTCTTCGGGGATGACATTTTTGATCTACTCGGTCGAGTGGAGCATGGTATCACTTGAGGATTGTGTTACAGGTTGAGACCATCGAATTTGTATGCAAGTTCGTTAAGTGCGAGTTTTGGCTTATTGAGGGGAGATTTTTAGGACACGTGGTGTCCCGGCTTCCATGAGTGTCGGTCGACCCTAGAGAAGGTTGAGGCAGTGATGTGTTGTGAGAGACCGAATGTCAATCTTCGAATCGTAGTTTCTTGGGATTGGTGGGTATTACGGGGAGATTCGAGGATGGATTGAAGTTGTCCGTCGGGATAGGATCGTGGACTTCCTCCCCGGGACGTGGACTCCATTAGTTGAGCGGCCTGACCATAGAGAGATTAAGGATAATTGGAACACTTTCGGGATACGGTGTTGGTAGCTAGAAGGAGGATCAGCTTTCTCCTAGTTCGGGAAGAGCGAAGACACGCTTCACCTTAGTTTCAGGACTAGGGCCAGGATTGGGCACGAGTGACGGGATTGCCCCCCGACAGGGGATCCCAGACTTTGGGACATCTGCGATTTGATTAGCCATAGGACATGAGTATACCGGTTCATTCCTCCACACCTAGTAAGGGTTAAAGAGACCGATTTCAGTTCGAGGGTGCTATCTGAAGCACTCCAGCTGATCTGGCTAGGTGGAGGGCGAGTGTGGAGTAAAGTGAGGGACGGATCGAGTTGCGTGCAGGCGTTAATGGACCTTAGGGGTAGACTATTGGTTTGTTGATGTCAGTTTGTATGGATGAGTTGACAACCATTGGGTTGCCAGTGAATTAGGACTAAGGCCGAGTTGTCATACTCAACCACGACGGTGGTTGGGCTTAGAGTTAGAGCCTTTTAGAGAAGCCAAGTATGGATGTTCTTCCCTAGGGTGAAGGGTGAGAGTCGACCTGATAGGTCGGGATTATGAGTGAGAGATCTCTGAGATTCTGCTCATGGTGGAACCGGGATTGGTTGTCACAGTATGACATCATTGCGTTCGTATGCACGGTAACATCCGTCAGTCGGGTGTGGGTGCCGGTATGATCATTCACCACTCTTGGTGAGCGGGTTGAGTTGTCTTTAGATTCGTCTAATGAGCTCGTTGAATCGAAATGTAAGAGATTGAAATTATGTAGAAGTTATGTGGGTACGGAGATGGCTCTGGGGACAAGGTTATCACGTAGATTGAGAGTTGAGTGATAGGAGTCGGGGATGACTCGAGGTTTGGATACCTTTGGAAATTGCATTGGAGTGTGTTGAAATTTGCTTGAGGGCTCGATGCGTGGATGTCATCGTAGCGTGGATTAGGGTTAATGATGAAGAATTTGGATTGTCAGTAATTGTGACCTTGGAGAGGTTAGCGGTTACACACCAAGCAAGGGAGACCTTCTCTCTCTACCACAAACCCCATTCGGCTACTGCATCCATTTTTTTTTCAAAATCACGTTTTGCTCCTTTAGTTTAGGTGGAGAAGACAACCATGTTCACTAATTCGTCTTGTAGTGACTTAAAACTACTCTAAAAATGACCGTTATGTCCCTCATTTCCCAGATTTGATATTCGGCACTACCTCGGCGTCCATTTTCATCATTTTCTCCTACTCCTTACCATATGGTACGCCCAGGTACATGTTATATGGCTTTCGTCTGCGTCGAAAACCATTTTCACACGGCTGCAAAGCGCGATGCCTCAGCGTGCGAATCAGTATGCCAAGCAAATTGCGAGAAATTTCCGTGCTAACTAGATTTCGCGAGCGCGATTCAGCGATACAATCCGTTTAGTCATCCGAGGTCTAGAAATTAATTACGGACTTTAACGTGGTATAATTTATAATCAAAATTAGATTTTGCCCTTATTCGAAAGTCGCTACAGAATTTCTCGGGTGCTTCCATAAGCTAAAAGAATTTATTCCGAAATTCAGGACAATCATATCACTCCTGACACGTATACTACCATGACGCTGGCAGTGTGTAACCATTCTTCTCTCCAAGGTCACAATTCTTGACAATCCAATGGTACAGTGACTCAATCCATGCCATACATGTGCATCCATTCTTGAGCCCTTGCCATTTCAGCTGACACCAATGCAATTTCTAAGGGTATCTGAGCCTCGAGTCATCCCTGGAAACCTGCTGACTCGGTCTACGTGATAACCTTGTCCTTGTGTTTTTCATCTCGGCCATAACTTCGGCTTACACTTTGAATCTCTTACATTTCATGATTTAACTATGAGTCTTCATTAGGCGTAGTCCTAAAGACAACTCAACCGCAGCGCTCACCAAAGGTGGTGAATGACCATACGTTGCCCACACGAGCTCACGGGATGTTCTGGAGTGCATCTGAGCCTTAATGATGTCATCTTGTGACAGCGATCAGGTTCCACCATGAAGCGAGAATCTCGGGAGATCTCTCGCTCCATAATCCCGACCTATGATTAGACTCTCTACACCCTAGGGAAGAACATCCATACTTGGCTTCTCCCAAAGGCTGGCCTCTAAGCCCAAATCAATGTTGTGTAAGATATGACAACCAGGCCTAGGTCTAAATCAGCAACCAGTGATTATCAACTGTCCATCTTCGAGCCTGACATCAACAACAAATAGGTCTACCACCACAAGGTTCTGCAGCCTGTGCAAATACGATCACGTCACGACTTTGACCCACACTCTGGCCCCTACGGCTCATGTGATAACAGGAAGTGCTTGTATAGCACCCGAACTAAAGCGGTTCCTCGACCCATACTAAGGTGTGGAGGAATGGCGTATACTCTCTGTCCCTCACGACTCTTTAGGTACGCATTGTCCCTGAAGTCTTGGGATCCTGTCTGCAGGGCAATCCAGTCCTTTCGTGCTTAATCCACATTTACAGTCACATGGCAGTAGTGACGAAGTCTTCTACCTCTTCCCGAACTAGGGAAAGCTAATCCTCCTCATTGCTACCAACACCTGTATCAGTGTGGGCAGAGATTGTTGGAATAAGGGCAAAATCGTAATTTTAATTGCAAAGTGTAGTACAGGTTTAAAAATCAATTAATTCTCTAGATCTCGGATGGCGAAGCGGATCATACCGTTGGAATGTCATGAAATCCCTAGTTGCAAAGTAAAAATTTCATAATTTTCGGAGACGTTCGGATCGGCGCGTTTTCGAGGCATCATTTGTTCGGTCTTGTAAGCGATTTTCGATGCGTGAAAGGCAGATCAAGCATCTTGCTCATGTACCATAAATTGAAGAATTAGAAAAATGATGAAAATGGACCGAGATAGTTCGAATATCAAATCTGGTAAGAGAGGGACATAAGGGTCATTTGAAGTGGTTTTAAGTCACTACAAGACAAAATAAGGAACATGGTCTTCTTCTCCAAATAAAAAAGTGGGCAAAAGCGTGAGAGGCATTTTCGGTGGATGCAGTAGCTAGGATTGAGAGTTTTCAAGTGAGAGAGCTTCTCTCTAGATTTGCAAGAATCCGTCGTTGGCGGAGAAGCCGGAATGAAGGGAGAGAAAGCTCATTCTCTGTGGGCGACTACAGCGTGGACTCACGGGATCAGGAGTTTCTTCAAACTCCTTAAGGTAGGATTTTCTCCTACTTGGGTTTTATTCCCATTTTAGTACTTTTCAAATGTTTGAGTTGATAGAGGCCATTAGGGGTGTTGTTAAAGTCAGAACATTGGGATCGAATTAATAGAAAATTTTGAGAATGAATGGAGCAGTCTGTGACTGCTCCATGGCGGATGTGAGTATGAATTTGTGTGTTCTTGGTGTTAATCATGTGTTGAATGGATTTGAGGTCGGGAATGGGCCGTACGATCGGTCCCAAATATGGGACCAGGAATTAGTCTGGGTTTTCTTTGAGCACGAGATGCGTAGTGCATTTGCTCTCATAGGCTTTGCATTTGGAGTGTGCTTTGTTTTTAATTTGTGTCATTGCTTGATTTGCTTGGTATGCTTTGGGCGGGAATGGTAGTGGATTGGGTTCACTAAGTGACGGTGTTTTGTGATTTCGGGGAATAGTAAGCGAGGTTTCTTATTCCCCGGAATAATCATTCTAAAGCCATATATTTTTGTGAAAATACATGTTGAACCAGTGTTTAAATTAAATTACTCGTATATGATCATTAGCCCAAAGTGAGCTAATCTTGATGTGTGAATTAATTAATTTACATGATATGATTGTGTAGATTGGTTGTTTGTAAATATATGCATGTTTATATATTTACATGTAGATGGCCCATTGTGGGATTGGCACATGCATTCCATATGCCTTTGGGACATCCTAGGACTTTAGGAGTTAGTGCATGACATGAGTCTAGAGGAAAATGGTTCGGTAGTCTAAAAATATTAAATGATCGGGAGGAGTGAGTCCAAACCAAATAATTTATCAACGTCGGACGACTGATTGATATTTATTCATCGGGTAGTCGCGAGCAAATAATATATATCAATCGTCGGGTGACCCAATTGATATATATATACATCGGGTTGTCATTTATTAAAACTAATATTCTCATCAAGGGCTTAGGCGGTGTGAGAGAGTGATGAGGACTCGGGATCACGGAGTTAGTCATGTGGCATTCGGCGGGATCGTGGTGGCCGGAGTGTGTGTTTAGAATGGAACATTGCCTTTGCACTTCTGTTGTTGATAGCCATTTAGGGTGATTCTCCTCTTTGAGCTTTAGCTCACCGGTCGTGGGATCCCATCTGTTTTCTGAATCTGCCGGGACATGCTGGGAGGCGGCTCGTCCTAGAGGTTGAGCGCTAGCGGGATGTGGCTTTGATGTATACATGTATTAGAATGCATTTCATTTTAATATATGTTGTATGAGAAGTAAAACATATTAACTCTTGTAACTATTGGTACATATGATTTGGATTCATAGTCGGCATGTATATTAGTCTTTGTTATGGAGCCCAAGTAGCCATATTGATATATATTGCATATATTAGATTGTTTGAGACAGGTATATGCGAGGTTTATACAAGATTTTGTATTTGGGTGAGCTCGTACAAGGAAACCTGCAGATTTCGTCTTCGGGTCTGAGCATTCCACAATGTCCATGAGTTGACGGGTAGTCACGGACCGGGTTTTGGGCGTCCTTGGCTTGGTATCAGAGCTTAGGTCTACGAATACCTAGGGAGCTCGGGTTGGGTATCCATCACCACTAGGTGTGTGGTTTGATGTTGAGTTAGGTATGAGATTACCTAGGAGAAAATCACGGACAAACTAGGACACTCTGTGCGATGTGTTGATGTGTTTTTGTGTGATTTTTGTAGATCATTCCCCAGTGATTAGTATTGTATAATATGATTTGTATGTGTTATAATGTTGTGCTTGGTGATTAGCACATGATGGGTCTAAGGAAATATTGTAGAAAATATTTTGGGTGTTCTGAGTGTGTAAACTTGAACCAAGGAAATAAACAAAGTAAATTTATAGAATTCATTTGGTTTAGAGGTGAAGAAATTTAATTTTTAGGTTTCACAGGTGTAAAATGCGAAATAAATAAAATAAATTTTCTAAAATTTATTTGGGTTATTAGGAAAGTGAGGAAAAGAAATTTTCAAGCCAAAAAATAAATTTTCCTAAATTTATTTGATGAAAGTGAAGAAAGAATAATTTTCTATATGATTTTACAGTATTAAGTGAGAGAAAATGGAGAAATAAATTTTATAAAATTTATTTGGATGGAGAAAATTTTCAGTGAAAAATTGGGAAAAGCAAATTTTATAAATTTATGTGGTTATAGGAGTGAAGAAATAATTTTCTAAAGGTTTATGGTGTAAAATTTAAGAAAAAGGGAAAAAAAAATAAAAATAAATTTTTACAAATTTATTTGAGTATTATGGAAGATGAAAAAAAAAATATGATTTTAGTGATTTTTTTGCTCTTTAGAAACTAATGAAAAAAAATTTAGTTAAGTGAAAAAGCGAAAAAAATTCGGTCTCGAAAATTTGATGGAGCTCTTTGCCCATTTGTATTACAAGATGGATAAAATTGGCTTAGAGCGCTGTTGCAATACCGATTTTATATTGCAAGAAAGAAAGGCTTTGAAGCGAGAATTTGTATTGCAATGCGATCCAGCGTGCCACGATCACAATGAGCATAGGCGGGCGGTATTTGGGGTGCCTTGAGCGAGGGGCGCCTTGGCGAGGAGAGCGGCCGGGCGTGGGGCGCGCCTGAGCCATGTTAGGCGAGAACCTTGTGCCTTGAGGCGCCTTGGGACGGCGATCTGGCAGCGGTAGTGTGGGCGAGCACGGCGTGGGCGAGCCTTGGTAGGCGCACTGGTCTTGTGAGGCCTGACTGCTGGGGCGTCTTTGGGCGCTAGGAGAATCTTGGTGAGCCCCGGCTAGGCCCAGTTTGGTGCGTACTTTGGCTCGATTCTAGCTCGGTTTTGGACCCGGTTCGGCTCGGCCCACTGCGAGTCACCAAATAGTTTCTTGTTCATTGAAAAATAAATTTAAAAAAAAAATAATATTTATTAAATTCAAATAAAATCAAATAAATCAAATAAATTTGAAAAAAATTTCGAAAAATGATTTTCAAAAAACGGAATTTTTTTGAAAATAAGAATTTTGTTAACTTGATATTTTAAAAGGAAAAATTGATTCTGCGTATACATTGGGTTATGTGTATGATTAGTGTCTCGAGAATTTTGTGTTTATGCCTTAGAATCTTGTATTGGGATTTAACTACCATTTGAAATGTGATTGCGCGGTAGTTATGAAATTATATGCATGGTGTGATGCGTATAGGAAAGGGTGAATGCTAAAGGTTAGGATCATTGACCTTAGGAGTTTGAATCTTGAGGCGGGTGGTTGGAATTTATCGCCACTTAGGAAATGAACGGGTCGGTTCATGGTTGTTAAGTCTATTGGCATGTACATTGCTAGTTAGATTGAAATGAAAGTTAAATGACTCTTGTTGCCATTTGACCAATGTAGATGGCTAGTAGAGGGCGAGGACGTAAAGAACGTCCACGTGGCACTGGTCAGGCACAATCAGTGTTTGATCAGCGGACTTTAGCAGAACATGGGTATTACAGCGAATGCTATACGCGGGCTAGTATAGCATGTAGACAGGAAGACCTAGTAGCATTGAGGTTTTAGGACAGCATCATCCTCAGAGCATTCACGGGAGGAGATCGGAGTAGTGGCGACCATTGGTTCTCTTGAGCGAGAAAGTGTTAGAGGCTATGGAGATTACCTCTAACACGACCAGGATTAGATTAGCTGCGTTCTAGCTAGAGAATGAGGCCCAAATATGATGGAAATGGGCAAGGACCTCTAGAGACCTTAGAGGAGCCGTTGTACGTGAGTTCTCCCCTAAGGATTAGGGCGAGAATAGGTATGATATGTCGAGGTTTCGAGTTAGAGATCTCGGGGACTCTACTCACAATGGACCTGAGGATTATGGACATGTCAGAGTTCGATGTCATCCTTGGGATGGATTGGTTGACAGTTTACAAGGTTGTTATCTATTTTGGCGCCGGGAGAGTTACGCACACGGGGCGGTACTCGTTGTATTTCAAAGAGCGAAGCCGCGATATTTTGCCCCGGACGGTATATCTCGAGTCAAGTGTTTAGGGGCAGTTGGCTGGTTGGCTAAGCGAGCGGCGCTACCTAGGGGGCGGGAGAAGTCGGACTTGGATCTACCTCGAGTAGTGTCTGAATATGTGAATGTTTTTTCGGATGAAGTACTGGACTACCTCTCCACGTAAGGGATGTAGACTTGATGCGAGTTACACCGGGTATTTCACCCATCTCTATGACTCCGCCAGGATGGCAGGTTGAGATTGCGAGGAACTGAGTCCGAGTTACAAAGGCTATTGGACAGGGGTTTATTAAGGCCAGAGCACTTCATCATGGGCGCTCCGGTTCTGGATTCTGCGAGAAGAGAGCGAGAGCCAGCCATTGTGCATTGACTAGAAACGATTGAAACGGGAGTTCTGATTGAATGGTATCTCTTATCGAGGGCGATGATTTGTTTGACCGAGTTAGAGGAGTCGCAGTCTACTCCAAGATAGACCTTCCTGCCCGGTTACCATCGGCCCGAGGTTAGGAGATAGATATCCCTAAGACGGCGTTTAGGACGCGTTATGGGCACTTTGAGTTTACAGTGATGCCCTTTGGATTGACGGATGCACTAGCAGCATTCATGGATCTCATGCATAGGGTGTTCCAACCCTATCTAGATCAGTTTGTCGTAGTCTTCGTAGATGACATTCTGATCTACTCCCAGTCAGAGTGGGAGCATGAGTATTATTTGAGGATCGTCTTACAGTTGTAGAGAGACCATCAGCTGTACACTAAGTTCAGTAAGTGCTAGTTTTAGCTTACTGAAGGGAGGTTTTGGGACACGTGGTGTCGGCACCAGGAGGGCTAGTCGACCTAGAGAAGGTTGAGGCAGTGATGCGTTGAGAGAGACCGAATGTCAATCTTCGAGATACGTAGTTCTTGGGATTGGCTGGGTATTACGAGAGACATGAGAATGGGCTGAAGTTGTCCATTCGAGACAGGATCGTAGGACTTCACCTACGGGATATGGACTCCATGGTTGGGACGGTACGACATAGAAAGTGAGGATGCGGAACGCAGGAATGCGGGTTGCCCAGTAGCGAGAGGGAGGATCAACTTTCTCCTAGTTCAGGGAAGAGGCAGAATACTTCTGCTTCATTCTAGTTTCAAGACTAGGACCAGGATTGAGCATGAGTGATGGGATTTCTCCAAAAACAGGGATCCCAAGACTTTGGGACAATGTAGTCCCAGTTGGCCGTAGGACAGGAGAGTATACAGTTCATTCCTCCACACCGTAGTACGGGTCAGAGGAACCGGTTCCCGATTTTGGGGTGCTATCTGAGCACTTCCGGCAACACATGTAGGCGAGGGGCGAGTGTGGAGTCAGTCGAGGGCAGATCGGAGTTGCGCATCGGAGCGTGGTGGACTTTGGGTGTAGACCTGTGGTTGTTGATGTCGGAATTGACATGGGCGAGTTGACAATGTTGGTTTGTCGATAATTGAGACCTTAAGCCGGGTTGTCATAATCGACCACGGCAGCTGGATTGGGCTTAGAGGTTAAGGCCTTTAGAGAAGCCAAGTATAGATGTTCTTCCCTAGGATGTAGGGTGAGGGTTGACCTGATAGGTTGAGATTATGAATGAGAGATCTCCGAGATTCTGCTCATGGTGGACCCGAGATAGGGTGTCACGGTATGGCATTATTGCGTTCGGGTGCACGGTAACATCGCATCGAATCGGGTGTGGGTGCACGGTATAGTCATTCACCACTCTTGGTGAGTGTGGGTTGAGTTTGTCTTGAGACTATGTCCAATGAAAACTCATAGCTGAATCAGAAAGTGTAAGAGGCTCGAAGTGTAAGCCGAAGAATTATGTAATAGAGATGAAAACACACGGACAGGTTATCATGTAGACTTAGAGTTGAGTGATAGGAGTCGAGGGTGACTCGGGAATTGGATTCCCTTTTGGAAATTGCATTGGGTATTGTTGAGCTGGCAAGGGCTCGGTATAGGGATGTCATTCATGACATGGACTAGGTTGACAATCCATTGGATTGTCAGTGATTGTGACCTTGGGAAGGTCAGCGTATACACACGAGCGAGGGTTGTGTAGGGGTTATGTTGTATGGGACTTCATCCCTACGAGGGGGGTTGGGGGCATATTGCGAACATGTGTCCTGGATCATAAGGGTAGAGGATTAATTGCCCTTAGTGGAATTCGCCTACAACAACAGTTATCAGGCGAGTATACGGATGGCATCGTATGAGGCATTGTATGGGAGGCCATGTAGGTCACCGTTAGGTTGGACCGAGGTGGGAGAGAATTCCATCACTGGTCCTGATCTGATTAGAGACACCTTAGAGAAGGTGAGCTTTATACGACAGCGTCTTCTCACGGCTCAGAGCCTGCAGAAGAGTTATGTAGATGTGCGACGTCGACCCTTAGGGTTCGAGGTTGGTGATCACTTTTCCTTGAAGGTGAATCCTGAGAGAGGAGTGGTCGAGGTTCGTGGCGGAAGCTATGTAGGGTTTATTGTACTTCGAGATACTCGAGAGGATAGGCACTGTAGCGTACCGATTAGCGTTACCGCCCAGCATGTCAGGTGTCCACGAGGTATTTCACGTCTCCGTGCTCCGGAAATATACTCCAAATCCAGCTCATGTGGTGGATTGGGGGTAGATTGAGGTTGACACGGATGGGACCTTCGAGGAGGGACCAGTGTACATTGTTGATAGCCGTGATCAGGGTTTTGCGACGCAAGATTGTGAGGCTAGTAAGAGTGCTATGGCGGCGCGTAGGTGGAGGAGTCAGCGTGGGAGGCGCGAGGACACGTCACGGGCCACTATCCTGCTTGTTTAGGGATGAAGTGCGTAGTTTAGTTGTTTAACAATTAAATAACTAGTTTACATGCATGGTACATTATACGTTGCATATGCATGTGAGTTTATAATTGTCTTAATTCGGAATGAAATTCCTTTTAAGAGGGGAGAATGTAAGACAGAAATTCAATTACGGAATAAGGGCAAAATCGTAATTTTAATTACAAAGTGTAATTCTTGTTAAAAATCCGTAATTAATTCTCTAGATCTCGGATGGGCGAAACGGATCATGCAGATTGGAATCGATACCATGAGAAATCTAGTTGGCACGTAAAATTTCATAATTTTCGGAGACAGTCGGAGTCGGCACGTTTTTCGAGGCATCGCTGTTCGGGTGAAATAAACTGATTTTCGATGCGTGAGAGAGACGGATAGCACATGTACTCATGTACCATAAGTGGTATGAGTAGAAAAATGATGAAAATGGACAGCTAGAGATAGTCTTAGAATATGTCTGGTAAAAGGGACATAAGGGTATTTGGAAATTGGTTTTAAGTCACTCTGAGACAAAATAAGGAACATGGTCTTCTTCTCCAAATCAAAAGTGGGCAAAACGTGAGAGGCATTTTTCGGTGGATGCAGTAGCTAGCGGATTGAGAGAGTTTTAGAGTGAGAGAGAGCTTCTCTCTAGATTTGCAAGAGATCCGACCGTTGGCGGGCTTCGGGACAGAAGAATGTTCTACGCGGAGCAGGCTACGCGTGGACTCCGGGATCGGGAGTTTCTTCAAACTCCTTGAGGTAGGATTTTCTCCCTACTTGGGTTTTACTCCCATTTTCAGTACTTTTCAAATGTTTGAGTTGATAGAGGCCATTAGGGGCTGTTAGATCGGTCCCAAACATTGGGATCAGATGTAAAATTTTGAGAATGAATGGGCGATCCGTGGTATTACACATAGAGCGGATGTGGTATGAATTTGTGTGTTCTTGGTGTTAATCATGTGTTGAATGGATTTGAGGTCGGGAATGGGCCGTACGATCGGTCCCAAATATGGGACCGAATTGATGCAAGGTTTTCTTTGAGCCAAGGTGCGTAGTAATTTGCTCGTGGCTGTTTGGGTGTCTTTGTTTAATTTGTGTGTGCTTTGTTTGCTTGGTATGCTTTTGCAGGTGGGAATGGCGTGGATTGTGGAGTTCACTAAGTGAACCGGTGTTTTAATGATTTCCGGGAATGAAGTAAGCGAGGTTTCACTATTCTGAGAATAGTGTTCCTAAAAATATATATTTTGTGAAAATACATGTTAGTCGAGTGATTTAAATTAAATTACTTAGTACGATCAATAGCCTTGAGTACATTTAATCTTGATGTAGTCCATTGTTTGTATGTGTGATTGTGTGAATTGGTTGTTTTGTAAATGTGCATGTTTATATATTTTACACATGTAGATGGCCCATTGTGGGATTGGCCATAGCAGCCATTATATATAACTGGAACATCCTAGGACTTTAGGGTTAGTGCGTGACATGAGTCTAGAGGAAAAATGGTTCGGAGGGTAGTGCAAAATATTAGCTGATCGGGAGGAGTAGTCAAAGCAAAATGAATTTATCAACCCGTCGGAGCGTGATTGATATTTATTCGCCCGGAGGAGTAGTCCTGAACAAATAATATATATCAATCGTCGGAGACAGCCCGATTGATATATATACATCGGAGGGTTGTCCATTATTAAAACTAATATTCTGTCTGAGGCTTAGGCGAGTGTGAAAGTCGTGAGACTCGGGATCACGAGTTAGTCATGTAGACATTCAAGTAGGATCATGCATTTGCTTGAATGTGTGTTTTAAGTGGAACATTGCTTTGCACTTAGGTGGTGAGTAAGCCCATTTAGGGTGATTCTCCTGCGAGCTTTAGCTCGCTGGTGTATGGGATCCCCGCTTTATTTTACGGTCACGGGGGCATGCGAGGGACGGCTCGATCCTAGGGGCTGAGCGCTAAGAAGCGGGATGTGGCTTGCTGATCTTATGCATGTATTAGAGATGCTTTTTCATTTTAATATATGTTGTATGAGTAAAACATATTAACTCTTATGGCAGTAGACATATAGTTGGATTCATAGTCGGCATGTATATTAAGTCTTATTATGGGCCAGTGGCCATGTTAGTATATATTGCATATATTGGATTGTTTGGGACAGCAGGTATATGCAGGTTTATACAAGTTTTGTATTTGGGTAGAGCTCCCCGTACAAAGGGAGACTGCGTTTTTCGTGAAAAATGTCGGGTCACCAGGCATTCCACAGTATTCCAGGTGGGTTGACGGGTAGTCAGCGGTTCCCAGGTTTTTGGGGCGTCACATCCCGAGTGTTCAGTATCCTCGATCTCTCTATGGTCAGAATTTGTCCCAACCATGGAGTCCATGTCCCGTAGGCGAAGTCCTACGATCCTACCTTGAATGGACAACCTCAGCCCATTCTCTAATCTCTTGTAATACCTAGCCAATCCCAAGAAACTATGTATCTCTAAGATTGACGTCGGTCTCTCGACTCCTTCATTACCTCAACCTTCTCTAGGTCGCGACCTCTGATGCGACACCACGTGTCCCACATGCGCGCGATCCTTATTTGTCTTAGGGATATCTGTCTCCACTAACCCTCGGTGTGGTAACCGGTCTGAGAAGGTCTATCTTTAGGTGAACTCGCTCCACTCAACCGATCAAACAAATCATCAATTCTCGGTAATGGGTACCGATTCTCGATCGCAACTCTGTTCAACTGTCTATAGCCAATGCACAGTCGAAGGGTCTTGCCCCTCTTCCTCGCAATTAGAACCGAAGCGCCCCATGGTGAAGTGCGGTCCTAATGACCTTGTCAATAGCTCTTGTAGCCCCGGACTCACGAGTTCCTACGACTCAGCCCGGTGCCATCTGTCACGAAGTCCTAGAGCCAGAGATGGGTGAAGTACCAGAGCGTAACTCGATAGCTCCACACTTTCAGGTAGGAGGCACCGTAGCTTATCCGAAAACATCCACATACTTCGCACACTACTGGTGTGGTAGATCTAAGTCTCGGTCTCACCTCGTCTCTAGGTAAGGTTCGCTTAGCCAACCCGCCAATCGTCCTTAACACTTGAACTCAGATACCGTCTGGTGGCAAAACGTCATGATTATGTTCCCCGAAATACCATACGACATCGCCCCGTGATAGCGGTAACCCTCCTACGCCACAATCGATAACGATCCGTAGCTATCACCTAATCCATCCTCAGATGTCCCTCAACCCGACATGTCCCATAATAATCCTCAGTCCATCAGGAGTAGTGTCCCGAGACTTAACTCCAACCTCGACGATACCCCTATTCTCGCCCTAACTTAGGAGAATCACTGCATAACGGCCCCTCTAAGGTCTCTAGAGGTCCTGCACATTTCCACCATATATAGTCCTCATTCTAGCTAGAACAGAATCTGCCCATCCGGTCGCGTCAGGCAATCTCCATAACCCCAACACTTCCTCGGACCAAGATGAACCAATGGCTACACTTACCTGATCTCCTTCCCCAGAATGTCTGAGGATGATTCAGCCTGTAAACCTCTAGTGGTTACAGTGATCTCACCACTCCGCTATGTTAGCCCCGTGCACAGCGTACCCACCACTACACCCACGGCCTTCACAAAGGCCTCGATCAAACCCTATGGCCGGGTCAATTGACTCCAGTGGTACTGACCAGTGCCCCGTGGACGTCCTCTACGTCCTCGTCCTCTACTAGCCATTTATACAATTAACATGGCAACAAGAATCGTTTAGCTTTCATTTCAGTCTAGCTAGTAATGCAGATGCTGATTACTAATAGACTTGACAACCATGAACTGACCCGTTCATTTCCTAAGTGGTGCTAAACTCCAACCACCAATTCATTTATTCTAATAAGGTTCTAAACTTTCTGTTCACTCAAGATTCAAATCCCTAAGGTCATCAGATCCTAACCTTAGCATTTATCTCTTTTCCCATACGCATTTCACCATGCACATAATTCTTCACGCAATCCATCAAGAACCGCATTTCAATTGGTTGTTAAATCCAACACAAGATTCTAGCGATAACCACAAACTCGAGACACTAATCATACACACAACCCAAGGTATTCGCACTAGTTTTTTTTTTTTACTTAAATATTGTTAATAAAATTTATTTTCAAAAAAAATTTTATTTTTGAAAATTTTATTTTTCCAAAATTTTATCAAATTTTATTTGATTTTATTTGATTTGTAAATACTTTAAAATATTTTTTTCAGGTTTCGAGATGAACAAGGTTCATGAACCGTTCACTTAACAATGTCCAAAATTTTGACTCAGAAAATACCGAAGCCGAATCGGCCAAAATAAAGCCGAGTGCACTGAGTGCATGCCTCTAAGGCGCCAGGCGCCAAAGCCGTCAGCCTCTGTGCCGCACACCTCGAGCCTGGCCGCTTCGCGCTCTGCGCTCGCGCCGCTCTCGCCGCACGCCTCAACATCACATCGCACAGAGTAGCTCAGCATGCTCGGTGCCTCGCTGTCAGGCCCGCCCGCGCCCGTCGCACGCCTGGGCCGCCTGCAACCGCACGCCTATGGGCCGCGCCGCTGCCGCCCAGGGCTCACAAGGCGCCACGCTCAAGGCACATTGCCCAGCAGGCCGACGCAAGGCACTGGCTGCGCCAAAGACTGCAGGTCGCGACACAGCCAGCTCATTGGCCCCGGTGACACAAGCCGCCTCTAAATCGCACACACACTTTCCTACAACACAAACCTCCTACACATGACGTACTTCTATTGCAACACACTCGATTTTTCCCCGCACAACATAACATGCTTGTATTGCAGTAATATAAAAACCTCAAACCAACAGTAAGAATGTTGGCAATTTATATTGTATCAGTAAACTCCATAACAAATGCAAATTTCTTCGTTTTTCTCTGCATAAAAACTCAGATACAATACAAAATTTACTTCATTAATACAAAATAAGTAGATATTTATCAAAATTTTCTTCGCTTCAAAAAATTCGTTTATTAGTAATGATTTTTTTTTTTCATTTATTTCCGTAGTTTGAAAATCTCTAAAATCACCCTAAATCAATAATATTTTTTGGAACACTCAAATAATTCATGTAATATTTTTCTCCATTTTCTTAAATTTATACCATAAAAACCTTAGAAATTTATTTTCATCTATAACAAAATAAATTTATGAAAATTTATTTCTTTTCCGCTTTCACTAAAATTTTCTCCACTAAATAAATTTATAAAATTTATTTCCTTCAATTTTCTTCAATTTTACTACTTGTAAAATCATAGAAAATTATTTTCTTCAATTTTCATCAATAAATTAGTAAAATTTATTTTTCTCGCTTTAAAATTTTTTTTTTCATATTCTTCCAACACCCAAATAAATTTAGTAAAATTTATTTTATTTAACTTTCTTTCTGCTTTTTACACGTAAAACTTAAAAATTAACTTCTTCACTTCTCTAACCAAATAAATTTATGAAATTTATTTTCATTTATTCTTTGTTCTATTGCAGAATGACACTCCAAATATTTTCTAAAGATATTCCTTAACTCATCTATGTGCTAATCACTAAGCACACAACCAAACACATAACATGGTACATACCATTCATCAAACATTCACATGTTCACACACCACTCCAATCAATAAAACACATACACATCGCAACGTAGTGTCCTAGTTTTGTCCCTTGCCACATCTTAGGTAACCTGTATACTCTAACTCAACATCAAACCACACCTAGTGGTGACGCTCAACCATGGCCTAAGCCCAATTTCTATCCATAGATTTCCATATACCTATACTTCATCAAACCACCATGGTGATGGCTATCAAACTCAGCTCCCAGGTAATTGGGAGGCTCATATAAGCTTCGATATGGTCAGTCTGACACCCTAAAACCCGGGGTCCGTTGACCACCGTCAACTCGCTTAATACAAGAGATGTCGGTTAACACGCCACTTTAGAAACCCAGTCCCTTTGTACGGAGAGCTCTACCCAAACAAGACTCATACCGTCTCCAAACAAATTCAATATATGCAATATATATCCAATACGTCACTCGCCCATAACAAAGACTAATATGTATATCCAAACTATATCCAATAGTTTCAAGAGTTAATAAACTACTTTTATACAATACATATATTAAACTTAAGGAGTTCTAATACATAAATACTCAACAAGCCACATTCTAAGCCTAGTGTCACCCTCTAGACTTCCAACCGTCTCCCTCGCACGCTCCATGTACCCGTAGTGATAGATCTCACGACGGTGAGCTAAAGTCAAGAGGAGAATCGCCTGCGGCTCACCACCCAAGCGCACAACTAATTTAAACAAACATTCAAGCAAATGCATGATCCAAGAATGTCTACGTGACCAACTCGCATCCCGAGTCCTCACCGACTTTCACACTCTCGCCTCTAAGCCTCCTCGTATAAGAATATTAGTTTTATTAGCAAACAACTCATATAAGAGTATATATATATATATATATATATATATATATATATATATATATATATATATATATATATATCAATCACATCTGACGATTTGATATATATTTGTTCGTGGATCAATTCCTCCGATGAATATATCAACCGGTCATCCGGCGCTTGATATATTTATTTGTTTGTGACCTCACCTCCATGAACAACATCGTCCTCGCCGCTCCGACGGTGCTGGAGATATATATTTGTTGATCACCCTCCCAGATGGTCTACATTTTAGACCACCAACCTTGTTTCTCTTAGACTCATCCTCACGCATCAACCCTATATTCCTGTGATGTTCCAATGCATATGGAAATGGCTGTATGCAGCCCAATTCAAGTCATAAATCACATGCAAATATATATACATGAATATATTTACATAAAACTTTAAATCACACATCAAAATTAGCTCACTTGGGCTAATGATCACATGAATGCAATTTGATTCTAACATACTCCAAACACGCATTTCACAAAAATATATATTTTTAGAATTATTCGAATAGTGAAGCCCTCTTACTATTCCCAGAAAATCAAAACACCTGGGCTCACTTAGTGAACCCAATCCACCGGCCATCTTCTCACTAAAGCATACCAAGAAAACGCTTAACACACAACTAAACAAAGACACCCAAATCACCATGATGGGCCTACTACAAGACCTTGGCTCAAAGAAAACCTTGCATCAATTCGGTCCCATATTAGGGACCGATCGTACGGCCCATTCCCGACCTCAACCATTCAACACATGATTAATACCAAGAACACACAACCACTCATCCGCCATGGAGCACAATGTCAGACCTTCCATTCATTGGTGGGGCATGGATGCTTGCCCCCATTCCACACTAGCAAGACTTTCCGCGAGTCCCCCGGTCATCCTCGACCTAAGGGCCGAACCGTCCACTCTATCCATACAAACCAGCAAGATTTAAGGCCCGAAATATGTTTCATCCTTTATATGTGCAAATGAAATGCATGTTAAACACAATTTCAAAATCATTTACAAACAATTTCAAAATCATTTTGTGAACCGCCTAAACCTAGGCTCGATAATAATTAATGGGACTTCACTCGATCTCGACCGCTTGGGCGGATCCGAACCGAGTCCTGATGCTACTAAAATCACTCAATCACTCAAAATCATATCTTATAAGTTAAAAATTGGGTAAGCCTATAAACATTTAACAAAATGTTTAACTTTTACCAAAATACATTTACAATGAAGGCATCTGCCTTTTAAATGTGATTTACTAAAATAGATGTTCAAGATTCTAAATTGTTTATACAAAATATCCATATCAAAAAAGAAACACATGAAATGAGTGGCACATGTCTTAGTATGTCTTGATTTTTCTTAGCATGACTCCCACGCCTCGATCTCGGGGTCCGCTTATCGATCACTATCTATCACTGCACCGCGCATTGGTAACAATACGCCTAAGCATTTTCATGCTTAGTGGTTCTATACAACCCATTCTCGCTCCAGCCTTAAATCAATTCATGCAATTTAATACATCCAGAACTTTCAACTATTTCTCTGATGATCAATATGTTACAATACATATACTTTGTTATATATATACACAAATTATAGTTCATTGATCATCCCATAATACATTTTCATAATCAATATTTCACAATCTCAAATCAGTTCAAATATGCTCACAAATTCAATCTCAAGCAGACATTCCAATTCACCCAAAATCACCACATATGCTAATCCAATCGCTATGCCAATCAACTCGGGCCAGGTGCCATCCACCGCTATGCCAATCACCCAGCTTATGCCCTTAACGACTTAACCTATGTTCGATATATGCAGGATTGTAGTCACTGTGCACCTAAGCTCCGCCGGGCTACAGTCAGATTTACATGGTTTTATAACATGCATCGCTCATTGGTCGCCGATCGGTTATAAACAATCAAATAGTGAACACTACCGATACTCCCCGCTAGGTCAGCAGACGGAAAGTGACACATCAATAGTTCGGCAAAGATCGTTATTTGACCCTATTAATACAATCTATCCTTAATGCGGCATATAAACTGCTAACATTCCATAAGGGCGTTCAAATCCTTTATATAAAATATAGTACAATATGTACGTTTGTATAAACAGCTTT
This sequence comes from Tetrastigma voinierianum, assembly GCA_016808115.1. NCBI lineage: Eukaryota > Viridiplantae > Streptophyta > Magnoliopsida > Vitales > Vitaceae > Tetrastigma > Tetrastigma voinierianum. The sequence continues at coordinate 23,599 of JAEQBH010002872.1, forward strand.
TATTTTCAATAATCATGAAATTTTTATATGCAAACATTTCACAATCACTTTTCTCAAATAAATTAAATCACTTCAATATGCTTTTAGAACAAACATGCAAAATCTTGAAACGAGGATTAGGAGTAGTTAGAACAAACATCAAACCTGAAATGAGAATAGGATTTAGAAGAACAAACCCAAAATTCTTTTGCACTTTGATTCCAATCCTGGAATCTCAATCACAGTTTGGCTTTTCCTCTCACAGCCTCCCTATTCCAAAACCATTAAAGAATAATATTATTCATGCTGACTAGTAGCTTAGAAAGTTAGAGACTGATTTTCGAGTGTTGGGGGTATGAGTTCCACTTAAAGAAGCTATATATATATGGACTTGACTCAATGGCTTCCATATAGTCAAGATCAACCCGACCGAGTTGACGAAGGAGTTATGACCTCCAAGTTGAGGTCATACAATAGCCAAATCTCAACCGATGAGCTGAGACTCGACCTGGACTAGTCTGATCTATCACCCGGTTAAAAGTCTTCTATCCTCCTCAGTCATATTAATGTATTCTGACTCAATGGGCCTATAGAGTCCAAGAACACCCAAATCGGAGTTCAAACGGGCGATATGACCTCCGGGTTGGAGGTCATGCGTGGAATAACTTGACGACGACTGACCGACAAGCTGCACCAAGTGATGAGCTCATTCAAACACTCGGTCTGTTACTCCAACATCTCCTACAGCATATCAATGTATTTTCCTAACTCCATGGGGCTTTCCATAGAGTCCAAGAACACCCAAATCGGAGTTCAAACGAAGGAGATATGACCTTCCGTTGGAGGTCATGAAGTCGTAATCCCGACGAGTCGAGCTCTTCGTGACCTAACAGACTTCATGCGATCTCGACGACCTCTATAAGATCTAGGGATGACCCATGTGACCTAATTCCACCCCGGTTTGACGACACCATCAAGCCGACGACCATCATCCATTCGACCGTTCGAGTAAAAGACTACAACTGGCCCATGAGTCCGGTCTGAGAAATCTAAAAGCCCAACATCAAGTTCATTGATGTGGCTACAATTAATGTGTATGACTTACTGCCACCTCTTTATTTTCGACCCAACCTGTCATCCGGCTAGTCAATTCGAATCTGCGAATTGACCACCAGATTTAGGATGGGCTGACTCATTAAAAGGACTATAACTTAGTCTACGAGGTCCAAATCGAATTTCAAAGCCTAACATCAAGCTAATTGATGTGGGCTACAATTTACTAGAAGGATCGATCAATTTCCCTTCACTTGCACTCAAAAATCACTTAAGGTTCGGCTAGTTACGCACTACCAATGGCGCCTTCCTGGTTTAAAATGCAACCAAACATTCCCTAAGGCGATGACCACCCAACAACTTAGGTAGAAGACCACCAAGTAGGAGAAGACTCACCTCATGGAGTTTGTCAAAGTCCCCTTGCCCGCCCTCTACTTGTAGCTCTTGTCACTAGGGAAGGATCTCCCTTCTATGGTTTACGGAGACTCCAGAGAAGGTCTCGATTGTCGGAGGTGACCCAGAGAGAAGATGCGGAGCCTCTCAACTCTCCTTTTCTCCTCTGCTTTTCTTTTTCTATGGATCACTCTTAATCGCATTTTAAAAAGGCATGAGGAAACTTCCTCACTTTCCTACATGCCACATGCCCTCTTTCCTTTATTTTTTTCTTCTTTTTCTTTATTTTTTTATTAGTCCCTCCATTTCTATTATTCTCATTTAAGTCTCTATTTCACTTAGAGATATATAAACTTATTTACACTGACCCTAGTACCCATTTTACAATTTCCATATTTTTTTTCACTAGCTTATTTCTCGATTCACAATCATTGAATCAATATTCATCTAACAATTCCTAAAAATTACCCAAGTTAGTCTAATTATACCTGCATTATAATAAATTATTATAAAATTCCAGGGATTTTGACAACTCTCCCCGCTTAATAAAATTTCCTCATTCTCGAAATTACCTTAATAAACAATATGACATCGCCGCCGCATCGCTTTCCTCACTTTCCCAAGTGGCTTCTTCCGCCTTATGGTTTCTCCACAACATTCCTTGACCAGCACTAATCTTCTTATTCCACTCCTTCACTTCACGAGCCAAATTCACGGCTCTTCATACGTCATCCGGCCTCAAATTTATCCATTCTCGAAGAGACTACATGTGACTCCGGGTCCCATCGGGTAATTCTCCGTGAGTACGGACACACTGAACACATCATGGATCTTTTTCCCAAGTCCTGAGAGGTAATGCCAACTGTATGCCACCGGTCCCACTTTCAATCACTTCATAGGCTAAATAAATCTTAGGGCTCAACTTGCCCTTTTCCCAAATCTCATCACCTTCTTCCAAGGCGATACTTTCAAAAACACCTTTTCGCCGATCTCATATCGAATATCTTTTCTTTTCATGTCGGCATATGATTTAGCTCCATCGCTGGGCCACCTTCAATCTCTCTCTAATCATTTTCACTTTTCTTCGCCTCAGACAGCCTGTGGCCAATCACTTTCTTTTCACTCAATTCGTCCAACACAATGGTGTGTTCTACATTTTCTCCCATATAAAGCTCATAAGGCGCCATTCCAATACTTGATTGGAAACCGCTGCAGGCCACAAATTCAACTAAAGCAATGTGTTGATCCCAACCACCCTCGTCGATCACACAACTCCAACATATCTTCCAGAACTGGATCACTCTCTCGCATTGCCCATCCGTTTCAGGGGTGGAACGCCAGATCGAAATTTAGTCGCGTGCCCAAGGCCTCTGCAATTTTCCCCAAAATTCAAGTAAACCCTGGATCTCTATTGAAATAATGGATATAAGAATCCCATGTAACCGAACTATTTCCTTGATATACAGCTCTGCTAGCTTGTCAAGTGAATAGTCCGTTCTCACTGGTAAGAAGTGAGTCGACTCAAGTCAATCTACTTACTATGACACAAACTCGAGTCATGTCTTCTCCCCGTCAATGGTAACCCAACCACAAAATCCATGGTGATTCTATCCCATTTCCAATTGCTATTCTAATAGGCCGTAATAATCCCGAAGGAACTCGATGCTCGCTTTCTCTTTACTTTGACACACCAAACATTGGTTACATATTCTCGACATTACTTTTCATCCCCGACCACCGTAATGACATTTTTAAATCTCGACACATCTTTAGCACGGACGTGATAGCAAAAGATCCACTATGTGCCTCTTCATATGGATTTCCTCAAATCATTACAACCTGGGCACAATAAACCCGATCTTTATATTGTAAAACTCCATCTTCGCTCACCGTGGAACTCGCTTTACCATTTCCAACTGATGATTATGGCAACAATTTTCCTATCTTTCAGGCTCTAGCACTGCATTCAACAAACTCCTACCGCTTATTAACTCGCCACTGGCTAAAGCACTCATCGGGCCATGTAATGACAATGGGCATCCAACACCGGCCGCCTCGTATCGACTTCTACTCAAAGCCGGCCACTACATCGCCTTTCCCGTGATAATCAATCACGCACATAATCTTTATCGCTCCATCCATCTCCGCTGTCTCAAGTTGCTTCTCACGTGGAGGGCAATGTCAGAAGACTCTTATGATCAAGCAGATGAAACACTTCTCCATACAAATAATGTTCCAAATTTTCAGCTAAATACAATTGCGGTTAATTCCAAATCATGCGTGGGGTGTTTTTCATGCGGCTTCAACTGCCTTTGCCGTAGGGCTACCACTTTACTCCTCTCGCAGATTAGGACACATCCAAGTCTATTTAGCGACGTATCACTTAAAAATCACATATTCTCTACCACTGCCGGCTGAGTAAGAACCGGGAGCTCCTGCTAAGAATGCTTTCAACTTATCAAAACTTCTTTGACATTTTTCACTCCATTCATACTTTACATTTTTCAGAGCAATCTCACATCTAGGTCACAGCCATAGAAAACCCCTTAACTAATCTTCGTAGTATCCCGTTAGTCCCAGAAAACCACGCACTTCGTAACATTTCTAGGTGGCTTCCATTCAACAACCACTTCTATTTTCTGATCTACTCCTGATTCCTCTTCGATACTATATGCCCTAGAAAGGATACTTCATTCTTCCAAAACTCACACTTGCTCGCTTTGCATACATATGCTCTTTTCAAAGTCTCTAACACTACTCTAAGGTGTAAAAGGTCATGACTTTCGTGATCTTTGAATACACAAGAATGTCGCCGAACACTAATGACAAACTCGATCCATACGGCTCCGAAACGCATTCATTGCGGGTCCATGAAAGCCGCCAGAGCATTTGTCAATCCAAACCCGCATTACAGTGAACTCATAATGTCCATATCGCACCCTAAACGCCGCCTTATGCACATCGATGATCTTTAACTCAACTGATGGTACTCCGCATCGCGTCAATCTTTGAAAAGATACTGCGACCTTTAATCGTCAAACAACTATTCATTCGGTAACTGATACTTATTCCTCACCGCTAACTTGTTCAATTATCCGTAATCAATACATAGCCGAAGTGTACCATCTTTCTTTTAACAAAAAGCACGGGAGCTCCCCACTCAAGTGATACACTTCTGGTCGAATAAACCGTTTTCTAGCAATTCTGCAACTCGAAGCTTCAATTTTAACTCCACCTGATCATTCTGGGCATTTGGCAAATGGATGCCATGTGGCACTCCGGGTACAACGTCGATATGTCCCCAATCTCCTCCCATGGAGGCAATCCCAAGAACTCTTCGTGAAACACGTCCGAAAGTCACTAACAAGTAGGATATCTGATATGTTAGCCTTGCCTTTATCGTATCAATCACATACAAGCAGGCTTCACATCCTTTCGCACCATTTTCTAGCAGCACATGATATCACATTGTAGAGGTGGTTTCGAATTCCTCTCGCGACGAAGTTACTTCATCCTCATTCTGGGTGTTCCCAAGGTCACTCTTTCATTCTACAATCCACCATCACTGGTGCCCGGACAACCAATCCATCCCCAAAATCACATCAAACTCCTTAGCTGATTAATTCGAACAAATCCTGAAACTCATACTCGTATTCTACTGGCAATCTCTATACACTCTATTCACAATAACACTATGCCCGAGCGGGTTAGTCAAATTAAGATGTCATACCTTGGCCCACTCCCTGCAAATTTTTCACACTAGGTATGTCAAGTACAAATATAAGGAGCTGCCGACCCAGTGGTCAATCAATGCATGTACCAGAGTATCAAAGATTTGGGAAATTACCAACCATCACACATCCTGAGCTTCCTAAGATCTCCACTACTTTCATTGCATATGCTCTACTGAGCATCACCATCTCGTCTACCCAAGGTCCGCCGGTCCTCGTCTCTCTAACACACCCCAAGTGATGCAACACTCTTGTCGCTTCGCACTCACTCAAAGCCGTGACCCCTAGCCCGAGGTGTCGTCAATGAACGAGCTCTAGAAAATCTCTGGCTCTATGCTCTTGGATCCGCAAAATCAAACAAGCACTGTGAAGTCTCCAACATTCTCCCTTGTGATTCCACAATGGGGTTAATGGGAGCAATGCCTCTAGAAGCACCTTCGTGTACTCGCAATCGACTTCCGTGCCGGTAGAGTAGTATTCCTACCGGTAGCCTGAGTTGTAAGCTGACTGGAACCCTATGGTCCCCTCGAATTTCTTCCTCATGTTGCTGCGAACCTGGACTCGACTGTGATTTTTCTTTTCCCGTTTTATCCTTTCTTCTTTCCTCTTTCTTTACTCTTTCCACATTCAATGCACATGTCACAATTTTGGAGAAATCCTCATGGAAAAATGCTGTGACATGAGCTCGAATATAGTCATTAAAGCCGTCTTCAAACCTACGACACATTTCTTCCTCACTCACAAGTACTTTATATACTTGCTCAACCGTGTGAATTCTCTCTGATATTCTGTCACACTCATCCGTCTTTGCTTCAGATTATGAAACTCCCCGCCTCATGTTGTTCGTATAAATGCTAACCCACATAGTGCTTCTTGAACCATCCAAGAAGAACTCCTATGTAATCCTCTCTCGATGGTGCGGTCCCCGGTCACTAAACCCACTCCACCGATAAGCCCCATCCCGTAGTAATGAGGTCGCACATTCCAACTTCTCTGTAGCCGTGCAATGCATTTGCACAAAGACCCGCTCGCCTTTCGAGCCAATTTTCCGTCATAGAAGGCTCATCCTCTTTCTTTCCCAGAAAATCTACTGCCTGCATATTCTCTCAATGGCTGATCGTGCTTGGAAGCAATGGTACCGGTTGCCCATTTTGCAATGCCCGAACTAGCCGCTGAGGATATCCATGTGACTCCGCCACTTGTTCGTTCATTCATCGGGTGGGTGCTGGGATGCTTGCCCTCCTTCCACACTAGCAAGACTGGCTCGCGAGTCCCCCGGTCATCCTCGACCCTAAGGAAGCCAAACCGGTCCATTCTTATCCTATTAAACCAAGAAGATCCGCGGGCCCAGTCATGTCATCCTTATATGCAAATGAAATGCATGTTAAACACAATTTCAAAAATCTCATTTACAAACAATTTCAAAATCATTTCAGAACCGCCTAAACCTAGGCTCGATACCACTAATATGTGGGACCCCTTACCCGACCCGACCCGCTTTCGCTTTCTGATCCGAACCGAGTCCCGATGCCACTAAAATCACTCAATCACTCAAAATCATATCTTGCGAAGCGATTAAAATCGGGCAAGCCCATAAACATTTAACAAAATACATTTAACTTACCAAAATACATTTACAATGAAGGCATTCAAGCCTTTCAAAACAGATTTACCAAAATAGATGTTCGGGATTCAAATTTGTTTATGCCAAAAAGTGATCGATATCAAAAAGAACACATGAAATGAGTGCACATGTCGGAGCATACCCGAGATTTCTTCTTTATGACTCGACGCCCTCGATCTGGTCCACATCGATCACTATCTATCACTTCTGACTACAGATTAGAACATGCTACATTTTTGATGTTTAGGTTCTATACAAATCCATTCCTCGCCTCCAAATTTAAATCAATCCATAATTAATCTAACTTTCAATCATTCGATGATCAATATAAATACAATACATATACTTGTTATATATATACAATAAATTATAGTTCATCGATCATCCCATAAATACATTTTCATAATCAATATTTCACAATCTCAAATCAATTCAAATATGCTCACAAATTCACCCGCTATGACATTCAATTCAATTCGAACCACCCGCTATGCCAATCCAATCGCTATGCTAATCAATCTGCTATGCTAATCCACCGCAGCCAATCAATCTGCTTTATGCCCCTAACGACTTAACCCATGTCTGGAGCACAGATATCAGTCACCTATGACGGCCCCGTCAATAAGAAAAGCCTAGATTACATGGGTTTTATAACACAAGACGGCCTCACAAGGTTTAATCGGTTATAAACAACTAATAGGTGAACACTACCGATACGGTCCCCGCTAGGCTGCAGATCGGAGTGACACATCAATAGTTCGCAGCATCGCTATTCGAATTTACTGCATGCCAATCTATCCTTAATGCGAAATAAACTGGCACATTCCTATTATATGCTCAAATCCTTAGCAAAATATAGTACAATATGTACGCTTGTATAAACAAATATTTTCAATAATCATGCAATTTTTATATGCAAACATTTCACAATCACTTTCTCAAATAAATTAAATCACTTCAATATGCTTTTAGAACAAACATGCAAAATCTTGAAACGAGGATTAGGAGTTGGTAGAACAAACATTTCAAACTTGAAATGAGAATAGGATTTAGAAGAACAAACCCAAAAATCTTTGCACTTTGATTCCAACTTTGGAATCTCAATCACAGCTATTTTTCCTCCTCGTCATCCCTATTCCGAAAACCATTAAAGAATAATATTATTCATGGTATCAGTAGTTTTGGTTAGATTGATTTTCGGAGGTTATATGGTTCCAATTTAAACAAGCTATATATAGATGGATTCTTGACTCCAACGGGCTTCATATAGCTGAATAAAGATCACCCGAATCGAGTTCGACGAAGGTTAGCGGACCTTCCAAGCTGGAGGTCATACACAAATAAACTCGAATCCCACGAGCTGACCGACCTGAATTAGTTCGATCTATCACCCGGTTAAAAGTCTGGTATCCTCCCGGGCCATATTACTATTTGACTCAATGGGCTTTCCATAGAGTCCAAGAACACTCCAAATCGGAGTTCAAACGAAGGAGATATGACCTTCCGCTGGTATCAGTCAATCCTTTGACGAGTCGACTGGATCGACGAGCTGCAATTGAAGTGACGAGCCCATTCAAACACCTGCCTGACATCTAAACATCCTCCTCGTGCATATCAATGTATTCTAACCCATGGCTTCGATATCCAAGAACACCCAAATCTAGTTCAACCACAGATATGACTTCCGGTTGGGAGGTCAAGGTGTCAACCCGATTTGCTGAGCCTTCAGACGAACGACTCCTTACTGTGATCCGACGACCCCCTACAGACCTCGACGACCCCTTACAGACTCCGACGACCCGCTTGACGACCACGCTTGACGACCACTCATCCATTTGACTGTTTCTGAGTAAAAGACCATAACTTGGTTCAGGAGTCCGAATTGAGAATGCAGCCTAACATCAAGTTCATTGATGTGGTTACAATTTCACAGAAGGACTCATGATTGCCAAATTCCTTTATTTTCGACCCAAAAACCTGCCTCTCTAATGTCCGGCTAGTTGACCCGACTGCGTAACCGACCCGACCGCATTTAGATGGCTGACCTCATTAAAAGGACTATAACTTAGTCTATGAGGTCCAAATCGAGAATTTCAAAGTTTCCAACATCAAGCTTTTCAATTGGATGTGGCTGATTTACTAGAAGGACGACTACCAATTTCCCTTCACTTCGTACCAAAAACAGCTCTATACCCGGTTAGTCGCACGCCACAATGGGGCAGCTTCCCATGGTTTAAAATGCAACCAAACATTCCCCTAAGGCCAGATGACCACCCACAATCCTTAGGGTAGAAGACGACCAAGTAGGAGAAGACCTACCTCTGCGGAGTTTGCTGAAAAGTCCTGCTCCTAGCTCTACTTGTAGCCTTGTCACTAGGAAGGACTCCCTTCAAGCCTACTCCAGAGACCTATAGTTCGATCATTTTAGGGTAAATCTAGAGAGAAGATGGAGCCTCTCTCTCTAACTCTCCTTTTCTGTTTTTTCTTTTCTTATGGACACTTTAATCGCATTTCCTTAAAAAATGAGGAAACTTCCTCTCACTTTCCTACATGCCACGCCTCTTTCCTTGATTTTTTTCTTTCTTTTTTTCTTATTTCTTTTATATTTAGGTCCTCCATTTCTCTATTATTCCTCATTTAAGTCTCCTATTTTCACTTAGACATATAAACTTATTTACAACGACCCTTAGGTCCCCATTTCATACTTCATATTTTCTTTTTTTCACTTGAGTTTATTTCGATTCACAATCATTGAATCATTCATCTAACAATTCCCAAAATTACCCAAGTCAGCCCACTATAGCCCAGAATATAATAAATTTTATTATAAAAATCTAGGGATTTTGGGGCGCATCAATTTCGACTCCTATCACCTCAACTCCTAAGGTCCGCGTGATAACCTTGTCCGTGTTTTCATCCGAGCAACATAACTCTTCTACTTACACTTCGAGCCCTTACATTTCCCCGATTCAACCATGAGTCTTCATTGGACGTAGACCTAAAGACAAACTCAACCCACACTCACCAAGAGTGGTGAATGACCATACCGCACCCACACCATACCCGACGCGATGTTACCGTACATAATGGCCAATGTCATACTGTGACAACCAATCCGGCTCACGAGCGCACCCTCGAGATCTCTTTACTCATAATCCTGACCTATCAGGTCAACTCACCCTACACCCTAGGGAAGAACATCTATACTTGGCTTCACTTAACTTGCCCAAATCTAATGCCGTGTCGAGTATGACAACTCTACTTAGGTTTTCACTCATCGACAACCCGATGGTCACAACTTATCCATGCCAAGCCCGACAATCAGCAACCAAATGTGTCTACCACCCTAAGGTCCACCACGCCCGATGCACACCTCCGATCCGTCCTCGACTTCGATCCGATACCCGCCCATACTAGGTATGGAGAACAAATCATAGTCAAGCCCCGTCCCACACCGACTGACTCGCACTAATCCCAAACACGGATCCCCTCGCCTCTAGGCAATCCTCCTCATATGTCCGAGATGCTGGCAATGGTAGCATACCATCCGCCCATCCCGACCGAAACCTCACCGCCTCACTCGATGATCGACCCAAGTGTCCCATAGTCTTGGATTCCCGCCGTGACAATCTCAAGGTAAAGTGTCCAGCCGGGCCGACAAATAACACATCTCGCTTCATCACATCAACTGGTCCCATAATCTTCGCTCGTCCCCTACGACTCTACCTCGCTCCCGATATTCTCAAGTGAAACGTAAGTCTTCCGCTCTTTCTGATTGAAGAAAGTCGATCCTCCCTCTGCTAGCCAAAGACCGTATCTCCGAGTGTTCCAAATATCCTCGATTTCTTCTCTCTATGGTCGTGGCCATCCCAACTAAGGAGTCCATGTCCCAGGTGAAATCCTATGATCCTCCGTCCCGAATGGACAACTTCGCCCATCTGTCTCTCGTAATAACCCAAACATAATCCCAAGAAAACCACGCATTCTCGAAGATCGACATTCTATTCCTTCCAACGCATCACGCTTCAACCTTTCTAGTCGACCGACACTCGATGCCGACACCACATGTCTCAAACTCACCCGAAAGAAGCCAAAAACTCGACTTCATCAACTTAGCGCATAACCGATGGTCTCTTAACAAATGTAAACAATCCTCAAGTGATACTCATGCTCCACCGATCGAGTAAATGTCGTCATCCACAAAGACTACGACAAACCGATCTAAATAGGGTTGGAATATCCTATGCATGAGATCCATGAATGCCGCTGGCGCATTCGTCAATCCGGCTGGCACACCGCAAACCTCGTGAGTGCCCATAACTGGGCCCTAAACGCTGTCTTAGGATATCCGCTCCTAACCCTCGTACCGATGGTAACCAAAGGCGTAAGGTCTATCTTAGAGTAGACTCGCTCTCCTTAACCGATCAAACCAATCATCGACTCTGCACGGGTAAATCGGCTTCCTGATCATAACCCTCGTTCAACTCCGCATAGTCAATGCACGGCAAAGGTCTCGTCTCTTCTTCTTCGCAACTGTAACCTGGCGCCCCATGGTGAAGTGCTCTAGCCTAATAAACCCTCATCTCACAGCCTCCCAGCCGGACTCTGAGTTCCTGCAACTAAACCGGTGCCATCCTATGCGGAGTCATAGAGATGGGTGAAATACCAGGGTGTAACTCAATACCGAAGTCTACATCCCTATGTGGAGGTAGTCCAGGTAGCTCATCTGGAAAAACATTCGCGTACTCGCAAACCACTCGAGGTAGATCTACGTTTGGTCTCTCCTCGTCCTCTAGGGTAAGGCTCGCTAGCCAACCCGCCAACCGGTCCCGACACTGACTCATATACTGTCTGGGAAAACTGGCCATGCTTATCCTCCCCGAAATACCATGAGCACTGGGCCCCGCGTGTAAACGATAATCCTCCTACGCTCACAATCGATAACGACCCTGTAAGCTATCAGCCAACCATCCTCAGGATGACCTCGAACTCTGACATGTCCATAATCCTCAAGTCCATTGTGAGTAGAGTCCCCGAGATCTCTAACTCGCAACCTCGACATATCGTACCTCTTCTCGTCCTAATCCCTAGGGGATACTCACGTACAACGGCTCCTCTAAGGTCTCTAGATGTCCTTGCCCATTTCCACCATATTTGGGCCTCATTCTCTAAATGCAACGCAATTAGTCTAATCCGGCCGGGCCTGAGTAGTCTCCATAGCCTCTAACACCTCTTCTCGTTTCGTGCATGAACCAAATGGTCTACCAACACCTGACATCTTTCCCCTCGTGTATGCTCGAGGATGAGGCACATCCTAAACCTCCTCAAGCACTAGATCTCCCCCCACTACCTACTATGCTAGCGCTTGTGCGATAGCAGCTGCCAGAATACCTACGGCCCCACAAAGGCCCGCTGGATTGCGCCGGCAACCGGTCAATTGTCGGTGGCTTCTGACCACGGCCTCCGTGGACTGCCCCTCTACGCCCTCGTCCTCTACTAGCCATTTACACAATTAACATGGCAACAAGAGTCATTTAGCTTCCATTTCAAATAACTAGTAAATGCGTATGCCGACATTACTAATAGATTTGACAACCATGAACTCGAATTGCTCATTTCCTATGGCGTCTAATTCCAACCACTCAATTCATTTATTCCGATAAAAATTCTAAGATTTCTTGTTCATTTCAAGACTCCAACCCTAAGGTCGTAATCCCTAACCTTAGCATTCATCCTTTTCCCATACGCACACACCACGATATAATTCTGTACGCAACCACCGCGCGAATCACCATTTCAATGGTAGTTAATCTAATACGCATCTCTAAGGCATAACTAATGTTTCCCAGACACTAATCATACATACCTCATGGTATACGTTAATCAATTTCGCTGCTTAAAATATTGTTTTCAACAAAACTTTATTTCAAAATTTGCATTTTTGAAAATTTTATTTTTCAAAATTTTATTTTTCGAAAATTTTATCAAAATTCATTTGATTTTATTTGATTTTATTTGAATTTAATAAATATTATTATTATTTTTTCGAAAAAAATTTATTTTACAATGAATAGTGTTCATTTACTGACTCAGGAAAAATACTGAGTCGAAGAACCGGTTTGAAAATCAAGCCGAGTGCACAGCTCCGCTTGTTCAAGGCGCCTGTGTCAGGCTCCGCTCTGCCACGCTCTAGGCCGCAGACTGGGCGCTTCGCAAATACCGTTGCACCGCGCGCTTCGCGAAGCTCGTTGTTCGTCAGCGCGCTTCATGGGAAGCGCCTCGTTCGCTTTGTGCACAAGGTGAAGAACGAAGAAGGTAATAAGGTATACATGCATGTAAGAATAAGAATGGTAAGAACAAGGTGTGGTAAGGTACAGGAATAAGGTGGGTAATGCACGCTCTGCCGCTCAGCCACAGGTTCCGCTCTCGTCAAGGCAGACTCCGCGCGCGCCCACGCCTGCCTCAAGGCTGGCCCCGGAAGACGCGGGCCGCGCCACACTACAAGACGCCTGGCCCACCCTGGGCCGTCTAGCTCCTTCTCTTGTCGCAATACAATTTTTTTTTTTTTTTGTATTGCGACTAACGCTTTTCCTCCCCGCAGCCTCCCCAAATAATAATACTGAATCAGACAGTGATACGCTTTATCTCTCAAATTGAACTCTACCAAACTCGCAACATTAACATGCTGTATTGCAATACACTTTCCCCAAAGAACTCCATCGCCCATGTTGCAATACAATTAAATTTTTGCAATATAATATTTTTTTCTTTCTCTCATTAATACAAACCGGGCGCAAATTCTTCAAAATTCTTCGCACCAAAAAAAAAAAATTCGCTTTTCATTATAAATGATTTTTTTTCATTTATTTTCCAGAAATTGGAAAAATCAGATCAAAATCACTAAAATCTTCATTTTTTTTTCCACACTTTAATACTCAAATAAATTTATAAAATTTATTTAACCCTTTTTCTTAAATTTTTATACCATATAAAACTCCAGAAAATTATTTTCTCACTTCATAACCAAATAAATTTATAAAATTTATTTTCCTTTTTCCAAGCCAATTAAAATTTTTCTCCTTACTCAAATAAATTTATAAAAATTTATTTTTCTTCCATTTTCTTCAATTTTACCACTTGTAAAATCTTAGAAAATTATTTCTCCTCCATATATAACCAAATAAATTTGAAAATTTATTTTCTTTGCTTTAAAATTTCTTCTCACTTTCCAACATCCCAAATAAATTTTGAAAATTTTTTATTTTATTTACTTTCTTCAGTTTTACACAAGAAACCTAAAATAAACTTTTTTTTCACCTCTAAACCAAATAAATTCTTTCAATTCTTACTTTCATTTATTCTTCTTTATTCTAGTTTTGTACACAAGACACTCCAAATATTTTTCTAAGATATTCCCTTAACTCATCTTAAGTTAATCACTAAGCACACAACCAAACACATAACATTTATACATACTCATCTATCAAACATTCACAATAACACCATCAACTCCACAAACACCTCAACACACGTGCAATTTAGTGTCCTAGTTCTTGTACCGTGATTTCTAGGTAATCCCATACCTAACTCAACATCAAACCACACCTAGTGGTGATGCTCTTCCTTAACCATGGCCTAAGCCCAATTTTTCATCCATAGGTTCCCATAAACCTATACTCACACCATACCACCTGTGGTGATGGATACCAAACTGGCTCCCTAGGTAGCCTGCATACCTAAGCTCGATACTCAAGTCGTGACGCCCAAAACCTCGGGGTCCGACTACCCGTCAACTCCGGAATACAAGTGGATGCTCAGTTAACCGATTATCACCACTTTAGAAAATCTAGCAGTCTCCTTTGTACCGGGAGCTCTACCTAAATACAAGAACGACTCAGATATACCGTTCCAAATACCAATATATACAATATATATCCAATACGCCACTGGGCCCACAAACAAGACTCAATGCATATGCTAACTATGAAACCAACTATACCTACAGTTACAAGAGTTAATGGCATTTTAAACAATACATATATTAAAAACGAGTTATTCTAATACATGTACAACCACCAAAGCCACATCCCTACTTTCACGATAAATCTCTAGACGAGTCAGTCCTCTCTATCGCCCTCACTGCAAAATAAAGGGGGATCCCACGATTTCGGTGAGCAAAGCTCGCAGAGATTTGCCCCAAGTGGGCTACCACCATCTAAGTGCAAAGGCAATGTTCCAAAAGTAAACACACATTCAAGCAAATGCATGATCCTACTCAATGTCTACATGACCAATTCTGCATCCCGAGTCCTCACCGACCTCTCACACTCGCCTAAGCCTTGTAAGGAGAATTAATATTTTTAATTAGTGGACAACCCGATGTATATATATCAATCGGGCCGTCCGACGATTGATATAAATTAGCTCAGGACTACCCTCCGATGAATATCAATCGGGCCGCTCCGACGATCGGGATATTTTAAGTTTGTGGACTACTTCCTCCGATGAATAATCGGGCCGTCCCACTGCATTGATATTTTAAGTTTGTGGACTACCTCCGATAATTTATATTTTAGACTACTCCTCCGAACCATTTCTCTCTATACTCATCTCATGCACTCACTCCTATAACTTAAAGTATCCAAAGGCATGGAATGCACATGCTAATTCCAACACGTCTAATCACATGCAAATATAACACAAATATATTCACATTAAAAATTAAATCACACAAACATGTTATGTAATTTATCATTTCAAACACCAAAATTAGCCTACTAAGCACTAAAACATAAGCACCATCCTCAATTACTAACTAAACACGCATTTTCCCAAAAATACATTGAACTAATGATCTCCTGGGGAACAAGAAACCCTAGGTTTACTGTTCCCGACACTCAATTAATCCTAGGTTCATATTTTTGAACTCACATTTCACGGCTAACACCGCCTCAAACCAACCAATACATGATTCACCTCACCAAACCCCATCTTCATACCCATATAAATGAGCTACTACGCCCATTTGGTTTAAAAATTTCAGATTAATTCTATCCATGTTCGGGGACTGATCCAACTACCTTAATGGGTCCCAATCGACCAAACATCTCGAACAACATTAAAAATGGGAATAAACCCAAGTAGGGAGAAAATCCCACCGAGGAGTTTGAAGAAACTCACTATCCTCGAGTCCACGCGTAGTCATTCCGCGTAGAACATTTCTCCTTCGCTCTCGAAGACCACCGACCTGGCCTGGATCGCGTATTTCTAGAGAGCAGTACTCTCTCTCTAAATTTCTCTCAATCGCTCCTCTCTCTCGCCAAGCCCTCAGCCTCTCGCCTGCTTTTGTCACTTTCAATATTCGAGAAGAAGACCATCGTTCCCACTTTGTTGTTTTTATTATCATTTAATCTACTGTGCCTACTAATTCCCTTCTTTCTTCGCTTGATATCGCACTATCTTGCCATTCATTTTCATCATTTCTCTGATTCATACCACTTATGGTACATGAGCACACAGCATTAGAAGCCAGTCGTGGTATCGATGATTAAGATCAAACAAGATACTGAATGCAATGATTTTCGACGTTCAAGAAATTGCGAATTTTACATGCAGTTAGATTTGCACTAACCCAGCAAGAACCGCCGTTATCCGAGATCTGGTGAATTAATTTTTATTCTTCTTTAACCGGTATTATACTTGTGGTCAAATACGCTTGTTCTTTATTCAGATTTCAGAATTTCTGCTCCTTACATGCAAAGGTTCTTGTAAGACCTTGAGAAATTCCACCGAATAAGGGCAAAACTGTAAATTTTGATTACAAATTTTACCTACTTCTAAAAATCCACAATTAAATTTTCGTATCTCTGGGATGATCTAAACTGGATTTCACCGTTGAACTGCCTCGCAAAATCTAGTTAGCACGTAAAATTTTGCAATTTGTCGAGACAATCTGAGTCTGCGACGCTTTTCGAGAACATTTCGTGCCGTAAATCGATTTTCGATGCACGAAGGCAATATAGCATGTACTCATGTGCCGTTATGTATGGGAGTAGAGAAATGATGAAAATGGACTACGAGTGCCATCAACTGCAAAAGTTAGTGGGAATTAATCGATTAAATGAGGGGGCAAACTTGTACTTTGGAGGAAGAAGACATCATCTTCTCCACTTAAACAAAAGGCAAAAACGCAAATGGCTCGTGAGATGCAATAGGCGTGGAGGAGACCAAAATGGTGATTCTGCAGAGAGTCTCTCACTCTCTCTAAAATACACGCGACGGACCGTCGATTTCACTGAGCAGAAGGGAAAACGCTCTACGTGAGTGCCACGCGTGACCCCGTTTGCGAAGTTTTTTGACAACTCAAAGAGGTAGGATTTTCTCTCCTACGGCGCTTTTTTATTCCATTTTTAAGGGTTTTTCGATGTTTTTGCTTAGTTCGAGGCCGCTAGGGGTCGTTTTGATCGGTCCCAAAACATGGGACCGAATTGTTGGAATTTTGATTTTCTCAGGGCTGGATCGCTCAAAATTGTGGGCTGTTGGGTCTCTAACAGACTTTGGCCAATCATGTAATTGTATGATAAAGGTCGAATGGGCCGCTTGATCACCCCTAAACATGTGACTAAAATTGTAGGAATTTTCGAGGCTTTTGGGTCGTCTGTGACAATTCTTAAACCGTCATCGTTAGGTTGGAATAATTATTATGCTTTCGTGTTTATAAGATAGGAAATGGAAGAAATTCGCCCAGTGCTGCGAAACCGAGGTCGACATGTGGGTCGCCCGTGGTGTAAGACCCGAAATTCCACTGAATAAGGGCAAAATCGTGAATTTTGATTATAAAATTCCACTACGGTTAAAGTCCGTAATTAATTCTAGACTCGGATGACTAAAGGGACGCACCGCTGGCATCGCCTCGCGAAATCTGTTAGCACGCAAAATTCCTCGCAATTTGCCGAGACAAATTTCTGAGCCTAGCATCGAAGCCAGGCACGATTTCTGGTGTCAGAATCGCTTTTCGATGCGACGAAAGGCATATAATATGTACCATGTACCATAAGTGGTATGAGTAGATAAATGATAAATGACCACGAGGAGTGCCAATAACAACTGCAAAGGAGGGACATAATGGGTACTATAGAAATTGATTTTAAGTGACTAGATGCCAAATTAGAGAATAAGGCTTCATCTCCTTGTTAAATCAAAGACAAAAAATGTGGAGAGCTCATTTTGAGATGCAAGAGCTGTTAGGTTTTTTGAGAGTTTTTTAGAGAGAGAGAGTTGCTTCTCTCTAAGATCACGCGATCCGACCGCCAAGGCCGACCGAGCAAGAAGGAAAACGCCGACGCAAAGCAGTTACGCGTGGACTTTAATTTGCGAAGCTACAACCCAAGAGGTGTGGATTTGTCCTACTATGCTGTATTCCATTTTAAGGGTTTTTCGATGTTTCGTTGGCCTGAGGCCGAGGCCGTTACCAATTCCAAAACTCGGGACCACCTGTGGGAATTTCGAGATTTTTGTCGCCGGATCAGCTGTAAACCGAAGTGGGCTGTTTCAGGTGGAATTTGCATTAAAATGCATGCTCGAGATGATAAAGGCCGAATAACGCTTGATCATTCTAAAACATGGGACCGGCAAGAATTTTGGGAGCCGATTTGAAATCTAGACACTGCTAATGACTGTTATGGGTCCTTTTGTGATAATTTATTCAATAAATTAGTGCTTTGTGTTTATGAGACCGGTAATGTGGTAAGAAATTTGCCTCTAAAAAGTGAAACCGAGAGATTGACATGTGGCCTCGCCCGTGACAATCCCATCGGCTGGTTTCCTGGACCGTTAAAAACAAATTCCTGGTTTATGGAAATGACCATAGTGTTCATGTGTTTTTGGCATTGAAATCAGGTGAATTGAATGGCTTGGTATGTAGACTAATTGGGAGAGTTGGTTGATCAAAGAATTATTAGGTTAATGCTTGAGGTGTTAACACAATGACGTTAAATTATATAGAATTAAATTGTGTCAGAAGCCACAGATGATTATGATTCGCCTGCGAAGCAATCGGGCGATGATTGATGTGCTGAATTACATGCGTGTAATTGTAGTCGATTGAAACATGCATATCGGGACATATTGTGTAAATACCTTTTTGCAAAAATGGCATAATGCATTTTCATATGCACCGGGTAACCTAGAGTTAAAGAGCATGACAAGCAGTATTTATAAAAACGGAGCATGGGTTATAAAGGAATTTCAAAGGATGATATTCAAGAATTAAGCTTGGGGAGATGGGCCACCGTATCACTTCTGATGAGGACCAAGGATCAAGCTGAAAGCTCACCAACCAATTCACCCTGGGAGGGTAGTCCCATATTTTACCGAATATTTCTAGTGATATTTTCAAGAACAAAGTTTTGTTTCAAAATGATTATTTTCACATGGCTTAGGCAAGTGTGAGTGAGTCGGTAGACTCGTGGACAAGATCAAGCAGACATTCAAGTAAAGATCACGTATTTACTTGAGTGTTTATTTCTGGAAAGACAGACCAAGACTCAAAGCATTAGTACCACTTGCAAGGACATTTCTCCCACCGAGTTTTAGCTCACTCCCCTGGCCGTGGATCCCCTTTTATTTTTCAGTACGTAGAGCGCCGAGGAGACAAATATTTCAGGTTCATTTTCAAGAAGCCGCTTTTGTGGCTTGATGTTTTTTTTTTGGACACATACTACAAATAGAATTGTGGATTTTGAACATATGTTTGGTTAAAACAAAGTGTTATCAACTATTGAATTATCGGGGAGACATCAAGAATAAAAAGTATAGATAATTGATTTTATGAGTATTATTTATAAGCCCAAGAGGCAATTTTACTCATGCTGTATATATACTACATACTGGATTACTGGGGATGTGTTATGCAGTGTTATGTATTTGGGCAGTAGCTCCCGCACAAAGGAGACTCGCTCGATTTTTCTAAAGTGGCGTCGGGTAACCCGACCTCCACTGTATCTCCATGGTTGACGGCAGTCAACTTAATTTCGTGTTTTGGGGGCTACACGTGACAGCTCCAATGGCTGACCCACAAACCATTCCTGTGTAAATTGCATAAAAATCGTCCATGTGTTTTGGTATGAACTTTATGAAATGAATGGCTCGAGTTGGTGTGGTGTAGAAATCAAGCAAACATGCTAATGAGGATTTAGTCACAAATTATATGGGTTAGTAATTGTGTGTATAGAGACAACAAATCAGGATTTGCTCAATTATATGGAATATAATCGTGAGCATAGGCCATCGAGATAAAATTATGAATTGCTCAAGTGAGCTAAATCAAGTATGTTTCATGTGTCGTAATTATACGCTGTAATTATAGTTGATTGAAAATATGCATCAACATATTGTGTAAATGATTTTAAAATGGTGCATAATGCATTTTCATATGCACCGGTAGTCAGAACAGTGAGTGAATATTGCCAGTATTTTTGTAAAAACGGGATATTGCTAAGTAAAGGAATTTCACAGATGATATTCTGAGAATCAAGTCAGAGATGGGCCAACAGATCATTTCTGGATGAGACCATGACTCCAGCTTCGACACCACCAACCAATTCAATTTCTGAGGGTAGTCCTATATTTTACCAATATTTCTTTGTGAGAGAGCTTCACCAAAACAAAAGTTTTGTTTTCTAAAATGATTATTTTCTCATACATGGCTTAGGCAAGTGTGGAGCTTATCCCGCGAGGACTCGTGACATGGGGATGACATGTAGACATTCAAGTGATCACGTATTTACCCGAGTGTGTGTTTACTTGAGCATATCAGACGCACTTAGTGTGGTGAGTGTTCCACTTGCATGCATTCTCCTACTGAGTTTTAGCTCATTCCCGCGTCGTAGACTCCCTTATTTTTCAGGTACATGGAGCGCTCGAGAAGACAATTCATTTTGAAGATGCCGGTTCATGATTTTGATGGTTTTGGACATAACATGTATTAGACTTGTAGATGTTAATATATGCTCAGAGTAAAAGTGAACCAACTATGTAATTACTGGGAGATAATTGGAGAATAGTTGTGATATGTGTTTTTATGAGCATTAGTTTATGGGCCCAAGCGGTCGTATTGGATATATCACATATCGGACTGCTGTGGGATGTAAACGGTGTTATTTGCAGCTTGTATTCGGGGTAGAGCTCCGTACAAAGGAGACTCGCCCTGATGTCAAGTGGTGCCTGCAACCCGACATCCACTTTGTATTCCGCGGTTGACGTGCAGTCAACGGACTCTCGGCTTTCAGCGCCACAGCCTAATTTCTCTCGTGCCTTCCTAGGCACTCCCATACCTAACCTACATCATACCACACCAAGTGGTGATGTTCTTCCTCAACCATGGCCTAAGCTCCCAAATCCTCCATCCATAGGTTTCACATACCAGTCTACATCAAACCACCTAGTGGTGATGGTTACCCCACCCAGCTCCCTTGTATTCGTATACCTAAGCTCGATACCAGTTTCGTGACGCCCAAACTCCGGTGGGTCCTTGGACTACCCGCCAACCCATCTAATACAAGTGGAGGTGGCCTGCTGCCCGACACCACTTTTAGAAAATCTGGCAAGTAATCTCCTTTCAGACGGAGCTCTACCAAATACAAAACCTGTATAAACCTGTCCCAATCAACAATATATGCAATATATATATATATCCAATACGGCCACTTGGGCCCATCAACTGTACTCAACACAATATATCCAAACTATATCCACAGTTTCAAGAGTTAATATGTTTATTTTATACAATACATACATTAAAAATTAGAGAATTCTAATACATGTATAACCGGGGTGCCACAACCTGCCTTTCTTCTAATACAACCTCAAGGATCGAACCACCCGCACGCCTCCCGTGACTGCGAAAAGCGGGGATCCCACGACGAGTGAGCCAAAGCCCAAGAGGAGAACTCGCCCTATGGGCTACTCACCACCTATGCAAAGGCAATGTTCCAATTTAAACAAACATTCAAGCAAATGCATGATCCTACTTGAATGTCTACTTGACCAACCCGATCCCGAGCCACTAACTCTCTCACACGCCAAGCCTCGATGAGAATTTTTAATTTATTGAGCGGCAACCCTCCTCGATGAATATATATCAATCGCCGCTCCGACGATCGATATATTAATTGTCAGGACTACTCCGATGAATAAATATCAAATCACGCTTCCGACTGGTTGATATATTCTTAGTTTGTGGACTACTCCTCCGATGAATAAATATCAACTCGGGCCGCCCGACGGTTGATATATTATTTAGTTTGCACTACTCCTCCGATAATTTACATTTTAGACTTAACCAACCTCGTTTAGACTCACCCCATGCACTCATTCCTATATTCCTAGGATGTTCCAATGCATATGGAATGCATGTATGTCGGCCTAATTCAGTTTAAATCATATTTTTGCAAATATATATACATGAATATATTTACTAAAACTTGAATTACACATCAAAAATTAGCTCATCACAATGACTGTATACACGAGTAATTTAATTTAAATCACTCTACCAACACGTACTTCTCACAAAAATATATATTTTAGAACATATTCTGAATAGTGAAACCCTGCTTACTATTCTTTAAAATCTAAAAACACCTGCTCACTCTACAGTCCTGCTAATCCACTAGCTATTCCCTTTGCCACAAAGATATCAAGCATTTAATGCACAAATTACCACTCCATCACAACCAAACAGCCCCTAACATCCATGGAGGCCACTTCGCCACAAGAGAAAATCCCAAATAAATTTCACAACTTGGCCCCATGTTTCGACTGACTGGACAATCCATCCCTCACTCTGGGCCCCAAACCAACCGAAACACTTAAAACCCTTAAAAACGGGAATAAACACAAGTAGGGAGAAAATCCCACCTCTTGAGTTGGCTGTCAAAACTCGCAAATCCTGGGTCCACGCTGCAGCTCGCTTCCGCTGTAGAACATTTCTTTTCCCTTCTCTGCCTCCGAAGCACCGCTAATCGTCCGATTCGTCAGGATTTTTGTGAGAGAGAAGTTCTCTCTAAAGCATTTCTCAACTCCAAAGCTCACTGCATCCTCCAATGGCAATCACGTTTTTTTTGGTCTCGTAATTAGGAAGACATGGTGCTATTTTGCTTGTAGTGACTAAAAATCAAATTCCATAATACCCATTATGTCCCTCATTCTCAGATTTGATTTTCGGCACTATCTCGGCCATCAATTTTCATCATTTATCTACTCATACCACTTATGGTACATGAGTACATGCTATATGTGACTTTCACGATCGAAAAACTCCACATTTACACCCAAACGCATATGTCTCACAAACGTGTCGATTCGATCGTCTCGTAAAATTACGAAATTTTACGCGGCTAACTAGATTTCGCGAGACATTCCAATCCGCATAACTGCTTTCACATCCGAGATCAGAGAATTAATTACATTTGACTTTAATCAGAATACAATTTTGTAATCAAATTACGATTTGTTCTTATTCCGTAAATTGAAATTTCTCGTCTACATTACAGCCTTCTTACACTAGCTTTTGTAGGAATTTGTTTTTCAGAGAAATATTTTTCATATGGTAAAGAAACCATATGCTGTTTTCTATTCCAAAATGCATTTGGTATAGAAGAACAAAGATTTTGCTCTATTTGTTTTTGGATATTTTTTTATTCTTATTTGAATTTGTTCGATCGTAAATTTTCTTTCAATTTTCTTATATTGTATTTCTTTTCAAGAAATTTGTACATGTTTTTTGTTTTTGTTGAAGTAAAGAAATAAAATTCGAACTTGATTTATTTCTTAATTCGATACTCTCTTATAAATTCAAAAGAATTTCTTGACCATTATATTTAGTTTTTAATCCTTTATTATCAATTTGAAAAGGATAAAGTTGTGTTAGAGGAGTTCCTGAAACAATTTGATGACTTATATTAATTAGTAAGAATGAAGTTTTAATACAAATACCATTTTGCAAATATGACCTTGTGGTATTTTGCATTGCTTTAATACAAATACCATTTCTTGCAAATATGACCTTGGTATTTTGTATTGAACCTTCAAAGGATCATTACTAGCGCTTGATAATCTTTTGAGATGTTTTGCAAAATATACAGTGTGGATTAACTTTCCGATACAATTTAAATCAGCTCTCGAATCAATTAAAGCTATAAAACTTCTTTAAAATCGGATTGGATTCTCAAAGTTATCTTAGATAACATCTCTCGTTTTTGTACTATAGTCATACTATACAAAAAGTTTCAACTTCTTCATTTATTTCTTCCTGGTTAAATCTTCTGGATTTCTAAGTCAGTTATTCTTTTCCTGTGGTTTCAGGTACAATTTTAATTCATTTATTTGAATTTTTATTTGTTTTACTTCTTCCTTAAATTCAAAAGTTGCGTGTTCCCGTTTTTATAATATTGAAACATATCTTTCATTTGATAAGAATTTGATAGATTTATTTTAGGCTTGGTTTTGAATTTTGTCGTTTCAAACCTTTCTTATATATTTTGCTTGGGGCCTCTTTGTCTTCTATCTCGATCAATCATTTCAAGAAGTAATTTTATCGCTGTTAACATATTTATTTGACATAAGCAATTTTCTATTTTTTCAATTTCTTTTCTCATTTTCGCACTTGTTTGAGATTTATCGCCTCTAAAGATGAAGTATTATTCTTTAATAATAATCTTTCTTCTTTATCTCGATAAAACACTTACCTTGTTTTACAATTAGGCTATATGACTTTTGGACTACATTGAGCATCTAACCTCTTTATGATGTTTTTTATTTTGTTTATTCTCAGGGGTTTTTTGGATTTAAATTTTTATCTTTAAATCTTTGAATTTTATAAGGTAATTCTATATTTTAAACTGAATAGATTGAATACTACTTCTTCTAGATTTAAGTTTGGATCGAACATTTGGATCTTCCTCGAAGGAGTTCTAATTTCTAAATAAGAAATAGAAGACCTTAAGCGTGAATATGATCTTGTTAAGTTTTCTTTTCTTGGCTCAAAATTAATTTGAACATTTCTTATCCATCTTCTATTATGGATAAGAGTTTTGGTTGTTCAATTCCGCTTTTGGACTATATATATATATATATATATATATATTGGATATATACATATCTATATATATAGATATCTATATATATATATATTTTTATATATAGATATGTATATATCTATATAGATATGTATATATATATATATATATATATATATATATATATATATATATATATATATATATCTATTTATATATATATATACATATCTATACATACTATATATATATATATATACATAACTATATATATATATAGATATATAAAATCTATATATATCTATATATATATATATATATTGTGACACACCCCAAAATGGGTCCTGATCACCCACACCTCAAGGAATACTGGAATGCCTGACAGTGACCCGACATTTTTCACGTAAAATCGAAAGCGTAGTCTCCTTTTGTACGGAGCTCTCCCTAAATACATAACTCCGCAAATACTGTCCCAAATACCCAATATAATATCACAATATGAATGCAAGACTACCACTTGGGGCCTATAAACAATACTCATCATACTACAACAACTATATCCACAGTTTTAAAGGAGTTAATAATTTATTCTTACAATAAATATATATTGAAAATTAGAAAAAATTTACTGCATGCGTGATATCGCCGTTTCAAGCCACAATCCTACTTTTCTTCTAATCTCGCCCTAGGACAGCCGTCCTCGCACGCTCCTCGCACCAGAAATAGCGGTGGTCCCACGACCCAGGGTGAGCTAAAGCTCAATAGGAGAATCGCCTTAAGTGGGCTACTCACCACCTAAGTGCAGTGCAATGTTCCAAAATAAACACTCATTCAAGCAAATGCATGATCCTACTTGAATGTTCACATGACTAACTCAGATCCCGAGTCTCATCGACCCTCTCACACTCTCGCCTGCTTCTCCTCGTATGAGAATTATTATACATATGGACAACTCCTCCATAAATATATATCATCAGTCGCCTCGACGATTGATATATTATTTGTTCGTGACTACTCCGATGAATATATATATCAACTCGGTCGCTCCGACTTTGATATATTATTTTAGTTTGACTACCTCGATCATTTTACATTATTAGACAATCCTCCTAATCTTTTCTCTAGACTTTGTCTCATGCACTCACTCCTAAAATCCTAGGGTGTCCCAAAGGCATATGGAATGCATGTACGCTGGCCTAACATGCCTAAAACCACATGCAAATATATATACATGAATATATTTACATAAAAAAATATATCATACAACATGTTAGCAAATTAGCATTTTCAAACACCAAAATTAGCTCACTTGGGCTAATGTTCAAATTAATGTTAATTCGATTCGAATTACTTAACTAAACACATAATTTTACGAAAATATATTCGACATTGTTTCGAATATGAAACCCTGCTACTATTCCCGAAAGAATTATTAAATCAACTGGCTCACTTAGTGAACCCCGAAATTCACGGCCATTCCTCAGCCCAAATTCAATCAAAGCATGATTTACACTCCAAACAAACCCCTTTTACACTATTTTTCAGTCATGGAGCAGCCACCGCTGCTCCATTTGGTTTCGTAATCTTACCTTAATTCGTCCCAATGTTTAGGACCATCAAACGCCCCTAATGGCCCCAAACCAATGTAAACATGGAAACCCTAAAATGGGAATAAACGCAAGTAGGGGAGAAAAATCCTACCTCTGGAGCTTGCTCAAAACTCTCAAACCTTGGTCCACGCGTAGCTCGCCTCCGAGAACGCTTTCCTTCTCGTCCGCCGAACTAACTGGCCCGATCGTCAGATTTTTCTAGAGAGAAAGCACCCTCTCTCTAGAAGCTCTCTAAATGTAAATGGCAGCTACTGATCTTCAAATTGCTCCCCACGTTTTTGCTTATTCATTTAAGGAGAAGATGCACCATTATTATTTTTGGCATTTTATGATTTAAATCAAATTCCAAAATGCCCATTATGTCCTCCATTTCTGATGGATATTCGCACTACTTCGGCCGTCTATTTTCATCATTTACTCATACCCGCTCTATGGTACATGAGTACATGCTATATGTGCCTTTCGTCGCATCGAAAATCAATTTACGACCAACCACATGCTCTAAAACGGTAAATTCCGACCGCTCCCGAAAAATTACTAAATTTTACGTGCTAACTAGTTTTCTCGAGACGATTCCAACGGTGAAACTGCTTTGTCATCTGAGACTTAGAGAATAATTGACGGATTTTAATCGAATTATAATTTGTAATCGAATACGATTTGCCCTTTATTCCATAATGAAATTTCTCGTCTTACATTCTCCTCTTCAAAGGAATTTCATTCCAAATTCAGACAATCTCAATCACCACATGCATATACACGTGCACTCGTAATTACGCATGTAAACTAGTCATTTAAATGCTTAACGACTAAACCACGTACCTTCATCCCTAAACAAGAAGGGATAAGTGGCCCGCATCGTGTCCTTGCGCTCCCACATCGACTCTCTACCTACGCTGCCACTTTTAATTAGCCTCACAGCCTTAAGGCCGCAAGACCCGATCACGGCTATCAACAATGCACACTGGTCCCTCCTCGAAGGTCCCATCCGTGTCAATCTTTATCTGTCCCCAATCCACCACATGAGCTGGATCTGGAGTATATCTTCGGAGCATGGAGACGTGAAACGCCTCGTGGACACCTGACATGCTGGGCGGTAACGCTAACCGGTACGCAACTGTGCCTATCCTCTCGAGTATCTCGAAAGGTCCAATGTATCCTGGATAGCTTCCTCATGCTCACGGAACCCACCACTCCCCAGTACTCACCCTCAAGAAACGTGATCACCAACCTCGAACTCTGGGTCGACGCCGCATCTACATAGCTCTTTCTGTGCTCCGAGCCATGAGAAGACGCGATCGTATCAAGCCTACCTCTCTCGCAGGAGCTCTAATCGATCGTGACTGCTGATGGAGTTCTCTACCACCGATCCAACATAACTGATCTACATGGCCTCCCAGCTACCATGTCTCATTGAAGTCATTCGCATACTCGCCGATAACTATTGTTGTTGGCGACCCATTAAGGGCACCGCTCCTACCCTTATGACCTGTGACACATGCTCACGATCCCTACATATGTATATAATCCTCATTAACGTATATCCCTACACAACCCTTACTTGGTGTGTAAACGCCACCTTCAAGGTCACAATCACCTGGCAATCCAATGGACTGGCCAACTAGTCCATGTCATGAATGACCTCCATGTACCTAGAGCTCACGCCAACTTACACCAAATGCAATTTCCAAAGGGGTTTCCAAACCGGAAGTCACCCCGACCCTATCACTCAACCTCACCCGTGATAACCCGTCCGTGTTTTAATCTCAATATAACTCTTGGCTCACACTTCGAGCCTCGTTTACTGGGTGATTCAACTATGGGTTTTCTCGACGTAGTCCTAAAGACAAATTCAACCCAAACTCACCAAGAGTGGTGAATGACCGTACCGTGCACCCACACCCGACTCGCCGCGATGTTACCGCGCACACGAACGCAATGATGTCATACTGTGACAACCAATTCCGGTTCCACCATGAGCAGAATCTCAGAGATCTCTCACTCATAATCCCAACCTATCAGGTCAACTCTCACCCTACACCCTAGGGAAGAACATCTATATCGCTTCCTCTAAAGGCCTTAACCTCTAAGCCTAATTCCAATGTCGCCGAGCATGACAACCCCGCCAGTTCAATTATCGACAACCCGATGGCTGTCAACTCCATCCCTTGGCGTCAAGCATGACACCAACAACCACAGGTCTACCACCCTAAGGTCCACCACGCTCGCCGCGCACCTCGACCGTCCCCTCGACTTCGACCCACACTCCGCACCTTCGCCAACTGCGGCTATCGAGAGTGCTTCAGATAAGACCTAAACCGAACTAGTTCCCTCTTAATTGCACTAGGGTGTGGAGGAATGAACTGTATACTCTCATGTCCTATGGCTAACTGGGATTGTGCATTGTCCCAAAAGCCCGGGATCCCCGCCCGCAATCCCGTCACTCGTGCCTAACTCGGCCCTACCCCGAACCACGTAGCGTGTCTCCCGCCTTCCCCCGAACTAGGAGAAAGCTGATCCTCCCTCTCGCTACCAACACCCATATCCCGAGTGTTCCAAGTATCCTCGATTTCTATCTCTATGGTCAGGACCGTCCCAACCATGGAGTACACACGCCTGTGAGGCGAAGTCCCACGATCCCGTCCCGAATGGACAATCCTTGCACCCCATTCTCGTGTCTCGTGACCCCAGCCAATCCCAAGAAACCACGCATCTCGAAGATTACCATCTGGCCTCTAACTCATCGCCTCAACTTTCTAGGTCGACCGACACCACGTGTCCCAAAATCTCACCTCGTGTAAGCCAAAAACTTCGGGCGACTTTATCGAACTTAACAGACAACCCGATGGTCTCATCAACCGTGAAACAATCCTCAAGTGATACTCATGCTCCCACTCTGACTGGGAGTAGATCAAAATGTCATCTACGTAGACTACGACAAACTGATCTAAATAAGGTTGTAATACCCTATGCATGAGATCCATGAATGCTGCTAGCGCATTCGTCAATCCAAAGGGCATCACCGTAAACTTAAAGTGCCCATAACGCTGCTCCTGTAAATGTCGTTTGTGATAACGCCCCTAACCCTCACCGATGGTAACCAAGGCGGGTTCATCTCGAGTAGACTCGCGCTCCACTCAACTGATCAAACAAATCATCAATCCTCGATAATGGGTACCGACTTTGATCGTGAACTCCTGCTCAACTCGTCAAATAATGCACATCAAGGGTTCGGGCCGCCTTTCTTCATCAGAACCGGAGCGCCCGGTGAAGTGCTTCCTGGCCTCATGAACCCCTGTCCAAAGAGCTCCCCGTAACCCGACTCGAGTTCCCGCAACTCAACCCAAGCATCCCCATGTGGAGTCATAGAGATGGGTGAAATACCAGGTGTAACCCAATACCAAAAAGTTCAAACCCTACGCGAGGTGTCTGCAGCTCATCCCGGAAAACATCCACATAATCAAACTACCGAGGTAGACTAAGTCCGTCTCACCGTCCTCTTCAGTGGTAAGGCTCGGGCGAGCCAACCCGGCGAACCGTCCCCGGCCACTTGGGCTCGTGATACCGTCTGGGTAAAATATCGGCTTCGCTTCTCGAAGGCATAAATACGAGTACCACCCCGTGTAGCGGTAACTCTCCCCAAGGCCACCATCGATAACAACCCCAGAATCAAGCCAAATTTCCATCCATCCCAAGGATGACATCGAACTCTGACATGTTCATAATCCTCAGGTCCACTGTGCGTAGAGTCCCCGAGATCTCTAACTCACAACCTCGACATACTGCATCTATTCTTCCAATCCCTGGGAAATTCACAACCGCTCCCAAGGTCTCCAGAGGTCTCGCCCATTTCCACCCTATCTGGGCCTCAGCCCGCTAGCTAACGCAACTGGGCCTAATCCCGGTCGCTGCCGAGGTAACTCCATAGCCTCTTAACACTTTCGCTCGCATGAACCAATGGTCGCCACCATCGGATCTCCCGTGAAGCACCTGAGGATGATGCGTCCCAAACCTTTAGCGTTACTAGGATCTTTCCCGCCTACCTCGCTATACCAGCTCGTGTTATAGCATTCACGTAATACCTACAAATTTCGCAAAGTCCGGCCGATCAAACACCGACAGGCTCGACCAAGATCTGGACGCCCTACGGCTCCTCGTCCTTCTACTACCATTTACATAATCAATATGGCAACAAAAATCAATTAATTTTTCTATTTCAATCCGACTAGTAATGCATGCTGATTACTAATGGGATTACAACCATGAACTAACCCGTTCATTTCCTGGGCTGCAAGGCAATTCCAACCACTTAATTCATCGACTTATAAAAATTCTGTGCTCTTGTTCATTTCAAAGACTCAACCCTAAGGTCAGTAATTCTAACCTTAGCATTCACCTTTTTCCTATACGCATCACACCATGCATATACTCTCGCACGCAATCATCACAAGAATCACCATTTCAAATGGTAGTTAACTAATGCAAGATTCTCTAAGGCATAACCATGTACTCGAGACACTAATCATACACATAACTCAAGCAGATACGCAATCAATTTCTCGTTTAAAATATTGTTTTCAATCTAAATTTTATTTTCAAAAATTTATTTTTGAAAATTTTATTTTCTGAAATTTATCAAAATTTATTTGATTTTATTTGATTTTAATTGAATTTAAAATAATATTTATTTTTTTTTTTTTTTTTTCGAAATTTTATTTTATTTTGTAATAGAACAAAGGTTCATTTATGACTCAGAAAATACCGAGTCAACCGGATCGAAACGGGGTCATGCACCGAGTGCAAAGCCCAAGGCCAGCCCAGCGCCCAAAGTCGCACGCCCAAATGCTTCGCTCAAGGCCACTACTGGGCCAAATTTCGCCTCATGTAGCTCAAGGCGTGTCCGCGGGCCGCTGCCTTCTGCCCGGGCCAAGGCGCCTGGGCCGCCCGCTGCGCGCCGCCCGCGCGCACCCCGCGCCCGCCGCGCGCCCGTGCCGCACGCCGCCGGTCCCCGGCCGCGCGCGCCCGCTCGTGCGCGCCCGTTGCGCCCAACGCCCGCCTCCCGCCCGCCGGGCCGGCCGCCACTGCGGGCCACCCATTTGTATTGCAAATACACTTAGTTGGGCGCTTGTTTTTTTCACTTAATGCTGAATAGAACTTTTGAAGCACGTTTAATAGTACTTAATAGCATATATTAAGTTGTTTGTTTTTTAACATTAGGTGCTGAGTAGCATGACAACGTAACAAATTATTTTAGGTTCACCCCACCTCGCCTAATGGCACATGTTTAATTTAATTTTAATCGGGTTTTTAATGGGTTTGAGTTTATTTTCTGAATCCGATACTGCTCGTGTATTGTTATCAGAAAACCCGAGAAAATTAGAAATTTTCAAAAATGGCAAAATGTTAATAAAAATAATAAATTGCCATAAGGGTTCAGGGAAGTTTAGAAAATTCTCTAGATCTCGGATAATGAAACGGACTGCGCCAAGTAAATCTGCCTCGCTAAATCCAAGAATCTCAAAAAGTTTCGTCGAATCTCCCGAGACAAACTAAATTTTTTCGATTTTGGTGATGTTGTCATGACTCCAAGGACAAGATTTTTTCGATTTTCTATGCGTAAACTTAATTCGAATGAAGCTAAATATGAACCATGATATCCAAAATAATAATAATAAAGCCTCGTCCCGATTATATTTTAATAATATTATTTTATTATTTTATTTTTATACTTTAATATAAATAATAATAATTATTATAATGTTTTTAATAAATAATTTATAAAATTCATAATATTTTTATTTTTATAAAAATATTAATTTTAATATAATAAAATAAAAAAGCAAATATAAAAATTAAAATTTAAAATAAAACAAAATAAATGTAAACGGGAGAGTTTGAGAATTTTCTTCTCATCTCCATCGCCTGCTTAATTTTTTAAATGAGACAAGTTTGAGAATTGAAAAATAATGAGCCTAGCCTGGATGGAACGCCCATTCCAAACCCTCCCGTTGTCATTCCTAGTAGTGTATATTGCCAGCTCTTCTCTTTATCGACAATGATTGAGTTTTTCTTATTTCAGGAAATGATTTTTTTCTCGAATGTAGTGCCAAATATTTTCACTTTTTCTATTCAACTTTTTAAAAAAATTTCAAAGAATAAGTTATGAAAATTTTAAAACAAACAGCCTTAATGCCGAAAGCTATCTCGGCCAAAAGATTAAGTCAAAAAACAAACGCCACCTAAATTTCAAGCCACCTCTTTAGCCCGGCTACAATACACCGCCTTGTATTGCAATACGTGCTTCCTCACCTTCCCAAAGAAATTTCCCAACACAATACATGGGTGTATTGCGACACAGTCATTGAGCCCATACAGTCACAATACAAATTGTGCAGTAGCCATTTCCAAATTTTATGCTCAAAAAAAAAAATTTTCCGTTTTTCATTATAAATATTTTTTTTTTCATTCATTTCCAAAAATTGGAAAAATCACTAAAAACCTCAAAAATCATTTTTTTTTTCATACTCTTAATAATAAATAAATTATAAAATTTATTTAACCCCATTTTCTTAAATTTTACTCCATATAAAAATCTTAGAAAATTATTTTCTCAATTTCATAACAAAATAAATTTATAAAATTTATTTTCTTTTTCCAGTTTTTCACGAAAAATTTTTCTCCACTCAAACAATTTTATAAAAATTTATTTTCTTCCATTTTCTTCAATCTACTACTTGTAAAATCATAGAAAATTATTTTCTTCACTCTCATCAAATAAATTTAGTAAAATTCTATTTTTTTCTTGGACTTTAAAATTTCTTCTCATCTTTCACAATCCAAATAAATAGGTGTGGTACTCATGATTTATTTTCTTCGCTTACACTCAAACCTAAAATCTTCTAAATTTCTTCACCTTTAAAACCTACTGGGCTCTTCCAATTTATTTCCATTTATTCTTGTTCCGCTTGCTAATACCCAGAAAAACTCCAAACATGTTCCAACACCCATGTGCTAACCTCACAAGCACACAATTCAATACAACACAAACAACATGACATACACACACCATTCATCAACTTCATGTTCACAATAATTCAATTAATAATTACAAAATCACACAAAACACATACACACATGCACGAGTGTCTTAGTTTTGTCCCTGATTTTCTAGGTAATCTCATACCTAAACCGAACATCAAACCACACCTAGTGGTGATGCTCATCCTCAACTATAGCCTAAGCCCAAGCCCTTATTCTCTAGGTTTCCACATACCTATACTCCACATCAAACCACCCAAGTGGTGATGGATACCCAACCCAGCTCCTCAGTGTTCGTGATACCTAAGCTTCCATACTGGGTCGTGACACCCCAAAAACTGGGGTCCGCTTGACCACCACAACCTCACGGACACTGTGAATGTCGAGTGACCCGACATTTTTCATTTAAAATCTGCGTAGCCTTTGTACCCAGGAGCTCCTACCCAAATACATAACCCGCAAATAATTGGTCCCAACAAATTCAATATATTCACAATATGAATAAGACGGCCACTGGGGGCCCATAAACAATACTCATCATACTACAACAACTATATCCCAATAGTTTAAAGGAGTTAATAATTTATTCTTATACAACATATATTAAAATTAGAAAAATTCTAATACATGCAAGATATCACAAGCCGCCAATCCGGCTTTTCTTCTAATCTCAGCCTCTGTGGACAGTCATTCCCCGCACGCCTCCCCGTAATTAAAATAAAGGGGTCCCACGACAGGGTGAGCTAAAGCTCAATAGGAGAATCGCCCTAAGCGGGCCACTCACCACCCAAGGTCAGGCAATGTTCCAAAATAAACACCCATTCAAGCAAATGCATGATCCTACTTGAATGTCTACATGACTCCCAACTCGCATCCCGAGTCCCTCATCTGACACTTTCTCACACTCGCCTGGGCCTCGTATGAGAATTATTATATTATTGTAGTGGACAATTCCTCCGATAAATATATATCAATCGGGCCGTCACGATTGGGATATATTATTTGTTTGTGGACTAATCATGAATATATATCAACTGGCCGCTCCGACGGCTGATATATTATTTAGTTCGATCACCTCCGATCATTTTACATTATTAGACAACCCTCCAACCTTTTCTAGACTTGTCTCATGACTCACTCCTAAAATCCTAGGGTGTCCCAGTGCATATGGAATGCATGTATGCCAGTTCCAATACAGTCTAAACCACATGCAAATATATATACATGAATATATTTACATAAAAAAATATACCATACAACATGTTATGAAATTAGCATTTCAAACACCAAAATTAGCTCACTTGGGCTAATGTTCAAACACAAGCAATTCGATTCGAATTACTTAACCAAACACATAATTTTACGAAAATATATTCTTGAATATTGTTTCAGGAATAGTGAAACCCTTGCTACTATTCCCCAAAAGATCAAGAATCAACTGCTCACTTAAGAACCCGGAATTACCAGGCCATTCCTTTTTACCAAATTAATCAAAGCATGATTTACACTCCAAAACAAAACCCTTTTACACCATTGTCATGAGCAGCCACTGCTGCTCCCATTTGGTTTCAAAATTTTACCACTCGTCCCAATGTTCGGGACTGATCAAACGGCCCCTAATGGCCCCAAACCAACAGAAACATGGAAAACCCTTAAAATGGGAATAAACGCAAGTAGGAGAAAATCCACCTGTTGGAGTGTCAAAACTCAACCCGGGTCCAACGCGTAGCTCGCCTCCGCGCAGAACGTTCCTTCTGTCTGGCCGAACTAACTAACCGATCGTCAGATTTCAGAGAAGCACCTCTCTAGAAGTCAACAACAGGCTACTGGATCTTCAAATTGCTCCCATGCTTCTTTGCTTGGTCCATTTAAGGAGAAGATGCATCTATTGGCTATTTGGCATTTTATGATTTAAATCAATTCCAAATGCCCATTATGTCCCTCCATTTCCTGTATTTGATATTCTAAGACTACTCGGCCGCTTCCATTTTCATCATTTCAATTATACCACTTATGGTACATGAGTACATGCTATATGTGCCTTTCGTCGCATCGTGAAAATCAATTTACTAAGACTCCTAAACCACGATGCCTCGAAAAATGTAAATTCGACCAGTTCTCGAAAATTACGAAATTTTACGTGCTAACTAGATTTTTCGAGACGATTCCAATGGAAATCCGTTTTGTCATCTGAGATCTAGAGAATAAATTACGTATATTTTAATCGAAATTACAATTTTGTAATCGAAATTATTTATTTTGTTCCTTGTCCTATAAATTGAAATTTCTGCCCATATATATATAGATATATAAATCTATATATATATATATATATATATATATATATATATATATATATATATATATATATATATATATATATATATATATATATATATATATATATAAATATAAGTACTATATACATATTTATATATATAGATATCTATATATATAGATAATTATATATTTATATATATATATATATATATATATATATATAATATATATATCTATATATATAACCTATATAGATATCTATATATATAAATCTATATATATAGATGTATATATATATATATATATATATATATATATATATATATATATATATATATATATATATATATAGTCTATAGGGAGCATATATATATATATATATATATATATATATATATATATATATATATATATAGTTATCTATATATATTATACAAAGAATCCCAAATCTTTTTAGAAGCTTTTAGGTCTTTTTTAA
Organism: Tetrastigma voinierianum; assembly: GCA_016808115.1. Classification (NCBI taxonomy): domain Eukaryota; kingdom Viridiplantae; phylum Streptophyta; class Magnoliopsida; order Vitales; family Vitaceae; genus Tetrastigma; species Tetrastigma voinierianum. Next base: position 59,862 of record JAEQBH010002872.1, read on the forward strand.
CTTGATATCGGAGCTTAAGTTGAGAACAACACAACTTAAGACCTTCATTTTGACAAGACATTATGAGATCTCCATAAGTAAGGGTGTCAATTGGATTGTTCCTCCATGTTTTTCTAAGGGCATCTTGAACTCGCATTATTTTAGGAGTCCATAAAGGAATCTTTCTTTCCAAGAAGAGGCTCTAAAGACGCCCTTACCATCAAGGCTGCTAAGAACACATCATAATACCATTTAAGATCATCGTTGTTCTACATCTTAAGTTTTGTAGAATTCTCGTGGTTCTTTTCTCCATAAATGCTTGATCACCTATGAAATGTTTGGTTATAGCATAGACCAATCTTATAATTGAGTCTTGCCTCCTTCCTCATTTTGCATTTTTAAGATATGAAATCTTTCTTTTCACTTAGGTAGTTTTCCACCAAAGTTTAATGTGCCATTGAAACCTCGTCGTGGATTAATTTCAACAACAAATGCCTAATCACATCGCTTGGGCAACAAGCGCAGCTGCCTGTATTTGACGGCACACAAAATTGTTCAGAAAGAGCATCTATATTCCAAGAATAGATGTCATTGCTATTATAGCTATTTTGTTTTGGTTGTTTCTCCTCAAATTGCAAATCTGGAGGAGTAGGTCTTTGATAAAAGTTTTTTGATCTTTGATGCCAAGTTTTTAACTTGTTTATTTGTTCATCATCTTGCTCAGATGTTTGTAAATTGTTGTTCATAATTGAACTTGCTTCGTTCCACTTAAGAAATTTACTTGATTTTTGAACAAGAGGGATCTTTTATTTATTCGCTAAGGCTTTGTTAAGTCTTACTAATTCGTCATTATTTTTGTTACTTCCTAATTTTAAGGGGTTTGTAGGTTTGAATATAAGACTTTCTTGTTTTTCTCCTTTCATCTTTTTTCAGGTTTATACTTTTTGTAGTATTTACTTAATCTTGTTTAATTGAGCTGAAAGTGTTCCTAAGATTTGATTTGTAAAATTATTTTGTTGTTGAATTCCTTTTATATCTTTTAATTTTGTCATTCTGTTTTCATCTTCCTTTGAGTCAATTTGTTTGAAAGGTGAGGCTATTATTTCAACACCTTGAGCTTTTATTTTTATTTCTTCCAAAGGAGGATGAGTTGATATCTTCTTTTCGTATGGGATTAATTTCCATTCCTTTTGGAACATATTTATTTGTGAAAAGGATATTTTATTTGATTATTTGTAAAGATATATATCAAAGGTGAACATTGGAATATCTATTTCCATTGTCATAGTTTGATACCATTGTTCTAAATTTCTTGTTTCTTGAGATAATTTTTGAGAAAACCATTTGCTTTTTTTTCTTTATGTTCTTCAGATTTTATTTCTTTTCTTAAATATTCTTTGTCTATTTCAAACACATTTTCTCTGTCATCATGTTGAGCCGGAAGGCTCATCATTAGGTGACATATTTTGGAGAAAATGTTGAGACCTATCTGGAGAATTTTGAATGTTTGTTCAGTTCTGTATATTTTAAATCCGAATAGTAGATGAATAGTCTACTTTCTAGATTAAATTCGACTGAACATTTGATCTTCTAGAAGGAGTTCTAATTTCTAACAAGAGTTAGAAGACCTTTCAATATGTTCTTGTTAAGTTTTCTTTTTCTTGGCTCAAATTAATTTGAAATATTTCGTCCATTTCTATTGATGGATAAAAGTTTTGCTGTTCAATAGGTTTCTGAGCTAAGAGTTGTTTAAAATTCCATTCGTAGGATTGTGTCAAACATTCCCATGGAATAGGTTTTGAATTATGACTGAATTCTTTTCATTTGCTTGCCAAATTAAGGTTTCTGACACTTTGGTGAGGACAAAAGGCAATTGGGGTTGACTAATCGGTCATTACTTTGTCGTGATAATTTCTCGTATACTATAAGTATGCTCTAGATCTAGGGTCCATGTCATACTTTGAGTTTGAATGTTTAGAGTTATGCCTGGGTGAATGCTCTTATCATTCATACCCAACTCTAAGTTTGGATAACATGAAATACAACTTGGCTCAAAAGATGTGTTTGTTTCATTAATCCTAAAAAGGGAATCCTCGAATTTGTTATGTCTTGCATCACTGCATATACATATAGTCATCAATCCTAACCCGGTTAAAGGTTTGGTCGCTACTGATAGCTCCTATATGTAAGACTTGAATTTTTCTTTTGAATTTGTTCTAAATCCTTGAAATTAGAGTTCAATAGTTTCGTCGTAACCCATCAATGAGTATTTTCAGAGATTTTGATTCTATAATCTTTTCTAAATTCAAAAGTTCCTATTTTATATAGTTCCTTTATATTTTGTTTTGGCATTTCCCAATTTTTGATGTACCGTTCCCAATCTTCTAGTGAAATGCATACTAAGCCAAATTGTTGGGTGTTTTCGTATATGTCTAAGTTGTCATTCATCCTGGATGGAATTAGTATTTGAATCCAGTACCTACAAAACTTTTTTGATAAAATTCTCAAGTATTTCTAACCTTTCTGTTAAAGAATCGGGATTCTAACATTTAGAGACTCACCACCGACCACCCCGACCTCACCCGGGACGGCTATCACCAAATCCGGGATACAATCGGGCCGACCAAACCCTAATCGTAGGAATCACACATTTTGAAAGGGTACAAATGTAAATTTAATCAAAATTTCATGTAAGAACTCGCCTGGAGCAATAATAACTCTAAGCAGACCTTAAACACAATTCCAGCTATGAGATTTCGTTTTCGAGGCTTTATTGCCATAGCATACAGTGGCCTAAACTAAATCTCCTTGAAACTTCAAATAGAGATTTGAATTTCAAAATATAAAGGAACTATATAAAATAGGAACTTTTGAATTTAGAAAAGATTATAGAATCAAAATTCCGGGTAACACTATTCAATGTCTCCGAGACAACTATTTAACTCTCCTAGATTTCAAGGATTTAGAACAAATTCAAAAAAGAAAAAATTCAAAGTCTTACATATAGAGCTATCCAGGTGTAGCCAAACCTTAAACTGTGTTAGGATTAGTTGAATCCTATATGTATATGTCTCGTTGATGCAAGACATAACAAATTCCAGATTCCTCAGATTAATGGAACAACACATCTTTCGACCTGTATTTCAATTGCTATCCAAACTTAGAGCTGACCTGTATAATTATACATATCTCATAAAGCCTTAACCTCTAAACATTCCAAACTCAAATTAAGTACATGGACCCTAGATCCAGAACATACTTATAGTATACATATAGTATACTATAAAGTAATGACTTTTAGGTCAACCTAAATCGCTTTTGTCCCTCACCAAAAGATCAACTTAATTTGTACAAATGAAAAATAATTCAACAGTCATAAATTCCAAAACTCCACTCTTATGAATGTTTGACACAATCCTCCTCGAATGGAATTTAAACAACTCTTAGCTCCAAAACTATTAATAACCAAAACTTTTATCCATAAATAGAAGATGGACAAGGAAATGATCAAATTTCACTTTGAGCCAAGAAAAGAAACTTAACAAGAAAACATATTCTGAAAGGTCTTCTAACTCTTATTTAGAAATTAGAACTCCTTTCTTAGAAGATCAAATAAACAATAAATTTAAATCTAGTGAAGTAGACTATTCATCTACTATTCCAGCATTTAAAATATACAAGGATCAACCAAAATATTCCAAAATTCTCATGACTGAACCAAACATTCAAAATTTCCAGATAGTTCCAACATTTTCTTCAAATGATGTCACTCTAATGATGAGCCTTCACCAACATGATGATGTGCAGAATGATAGATATAGATATAGGATATATATATATAGATATATGATTTATATTTCTATAAATAGGATATAGATATAGAATTATATTTCTATAAATAAATATATATATATATAGATATATAAATCTATATATAGATATCTATATATATATATTATTTATATATATAGATATATATCATATGTGATATTTATATATAGATTTATATATATATAGATTTATATAGATAGTTTATATATAGATTTATATATATAGAATTATATTTCTATAAATAAATATATATAAATCTATATATATATAAATCTATATATAAATATCTATATAGATATATATATCTATATATATAAATATGTATATATCTATATAGATATCTATATATACATATATATATATATATAGATATATAAAATTCCATATATCTATATATATAGATGTATATACATTTCATATATATAGATGTATATAGATATATTTATATAGATATATACATATCTATATATATAGATATCTATCTATAGATATATATATATATATATATATATATATATATATATATATATATATATATATCTATATATAGATTTATATATCTATAAATAGATATAGATATATATATAGATATATATTTGACTTAATATAAATACCATTTTTAAATATATTCTTTGTATTAATTTAAAGTGATCACATTGCCGCTGATAATTTTTTGTAAAATATACAAAGAGAATTAATCTTCATGTGTTGCCTTAAACAGCTCTAATACTAAGCAGTAAGACTTTTTTGTGGGTCACGATTTTCAAAGTTATTTTTCAGATAATATCTTGTTTTTTGCATTAACAGTCATATTATTGTTTTCTTTGTCGTCTCTTTGAATTTCTAAATTAGTTATCTTGCAGTTTCATAGTTTGATTAAAGAGTTTTACCTTGAAGTCGCATAGTTTGCTGTCACTCATAGCTCAGTTTGTGTTCTGTTTTTTGAGTTACAAACAAATTTTCATTGATACTATTTGAAATATTTGAGTTTTAGCTTGCTTGTTAGCCTGTAAGACTTTTTGCAGCTTGCTTCCAGCTTGTCTTACCTGTCAATCATTTCAAGAGCTACTCTGATCGCCGTTAACATATTTATTGACATGTCAATTTTCTATTTTTTCTATTTTCTTATTTTTTGTTTATTTGATTTATCGGTTTCAGAGAATGAAGTATTATTCTTCTGTCATTCTTCTCATTGCCTGATAAATATTTTACTTTGTTAAATTGGGTGGGCCATATGACCCTTTGACCACATTTGAAGCATCTAACTTTTATGATGTAAAAATTCAAAAGATGAAGATAAAAAATATAAACCAAAAAACCCCCTGAGAATAAACAAAATAAAAAACATCATAAAAAAGAAGTTAGATGCTTCAAATGTGGTCAAAAGGGTCATATAGCCCCTAATTGTAAGAACAAAGTAAATATTTTATCAGATAATGAAGAAGAATATTATTCTGAGAATAATACTTCATTCTCTGAAACTGATAAATCCCAAATAAATTCTGAAAATGAAAAAGAAATAGAAAAAATAGAAAATTGTTTATGTCAAATAAATATGTTAACAACTGATCAAGAATTACTTCTTGAAATGATTGATAAGATTGCAGACAAAGAAAGCAAGGCAAAATATATAAGAAAAGTCTTGGAACAACAAAGTTCAAAACCAAAGTTTCCAAACAAGATTTAAATGCTTATCAAATGAAAGATTTCTATTTTCATATTATAAAAAACAAGAACCTCGCAACTTTGCAAGATTCATGAAGAAGTAGCACAAATACAACTTCAAATTAAAGAATTAAACTTTAATCAAAATATAGACACAAGATTAACTAAATTTAGAAATTCAAAAAGAAGACTTGACAAGTGAAACAAATGAAGAAGCTGAAACTTTTGTACATAGTATGACTATTGTGCAAAAACAAAGATGGTATACAAAGATAACTTTGAAAATCAATCCTGATTACAAAAAAGTCTTTATAGCTTTAATTGATTCAGGAGCTGATTTAAATTGTACATGTGAAGGGTTATTTCATCAGATATTTTGGTAAAACTTCTCAAAGATTATCACCAGCCTAGTAATGATCTCAAGGTTCAATACAAAATACCACAGGTCATATTTGCAAAATGGTGTATTTAGACAAAACCTCATTCTTACTAGTCAAAATATAAGTCATCAAATTGTTTTAGGGACTCCTTTCCTAACACAACTATATCCTTTTAAAATAGATAATAAAGGATTAAAAACCAAATATAATGGTCAAAAAATCCTTTTTGAATTTATAAGAGGAATAGAAGTTAAAGAAATAAATCAAGTACAAGATTTTATTTCTTTAATTCAACAAAAGCAAAAACAGGTAAAATTTCTTCAAAAAGAAATACAATATGAAAAGACTGAAGAAAATTTACAGTCAAAACAGATTCAAGAGAGAATAAAAAATATTCAAAAAACAAATGAAAGAAAATTTTGTTTCTTATACCAAATGCATTTTTGAATAGAAAACAAAGATATGGTTTCATTAACACATATGAAAAGATTTTTCAAAACAAATTCCTACAAAAGCAAGACCTATTCAAATGAGTCCGGTAACCTCTTGAATATTGCAAAAGGAAATTAATGATCTCTTAAATAAAAACTTATAAGACCAAGTCATTCACCATGAGTTAAAAGTGCCTATGTCCAAAAGGCTTCGTAATCCTGAAAGCAGAACTCCAAGGTTGGTAATCAATTATAACCATTGAATAAAGTCCTTTCAAATGGATTAGGTATCCAATACCTAATAAAAAGGATTTAATTCAAAGGATTTATAATGCCACAATTTTTTCAAAATTCGATATGAAATCTGGTTTATGGCAAATTCAAATAAAACCAGAAGATAGGTATAAAACGCATTCTACGCTCCATTTGGACATTATGAATGGAATGTACGCCGTCAGCCTTAAAATGCTCCTTCGTAATTTCACAAGGATGAATGAAATATTTTAATGAATACACTAGATTTTCTATTGTATACATTGATGATGTTCTCATATTTTCAAATTCCTCAAGAGCATTTCAAACATTTAAAATTTTTCAAAAGATTGTAAGAGATAATGGTTTAGTAATCTCTGCAACAAAAATAAAATTGTTTCAAACAAATGTTAGGTTTTTAGGATTTGACATTCATAAAGGTCAAATAAAACCTATACAAAGAGCAATTGATTTTGCTAACAAATTTCCTGATGAAATTAAAGATAAAACACAGTTACAAAGATTTTTAGGTAGCCTAAACTATGTAGCCGTAGTTTTTACTCAAACTAGAGAATTTAATTAAACCTTATTTCAAAGGTTAAGAAAACTTTACCCCGGGGTTCGAGGAAATAATCTGTGGTCAAACAGTCAAAAATTCAGGTTAAGGAACTTCCTTGCTTAGGTATCCTTCACCCTGAAGCCTTTCCTATCATAGAGACAGATGCCTCAAACATAGATATGGTGGAATCTTAAACAAGATTTTGAAAACAAAATTTCAATTAAGGATTTCACTCGGTATTTGGAATGGTCCACATCAATTACTCAAACTAAAAAAGAGATTTTAGCCATTGTTTTATGCATTCAAAAATTTCAAAGTGATGTTTTTAACAAGAAATTTCTTTTAAGAGTTGATTGCAAAAGTGCAAAAGAAATTTTACAAAAAGATGTTCAAAATCTAGTTTCAAAACAGATTTTTGCCAGATGGCAAGCTATTTTATCTCTGCTTCGATTTAAAATTGAATTTATCAAAGGATCTTCAAATGTTTTACCTGATTTCCTTTCACGGGAATTTTTACAGGGAAAATGAGCAGGCAAAAGCCAGATCCCATCAAACCTACTTCAAAGGCCTCTTATGCTATGGCAATAAAGAAGCCTCAAACTTCAAATCTCCTTGAAACTTCAAATCGTTTCGAAGTCTTGGGGAATTCCCTCAACCCTTCTTTCCAAGCACCTACCCCAAAATTTGCTTACCAAACAAAAGAACAAAATTGTTATCGCAAATTTTAGGAACCCGATCATATATCAGCTCGTGAGATTGAAATCAAAAGATTTTTCAATGAAAAGTATTTCAGCTCCAGTGAAATACTAAAACCCGTATGATTCTGCAAATTCATACTGCATACTGGTTCAGATAAATTTCATATCATGAACTCCCGGCAAGATATCGCTTATTCAAATGCAAAATTTTTAAAAGTCTAAATGAAAAGATCGGGGTCAAAATATTTTCACTCATAAAGATTTTTCGGAGCATTTCGACCCTCAAACTTTGATTTATTATGACTATAAAATGTTTGGTATCATGTTTTGTATCGTGCCAAAACTCATTCCTCGTTTTAACTGAACGAAAAGTTCAAAAAATCTTTCCAAATCGTTTCGTGATCGGGTGGCTTTTAGAGCTAATCCAAATATTTCATTCCGAAATAACCAAAAGTTTTGATTATTTCTTAGCAAATTAGAAAGCTTTTTCCCTTCTCTGAAATTATATTCACTTTATTTTTGTTTCAATTGAGGATCCTTGATCTCGGTTGGGATTTTTGCACCTACCAATTCCATCCAAGCCCATTCCCTAAGTTTTTGGCTAGGGAATTTAAAATCAAATGGTGGGCCGCCTTCAAAATTTCTGAAGCCCAATCCTTTGATGCTGTCAAAAGATGGACTGAAGCCCAAAAGCCCAAGTTGAAAAAGCCTTCAACCTCAAAGTCCAAGGTACCCATTTGGTCCCAACCTATGTCTGGCCCAATTTCAAAAAACTCATTTCCTTCAAATTCAGCTTATAGGGCATACCTCAAAAAGGTCCAGGAAGATGCAGCTGAAACCCTCTCCAAACTTGCTGACTCAGACTCAGATAATGAAGACACAGCTGAAGACAAATTTTCCTCCAAGAAATGAAGACATGTGTTTGGCTCCCATTTACCCTCGAGTAATGGGAATGATAACCTTTTCAAAAGCCTTTGTCTTAGAGAAAGGACAGGCTCTAGAATTCCAAAACTTCAAATTCGATGCCTCTTTCCGACAGTTCAATGAAGAATGGAAGATTTGGTGAGACCCCCGAAAATCCGTGATTCCCTTAAAATGGTGGTAAAATGGTAATTTCGTAAAACCCGAATTTTTCTAGATCTCGATGATCAAACGACTTCTCCGTTGAAATCGCCTCGCTGAATTTAGCAACCACGCCGACCTCGCGGATTCTCGAGGTACCTGGATTTCACGCCAGACGCCGTACCTGGATGACGCGCGGTGTGTTAAGGAGACGCCACATGGCACCTCAAAAGGTGACACTTGCATAAAAGAAATGGCTCACATCGAGCCACATGGGTGGCATGGATCCCATTTCGGCAATGATCCACTTGAGTGGATGATGTCAAAAAGGAAATAAAGAAATAAAGAAAAGGGATGGAAAATTCAGTAGAGGCTACATAATCATGTTCTGGAATAGGAGGAAGCTTCCTCCTTTCGACCCATACGGTCAATTCTCCAAAAGGGAGAGCAAAGAGAAATGAGAAAACGTAGTGTCGAAAGAGAAAAAGAAAGAGAAATGAGAAAAGCAAAGAGTAAGCAAAGGAAACGAGGGAGGAAGAAAAAAAGATGCAGGAGGTCTGGATCTCATTTTTCAGAGAGTCTCTTCCTTCTCTCTAGATTCAGAGGCGCATCCGACCGGTCGGATTCTTTCGCGACAAGAAGGAGTTGTTCTACACGAAGAGACAACGGTGGACTCCTCGCTTTAGGAGTTTCGACAAACTCCGAGAAGGTACCGAAGACACACTTGCGGGATGGGACGCATCCGAGACCTTAGAGGCCAAGAAATGGCCAAATCGGCCTTATCTTGTATTTTCTGTTTTTTTGTAAAATTTTGGGCTAGAGACCCGCTTGTATAAATTGTTTGTAAATAAATGCTTTTGTATTAATGTACAAATATACATTTTATGAGCACGACGTGTAGGCCCATGGCTTAGCTTCTTTGAACATATATATTATTCAAACAGACATGAGATGTTAGATCGCTGCCGACATAAGGTCAACTGACACCCAGATTTGAAGGCCACAAGACATCAGAGCCAAGGTAAACGGTTACCTTGGGAGCCTGATGGGTGTAGAGTTAGGTATACCAAATATTCAGGACTTTGATGGCACGGTGCTAGATCATACACGTTGTGCATTTTGGTGAATTAAATGTAGATGTGTGATGGTGTATAACATGTTTCGTGCAGAATTGTGTGAATCGTATGTTTAAGTAGTAATAAAGATAAAGTGTTGAAACTCATAGGGTCGAAATCTAACCTTGATGTTCCAGAATTATGGGCGTAAATCTGGCCTGTAGAACAGAAGAAAATAAAACAAAAAAATATATATATATTTTTTCTCGGGCAAAGTAGCTCGCTAACATGAACCGAATGGAATTTCAGGGAATTCCTCGAAATTTATTCCTAGCTTTTACACAAAGGAAAGAATTGAAATTAAATTCTAGAAATTAGAATGGTAAAGAGCAAAGGTTCAAGCCATCGATCTTAGGAGAGCAGTGAAAAGGCATCAGAACTGAAAAAAAAAAAAAAAAATTTTGATTTTTCATGTGTTCCATGAGTCATGATGCGTTGTAAATTCCGGAAGGTTGTTCAAGTTTTCTACACGATGGAAGTAAGAGGTTTAAACTTCCAACTTTAAATTTAAGGTTTAGGTGTTAGCGCAAAGGGGTTAGGCTTATCATGATCAAAGTAGCGCGCAAATAGGCGGCCTGAGAGCATGAAAAAGAAAAATTTCTACCGCAGTGTTAGATTCGCCTGAGGTCTTACATGGATTCGAGGCCTTGACCTTGCGTTGGACATGAGGTCGCCATCAGAATGGACGCCGCGACCGGATGGATTGGCGATAAAGCCAAAGCCTCGAGGGGCATTGAGTCGCTGAGCATTGATGCCCGCGACATAGGCTGGGTCAAGCGAGGTCGCGATACAAAACGACGCCACTGGCCGAGCTGCGCAGCGTGGCTGTGGCGCTGTGGTAGGTCGTAGAAGTTGATGTCGCGACATCAAAGTGAAGTCGATACGGGTGGCAGAGAGGTCGCGATACTGGCGCCGCGACGAGCGATAGTCGAGATGACTTGACGTCGCCGACAACACGGTAAATCGACGCCGCTGCATATCGCGACAGAGGTCACAAGCACGTTTCTATCGCCGCGACCGGGCCCGTTAGATCGATGTCGCATACGAAGTTGATGGGCTTGTCATCCGTGATGCTCGCGATACGAACCGATCGACCGGGCCTCCGTAGGGAACTAATGTCGCCGACATGAACTTGATGTCGCGACATAGGTCGTGGGGTCGTCGCCGAAGTCGCGATGCAAACGATGTCGCCATAGGGCGACCGGGCGTGGGGGTCGTGATATGGTTAAAAGTCGGTCGCGCTGGCACTCGCTGCGATGTCGCCATTACGGGATGGTTTTCGTGGAGGTCGCGCACCGGAAACGACGTCACGCGACCTCTACCGCTCGACCGGGCAGAGGGAGGTCGCGATGCTTCACGACTACATGCGGGGCTCAAGGACTACAAGAGAGACTGAGCAGCGCATGAGCTGCGCCTGCTGCAGGCGCGACATATGCCAGCAAGGCACAGCTCGTACATATGCGAAAGGCCAGTGAGCCCCCACGACTACGGCAGACCGGCCACAGAAGGTGCTCAAGGACATAGCTTTGTGTATGACCGTGCACCTAACCCGCTTGCTTCAAAGTGCACCGCTTGCTTACCACCGCTTGATACTGCTCATGGTAACTGCTCATGAACACTGCTCATAGGGATTAAAAAAAAAAAAAAAGAGTACAAATTTAAAAAAATTTTCACAGGTATGATTTAATATATAAAATATTTATATGGAAATTAGTATAAGTGCATCAACGAGGTATGTGAAAATTTTTTTTTTTCTAGGAATGTTGTCTCGAGGTCATTTTCAATTCCTCAGACACACATGCTCTGAAATTAATTGCCTTGACATGGTGTGGATGAAAAATTTCTGTATGAATATCTCTGGCCGTGTTTGAGCCTCAGTGATACGCATTTAAACCCAATCCTACCATCGACCTGCAGGTAGATGGCTGGGGTGCAGACCTATGACAGGACATCCACAGTGTAAGAATCGGTCGCGACACCACACCGACACTGACCACCGCTCGTATTCTGATCAAAGATGCTCCTGGCCGAGAGGTCAAAGGCGGGCACGTTATCGCATTTAGACAACAGTAGTGTAGTCGTGGAGGTCCTAGTAACCCAGTGGGTTTAGAGCGCACCATCCCCTCCGACTTCTTGTGGGGAGAGATCCGATGGTGGCACTCAGATTGCTTTATGCAGACGAGAACATATCGAGGGCTACGGAGATCACCCGATACGATCAGATCGTTAGCCGTATTCTGGCTTAGAGTGGCGAGGTCTGGTATGGTGAGACGGTTGGGACTTCTGTGAGACTTAGAGGTTATGAGATACGGGCAGAGTCAGAGTCGTTCATGGGTAAGGGTACTTTCCAGAGATCAGCGAGGCATGCGTATAAAGGCTCAGAGTTCCTAGAGTCAAAGCGTGGGGGCACACCTGATGGACTACGTGGCTAGATTCACAGAGTTGTAGCCGCCTAATTTACCGATGATTACGCATACGACATGGCCAAAGTCGTGAGATTCGAGAATGTAATGACGTTGTCCATCTCGAGGTAGGATAGTAGGACCCCCGCCTACGGGACATGGACTCCATGGTTGGGACGGCCTCACCATGCAGAGAGATCGAGGATGCCCTGAGCACTTTCTGATACTCCAAGTTGGTAGCAAGAGAAAGGACCAACTTGGGCAAGTGTTCTGGAAGAGGCGGGCATTCTCGCTTTTGCGCCAGTTTCTCCTGATCGGGTGGCCAGGATTGGGCGCGCTAGTCGTGCAAGGCAAAAAGTATGTTATTTCTGCCGACAAACAAGTACTGCAGAGACGATCATCCCCTGCAGACAGGATCTCAGGATTTCGGGACAGCGCAAATCCCAATTAGCCAGAGAACACGAGCGCATGCAGCTTCATTCTTCACACACCCCAGTACGGTCGAGGAACCGCCAGTTTCGCTATACGAGCACCTTCAAGTGCAATGTGGGCCGTGAGGGGCCAGAGAGTGTGCGTCGAGGTCGTGCACAGACTCACAAAGCTGATTTCTAGTCGCGTATGGTAATATATGTTACTTGCCGACAAACGGGCATAAGGAGGCTAGATTGTCCTAGAGACAAGAGTCTCATGGTACGAGGTGGCCGAGCATACGTAGTAAATGACATGCAAGGTACGCTTCTTACTCTCACTTGTTGACTAGAGAAGTGTTAATCGATGCATCATTCTTGTTGTATCTTGTGTGATAGACTCGGGGCTTAGAGGTCGAGACCTTTAGAGAAGCCGTGATATGGATGTTCTCCCCAGAGATGTGTGGTGAGAGTTGACCTGATAGGTCGGGATTGCGTCATGTGCACAAAGGACATCACGCCGAGCCAGCAGGTGCACTCGGGAGATGGTCGCTCACCACTCTTAGAGCGGTCGTTTGTCTGGGACTACGGGCCCAACGAAGACACTCATGGTTCGAATCAGAAATGAAGAGAAATTAAGGTGTGTTAAAAGCGAGAAAGGGGTTGGTAATCAAGGTGAGAAATGATGGGAGTTTAGTGTAAGAGACCGGAAACCGACTTCTCGTGGTGGGTGCAAGAGACCGGGAGAGATCCCACCCTGTGAGGGTAAGAGACCCAGCTATTCCAAATTTCTCAGATGGTGGAAGAGACCCCGGGGAGATCCCAATTTCTCAGAGCAAGAGACCCGGGAGTCCCGACTTCTGGTGGTGTAAGAGACCCGGGGAGAGATCCCGAATTTCTGTGTGGGTGTAAGAGACCCGGGAGAGATCCCAAATTTCTGTGAGGGTGTAAGAGATCCCCAGCTTTATTCCAATTTCTCAGATAAGTGTAAGAGAATCTGAGATGTCCTAAATTTCATGGTGTAAGAGACCCGGGATATCCCGACTTCTCACAGGTGGGTGTGGTGAGACCCCGGTGAGAGAGTCCCGACGCCTCAGGTGGGTGTAAGAGACCCGGGGAGATCCCAAATTTGGAGGGTGCAAGAGACCCAGGAGATGTTATCCCACTTCTGCAGGGTGTAAGAGACCCGGGGAGCGATCCTGAATTTCTGTGAGGGTGTAAGAGACCCGGGGAGCGATCCCGAATTTCTGTATGGATATAAGAGGCTCGAAGTGTAGGCCGAAAAGCTCTATTGCCCGAGAGAGAAAACACAAGGATATGGTTATCACCCAGACTTAGAGTTGAGTGATAGGAGTCAGGAGAGACTCGAGATGAGTGACATACTTAGTGGTTATCACGTAGACTTCAGAGTCGGCGAGGATAGGAGCTCTGAGTGACTCGAGATTTGATACCCATTGGAAATTCTTATCATGATGGTGAACCGACAAGGGGTCGTATATGATGTCATTCATGACATGATTGACAAATTCATTAGATTGTCAAGTGATTGTGACCTTTGGGGTTGTCAAATAAGCATAATACCCGCTGCAGAATCGGGTCAGGTGTGGTCGCACATGGTCGTGATCGACGCAGAGTACGGAATTTCTGGACTAGTTCTTTGCAAGAATGTGAGACCGAAAACTGCATTCCCTAAAGGAGGGTGTAAATGGTAATTTCGCAGAAAATCCGAATTTTTCTAGATCTCAGATTTACTCTAAACGACTTCTCCGTCAAACTGCCCGCGAATTTAGCAACCACGCCGACCGCTGGGATTCCGAGGTGTCGGGATTTCACGCTTTTCTCGAGACGCTGGCTTCTGACACGATGCTCTGGCAGGGCAAGTGAGATGCCACATGGCACCTCAAAAGCGCGTGACACCGCATAGTTAAATCGGCCACATATCGAGCCACATGGGGCGTGCATGATCCATGGTTCACAAACGACCACTGAGCGGACGATGTCAAAAGGAACAGCAAATAAAAGAAGCATGATTTAAATTGTGAGCCACAATTGTCTTTGGGAAGGATGTGAAGCTTCCTTGACCCATACTACTAATTCTCCAAAAGCCAGAGAGAAAGGCAAAGAGAAATGAAAACGAGAAACGAAATATAAAAGAAAGAGAAATGAGAAAAGAAAGAGAAGCAAAAGGGAAACGTAGGGAGGAAGAGAGAAAAAAAAAGACGTAGGAGGTTCCTGATCTCATTTTTAGAGAGAGTCTCTTCCTTCTCTGAGAGTCAGAAGGCGATCCGACTCCGTCGATCTCCTTTCGCGACAAGAAGGAGAGAGTTGTTCATTACCTAAGATGACAACGTGTGGACTCCGGTTCAGGAGTTTCGAAGAAACTCCGGTATGCATCGAAGACACACTCGTGGACGGACGTGACCGGATCTTAGAGGTTCAAGAAATGGCCAAATCGGCCTTATCTTGTGTTTTGCTAGGGGAAATTGGGCTAGAGGGCCCGCTTTTGTATAAATTGTAATTAAATACAATTGTAAATAAATGCTTTTTGTATAAAATATACATTTTATGAGCATGACGTGTAGGCCCAAGTGGCCATTTTTGAACATATACGGGTCTCATGACGTGAGATACGTAGATTTCCGCGGCCGACACACAACTATTGGTTCTGATTGGGAAGGCCACAAGATAGCCTAGTTGGTAGTGGAACTACCCTCGCATCGGCAGCCTAAGCTCAGGTCCTGCAGTTCAGCCCACTCTGGAGCGAAAGAAACCCCTCGTGGAGCTGGGGATGTCACCAACACCAACCTCTCGTCTGAGCGGCTGTGTGAAAGGACCTCGATATAAGGCGCCTTTTGTAAGGGCCCACCGCCCACTCGGGTCGAGGGGTATCCCGACTCCACAGCTGTCCTAGCCTCACAGGGTTTCTTTCGCCTCCGTGGGCTCGAACCTGGGACCATGAACTTAGATACCCATCTCGGCGACCTCCACTACCAACCTAGCTACTAGGCCTGGGCGCAGGTAGCCAGGAACTACCTCGAATGGGTAGTATCTAAGCTCATGGTCCTGTGCGTTCGAGCGCCCACGAGCGCGCGAAAGAAACCCCGTGGAGCTCGGGACACTGAAGAGTGGGACCACCTCGTCGGAGGGCTGTGTGGGGCCCTTACATTTGGGCCCACAAATGGTGTGATAGCATCCTAGACTCTCTATTACAAAAGATAGTCTGAAGCAAGACTGGGCCGTTTCCCATGTTCAAAAGCAAAGCTCCACTTTCAAGAAAAGACAAACCACCGACACAAAGCAAGCCGTTTTTCATAAAGCAAAAGCGCGACTCTTCGTAAAAGCAGCGAGATTTCAAATACCAGGTAATCTCTTCAAATGTCACATGTGATCCACTGTGTGGACGTCAAAGTTTTATTTCAAGTCCAAACTTTCCTATTTAAGGAGGGGTTGTCTCCTTTGTTAGGCAGGATAAGTTTTAGAGTGAGAAAGAAAAGAGTTAGAAAGAGAAGCTCGAGATTCTGTATCCAAATTTCATCACGGCAAAGCTTCCGCTTTAAAAAAGCTTCAAACAAGTTTGTGTAAGTTTTTCAAAGTTCAATAAATTTCATTTCAAATTTCAATACTGTTTGAATTTTGATTCAATTATTGCATACTGTTTGCATGCTTATTCAAACATCTTCAACTTCAAAAAGTATATCAAAGTCTTGGAAACCTCAAACCCCGTAACCCACTGGCGTGTTTAACAGAAACCCGTTAGCCATAACGCCGCCGTACTTTGGAAGATTTCAAAATTACTGCTACTCGCTCTTCAAATTCTTTACCGTTGCTCAAATTATGTTCAAATTGTTTAAGGTCCTCGCTTAGAAAGCTGAAACAGCTGTTCTACAAAATTTTGATTAAATTTACATTGCGACTTTCAAAATAATCGTGATTCCTATAAGTTAAAGGCCTTATCGCCCCGTATCCGTTGTCACCGGCAAATCCCAAAGTTGGAGGTCGGTGGTCCGTGGTGGTCCTCTAAATGTTAGAATCCCACCATCAGAAAGGTTAGAAATGGCAAATTTTATCAAAAAAGTTCGTAGGTACTAGTTCAAATACTAGTTCATCCAGATAGATGAACAACTTACATATAAGTACAGTGAAAACACCTTAACAATTTGGAAAACAACCTGCCTGTTTCAAGATTGGGAACAAGACATCAAAAATTGGAAATGCCAAAACAAATATAAAGGAACTATATAAAAATAGGAACTTTTGAATTTAGAAAAGATTATAGAATCGTAAAATTCCTGAAAATACTCATTCAATAGGTTCTAAGACGTAAACTATCAACCTCTAGATTTGCCGATTTAGAACAAATTCAAAAGAAAATTCAAAGTCTTACATATAGGAGCTAAAATCTTTAACCGCTGAATAATTCAATTGTGGACCATTCCAAATGCACAGAGCGAAATCTAACAATTGAAATTTGTTTTGAAAATCTTGTTTTAAGATTCCACCATATCCTATGTCTGAGTGCATCTGTCTCTATGATAGGGAAAGGCCAAGAAGGATACCTACAAGGGAAGTTCCTTTAACCCACTTTGACCCGCTTTGACCAACCGGGTATGCCGTACTGCAGTAAAGGATTTTTCTTTAACCTTGAAATAAAGGTTTAATTAAAATTTGTTTGGGTAAAACCCAAAAAGCATAGTTTAGGCTACCTAAAAATCTTTGTAATCGTGTTTTATCTTTAATTTCATTAGGAAATTTTGTTAAGCAAAATCAATTGCTCTTTGTATAGGTTGATTTGACCTTATGAATGTCATCAAATCCTAAAACTCAACATTTGTTTGAAACAATTTTATTTTGGGTCAGCAGTAGATTACTAAACCATTATCTCTTACAATCTTTTTGAAAGTACTTTTAATGTTTGAAATAAGCTTCTTCAAGGGAATTTGTAACATCATCAATGTATGCTAATAGAAAAATCTAGTAGCTCCATTAAATATTTCATTCATCATATTTTGAAATTTCCGAAGGAGTTGCTTTAAGGCCAAACGGCATTACATTCCATTCATAATGTCCAAAATGAACCGTATAATGCGCTTATACCTATCTTCGTTTTATTTGAATTTGTTATAAACTTAGATTAAGATCGGTTTGAAAATTGCATTATAAATCCTCTTGAATTAAATCCTTTATTAGGTATTGGATACCTAATCCATTTGGGCGACTTATTCAATGGTTTATAATTACCAACCTGATTCCTCTTTCAAGTTCTCGCTTTGGACATAAAAAGCCGCACAACCCATGGTGAATGACTTGGTCTTATAAGTTTTTATTTAAGAGATCATTACTTTTGCAACATTCAAGGAGCCTGACTCATTTGAATAGGCCTCGCTTTAGAATTTGTTTTTTAAAAATCTTTCATATGGTAATGAAACTATATGTCAAGTTTATATTCCAAAATGATTTGGTATGGCTGAACATGCATTTTGCTCTATTTATCTATAAATCTATATATCTATATATATGATGTATATACATATCTATATATATATAGATATCTTGTAAGACCTTAGAAATTCCACTCTCGAATAAGGGCAAAATCGTAATTTTGATTATAAAATTATAATTACTAAGCAAAAGTCCTGCACTAATTCTCGTAATTTATTTATCTAAACGGATCGTATCATAATCGTTCACAACGAAGTTAGGCACTAGTACCCTCGCGAATTTGTCAATAAATGAGTCGCACGCTGAGGCATTTCAAGCCGTGTCAGAACCGCATTTTCGATGCAACGAAGACACAAGCCAGCATGTACGCCTATGTACCATAAGTGGAAGGAGTAGAGAAATGATGAAAAACATGCGTCGAGATAGCCAATATCAAATCCAGAGTTAAGGACATAACGGTCATTTTTAGTTAATTAAATGGCAATTAAAAGACAAAGATTTGGTAATAGTGTCGCCTCCTTCAAATGAGCTAAAAACGTGAAGAACCAGAAAATTTCGTGCAGTACCATTTTGAGATATCTAGAGAGAGTGGGCTTTCAGAAAACGAGATCCGACCAGCCGCCCCGCCTTCGAGCAAGAAGGAAACGCTCTACGCGGAGTAGGCCACGTAGACCCCCGGTTTTTAGCAAGCTTTTTATTAACTCCAAGAGGTGTGAATTTCCTCCCTACTTGAGTTTTTACTCCTATCAAAGTCATTGACAAGCCGTTAACAGTGTCGCTGAAAATAGCGCCGATCGGGTCCCAAAATGATGGGACCGACCGCTTGAATTTTCGGGAATTCTTTGACCGAGACTCCTTAACTGAGGGGTTGTTTGGGTCTCTTTAATTCTGGAATTTTCTAAATCATGTGTCGATGTGAATAAATGCCGGAATGGTTGTTGGCCTGGCCCTGCACAAAACAATGATCGAATTATGGAAAATGTCATTTTTGGACATTTGGGCTGTCCGTGAACCCCAGAAAATCAGTGGGCTGCTTGTGTTGAGATTGCATTTAAATTCGCGCTTGTGACAGATGCAGACCGGACATTACGAAACTGTTTCAAAAAATTAGAACCGATGAGGATGAGGTGGGCTGCCCAGAGAGCCCACTGTTTTTGGGGACTGAATTATGTTAAGATCATAATTTATTCACAAATTATGCTTGGGTGTTTATAAGATAGGAATGGGACGGAAATCGGTTCAACAGGACCGAATGAGGTTGCAGTGGGCTGCCCGTGTGAAGATTGCCCACTTTTCTATTTCTGGGACCGGTAAAACAGTCCTGAAGCCAGAGTGAAATGACAAAAATCATCCATGTGTTTTGGGCATTTGACTTGTGTGAATTGGAATGACTGAGTTGGTGCTTGTGTAGAAATCAATAGGTTAATGCTTAATGCAGGATTATCGATGGAGGTCACTACTATAGTGGAATATAATTGTGTGTGTATAGGCCGCTAATGGGGAATAAAATAGGATTTGCTCAATTATATGGAATATAATTGTGAGCATAGGCCATTGAGATGATTATGATCATTACAGCCCAAGAGAGCTAATTTTGATGCTTGGAATTGATTAATTACACACATGATTGTGTGATTGGATGTTATGCAATATATTCCATGTTGATATGTTTGCATGATTAGACTATATTGGAATCCAAGATATTATTCAGATAGTGCATTCAACATCCTGCGAATATGTGAGTTAGCTTACGGTATATAAGTCTGAGAAGATTTCGTCTGAGAGTAAGAAGTCTAAAAATGTAAATTCCGGAGGGTAGTCCAAATCAAATAATATATATCAACCGGCTTGAGCAAGTCTGGGCTGATATTTATTTATCTGATTCAAATCGAATAATATATATCAACCGAGCCCGCTGATAGTTTATTCATCGGAGGGTAGTCCATTAAACAAATAATATATATCAATTCGTCGGAGCGTCCAATTGATATATATATTCATCTGGAGGGTTGTCCACTATAATAAATAATAATTTCTATACAAGGCTTAGGCGAGTGTGAGAGAGTTTCCAAGTGAGGACTCGATCCAGTTGAGTCAGTGTAGACATTCCCAAGTAGATCATGCATTTGCTTGAATGTTTGTTTAAATTGAACATTGCACTCGACACTCAAAAGCGCAAGTGAGTGCAAATTTCCACTTGTGCGCGATTCTCCTCCTATCAGCCTTAAATACCCCGTCGTGGATCCCCTTTACAAAGTACAGAGCGTATGGTGAGACGGCCTGATCCTAGAGACCGTGATTGTAGCGAGTGCCGATTGTGGCTTTATTTGACGAGATATGTACATGTATTAGAATTTCTCTAATCTTTATTATATGTATTGCTTAAGAGTAAAATATTAATCTTGAAAACTATTGATATAGTTTGATATATGTAATGAAAGACAATTGATAAAATTAAGTGGCTGTATCGATATATATATTGCATATATTGTTGATTGGGACAGTTTATACAAAGCTTTGTATTTCCAGAGCTCCCGACAAAGCGAGAATTTCCCGCCTTTACTTATGGCGCTGCAACCCCACTCCACTTATTCCGCTGCCGAGGGTAGTCAACTGACCCCCGAAGCCTTTGGGGGCGCATGCCATCTCTGTGGTGAGGAGCCTCAGTGGCGATTCCACCGGCCAGCTCACCCCGTCATGGATCCCTTCGTGCACAAAGGAGCATGCAGGGCGTGAAGGGCTAGCGCTCGCCCTTGAGGTTGGATAAGTTGTTTGGGTGTGGCTTTGAAGATATTTTCTACATGTATTAGAATCTGAGTATTTTAATATATGTTGTAAGAGTAAAACATTTTGAACTCTTGAAACTATTGGATATAGTTTGATATATGTGTGTCGAAAGCACAGCTTGATGGGCCCAAGTGGTCGTATTGGATATATATATTGCATATATTGTTGATTGGGACAGCCTATACAGTTTTAGTATTTCGGGTAGGTGAGCCCCCACAGTTAGAGACTCCCCCGTCGATTTTCAAAGTGGCTTCTGCAACCCGCACTCCTCCCACTTGTAGTCCTGCCGGGACTGTAGTCTGGACCCAAGTCAAGGCCATATCTATCTATAGATATTTATATATAGATTTATATATATTTAGTATATATGTATGTATGTATATATATATATATATATATATATAGTATATATATAGATATCTATGAATATATTTGCACTATGGCCTTATAAAAGATAGATATATAATATAGATATAAATCTTATATAAGATAATCTATATATATATATATGGTGAGGGGATATATAAATATCGTAGATATCTTATATGTATCTAAGAGTATATATGGTGAGAGGCATGGTATAGGTGTTATATATATGGTGGCAAGGCAAGTGTATGTATATAGTATGCAAGCAGGTATATAATATATACAGGAAAACAGCAGGTATATATAGCAGCATATGGCAGTGGCAGTATATAAGGCAGCAATAGGCAGGAAGCACCACAGTATAGCAATGGCGTGGCATTCGGCAGGACAAGGCATGGCCATATATGGGAGCACCTAAGGCATATTTATATATGGGTGAAGGTCTACAGGCAAGGGGGAGGCAGCAAAACATGAGCAGGCAAAATATCTGCTATGATATACTCTTATGGCACTAAGAGAAGGAGACAAGTGCATATATAGAGAGGCAGATATATATAGATATAGCAGCAGCAGGCAGCATGACAACAAGTACATATAAGTGAGAGGCAAGAGAGGCAGGAGGAGAGCAGGCAGGCAGAGGTGAGTATATGGCGCAAGTATATGGCAGCTGGTCCATGGTATGGCAAAATATGGAAGGTCATGGGAGATGGGATATCTGAGAGGATGCAGAGCCTCCCAGGTATATGGCGATAGATGAGGAGTGCACCTGGCTATGATCTTGGTAAGTGACATAGATTTGTACACACATGGTCTATATATAGTAGATGATCTCATTCATAGACATGCATATTCATATATGATAGATGATTCATATGGATTTTATACTCCTGCAATAGGGATATAGATGATAAAAATTGACAGGAGATTTGAGGCTATATGATACAGCAACTATATGGATGGTGGATGATCTCACAAGATATATACACATGGCAAACATGCATGGATAAATCCATGATATAGTTGATTTGAGAGGAGGTGATGATTCATGAGGATCTATGGTGATAGAGATATAGGAGGTAGTTCATGCGACAAAACTGAGGAGATAGACATGGTGTGGGGCATGATATACACAGCCGGGTCCATGCAGACACACATGGACACTGGTTGATGGCTATGACAAACCATGGATACATGGCTGGCACCTGGGCTGGCAGACATGATCACATGGAGACACAAGGCCACATCTGAGAGCAGCAGACGGCACAGACATGGTCTCAGGCACAGGATGAGAGGGGAAAACTGCCACAATCTGCACATGCAGATGCAAGGAGCACACACCCACACACAAGGGGGACAGGGCAGATCTCCACATGACCCATGCACCTTGATGGGCTATAACCACAAGGATGATGAGTTCATATACACATGTGCAGTAAGAGCAAATCTGGCATATGGGATCTCATGCATGGATGATAAGGCCATACTCATATGAGGATACAACTTCACATATGATATATATGATGAGAGGAGTATGAGCAGGAGAGGAGGATACATATGGCTGGGATCTATGCTACAAACTATATGTGATGAACCATATAAGATATATGGCAGTGATAAACTTACAGAGCAGGCAGAGGATATATGATGGCAATCCATGAGGATTTATGGTGGTGGTGGAGACAGGCATAAGGCAACCATCCATGGCTACAACAAGTGGGCATGACCACATATGGGACATTCATGCAGGACTCGGCTGCAAGGCGGACAAGTGCACATACTATGCTGCATGTGGACAGTCCTAGGTTGAGAGGAGATGAGGGTTATGCACATGGCGGGTGGCAAGGGCATGGCAAGGCCCTACAGTGATAGGCAGACTCAGATGATGAGCCTGATAGGATGGGAGGAGAGATGTGGCACAGATGAGACCACATACACCAGGAGGCCTTGATACATCTACATGCATTCCATATATTTGATATAGACATGATGAGAGGAGTATATGGCATATATACATATGACATATAAGTATACATGTATATATATATATACTACAACCTGACCCAACCCTAAGGTGTCCGCTGATCCCACCTCAGATATATAGATATATATATATATATATATATATGAGAGAGAGGAGATATATATATATATATATATATGATATATAATACAACCAGATCTAATCCTGTATCCATTGATCGCATCTGTCAACCCCATGAACTTTAATGTCCATGACAAAATGATAATAACTGAGTGAATATGAAACACATGGCCTATATCTGAGGTTAATAAAAACAATATCCCCAACTATATTCTCATAGTTTTCACTGTTTAATTTTTAAAAGATTTATGATTTACAAAGCATTTAAAAGCCATGATTTGGTTTCTTCTCAAAAAGGCTACCTTGAGCTACTGATCATCTCTGATAATCCCATAATCTGCAAAGGAACCACTACGGGTGGAAGGTGCCAAGAGGAAAATTCTCCAAGGGCTACCTACCAAAATGTGAAGTATGTAATGGATATATATAAACAATCCAATCAGGATTCATACAATTAAGATTCTATATGAAATGCACTCATAACACGCATTGAGATAACCTCATGAGCAGATCCACCCCGACATCCTTCCAAGAATCTATGGTCCCATTTATGGATCCAATGTAATCCTTTGTGTGGTTCACAAATTCCAACTAAGATATAAATGGTCCATGAAGACTATGACATCTCAACGATATGAGATAATCCACTGACCCAATCATCCAAGTATAGGGTCAATCAATATCAATATATGGTATGAACTCAATGAGCTTTAATTATCAATGTCTATATACCCAAGAGTACGTGATCGAGGGTATACAGAAACTAATAAGTCCAACATACCAAATCCCAAGATTGATAATGCGATAGAGTACCACAACGCGCAGGAGCAACAAATCGGCGAATGAAATTCTTACCAACTCGGTTCGGACCGGAATGTAACGGATTTGAGCCCAATAATGTGGAGATGGTAACTCGTGAGTGCGTGGCTTGCGCGGCACAACTTTTTATGTTTCACAATGTCTTCCTCCCTAAAATCTTCCGTCACCTTTTTGTGTAGTCTATTAGAAAGATCTCATTAACTGAACTTTTGTCTGTCCAACGATACGTGATCATGTTCAACAAAATTATCGCCCAATGTTAAGAAACATAATCCTGAAACCATATTTGTAAACATAAATTAAGTACAAAACACGGATAGTTTAATATATAAAGAATCCATGAAACAACCATGAGTATTGAAATAGAATATACTCATATTTTAGAAAATCAATAACGTCTGATAACAATATAAAATCATCAGGCCCGCACTACGTATCGATTCAAAACCGTTAGAAACCACCACGCCACCGTAACCAGATTAAACCATTGGTCGAACTCACCACGCATCAACTCCGGACATTAAAACCGTTGGTCGAACCACCTCACGCTATCGCGGCAAACCGATGATATTAAACTGGTCGGCTCAGAACCAATGACGCGACGAATAAACCGAGCGATTAACAAAACCGTCACAGAACCCGATTTTAACGTTAACGCGGCAATCGGATATCAACCACGGTTAATCGATCTCGACGCGCGGCGAACGGCAACCCGGATATTAAACCATTATTTAAACCGACCACGCATCAACCAGATACGAACCGGTTTGGTTAAATTCATCTCGACGCCGGAACGCAGAACTAATAATAACCGCGGTTGAACCCGGACCTTCACGCATCGCGATAACCGGATACAACCACGGAATCAACAATCTTCACGTAATGGTAATCGACAACCGCCGGTTAACGATCTAACAACGGTAATTTAATAAATCGGTTTGGTCAAACCGGTTCCTACTTCGCAATCGCGGCAACTGACAACCGTCTTATTTCACATACACTTCCAACAATACCAGATCGAGCTCAGCCATCCACAAAATCCCAAGATCCTTTTCTACATATTAGTTTTTCAAGATAGTTTACAAACTCAATCCGATAAAATCAAAATATCCGTTAATCACCGACCATCCAATAACACAAGAAAACTTTGAAGAGAAGTTTGGTAACATTATTAAATCACGATGAAATGATGAACTTATTTTGAAGAAACCCAATCGCAGTTCTGAATGCACCAACTATCTCGGATCAAAACGAATATATATGGGAAGTACGGAATCGTTAAGATATATCAACACGAAGACCAATCATTAAAAGTAAGATAATCATCTCACAACTGGCAAACGCCGCTCTTGCTCTGGCAAGATTGCCCACCGCCCGCTACAGAAGCTCCGTGGATGATAATGAAGTCAACATTAGTTCCATCGTTCGAACCATCAATATTAAGTTACCTAAGGTCTTAGAATAATTTTTAGAACTATGAAACTATCCACCGAACCCACAAAGTCCACCACACAACGTGTCTCAAGAGTTCATATTCAAAATCTGAGGCTTTTCACCGAAAGCAATTTCAAACGAACCCGCCCAATATCTTTAAACATCCACTTACTTAACTAACTTAATTTTATCCGAATTTAATCAATTATACCTATTTTACCCAACTTGGATTATTCAAAACAACTAATGAAAACTAATCAAACGACGCCCAAAATATAACCATATTTACGGAGTTTCAAGAGATTTTAGTAATGATATCTCCAAGAGCTCTACCCGGACGTCCAGCGGTTGCCGGTGTTTAAAACTCTGATCCAACAACGTTTAATTTGTTTTATCGATTTTCGGAACGCGGAGCGTTAATCTCTAAAGAAAAAGCACCACTGAAATGAGTCCAGAGGTTCAAAACGTGGAAAGGAGCCATGGTATTTGAAATAAAGGTCTGAAATAACAAAACTATAAAGATCAGATTCGATTATGGTTTACTACTGTCGTTTTCATTTTACTTCGATCCCACATATCTTACATTTGGTCATTTATGAACATACCATGACTGTTAGATGTCTCCCAATGTCCATGCTGGTATATATTGAGTACAGCTTCCTGAATCGTCTTGGTTGAAACCTGAGAATCCGCCCACAAAGGTTTATAAAACCAACCATTTGCAAAGTCACACTGGTCGATATTTTCTTGTAGCCTTGTCAAAGAGCGTCAGCTAGTGGCTCCTCGGTGCAAAAGCCATACAGGATAGCCCTTAGGTCGCTTCGTAAAACACCTAAGACAAATTTGGATAATCGCCAAACACTGTCGTTGAACTCATCGGTCATAACCTTATCCGCAACGATTTTGATCGCTCAACGTCACATGAACCCGATTCAACAGCCCGCGAAATGGTGTCTGGTAAACCCAACGATTCATCCTTAGTGTCATCTTAGTCAACCCGGGCGTTATCAAACCAGTCAATTTAACAACGAATAAACTTATTCAAACTTCAAGATTGATTGAGGTAACATTATGATCATGTTTACGAATCAAGTCCCATCCACTTCACGACTTTGAACGCTGGCGATTAAAACCGTCACAATTACGATCAAACCATTGGACTTCCGACTTTATTTATCAACCCATTTGGATTCTTTCCTTATTTGGGTAACCGATTTCCGGTTATAATTCAGACGCGACGCCTTTTTCGGTAACATTTTCACGGAACTCGTATCGCCGGATTCAATGTCAACCGTGAATAACCGTGGATTTTCTGACCGGGATCATCTCAACTTTATTCCACCCAAAACATGGACTTTATCGTTTTGATTCATTTACAACACCTTAATCTCATCTGACTTTGAACCATTCCTGAGTCATCCATCCAATTTCACCAACGATCTGAGTTAATAGAACCTTTCCGCACCGGCATTAATCCATTCCACGACGCGATGATTCCAGATATGAATGCATTGATGCCATCAGATTCTCATGTTACATACGAATTATACTTATGATGAAACATTACAACTAGCGGAAAATTTGAGACGATACATATAATCATTTCCATGCAAAACATATGACATCAAAAGAATATCAATATATGATTTCTACTGACAATCGATATATTCAAGCGTTTATAATATACAATATATCTCAATTTGAACTGATTCAATGGTATTCACGCCCTTCAATGATGGAACCATATTAATTCAACTTCAGTTAAGTCAAATTTGTAATATTAACGATACATTGATCGTGGGCAACCTTCAAATAAGAAACCCCAATCTCCACACTACAACCCCGCTATAAACCATGAATTCTCATCCCAAGGTTGAACTGACTCATAATACTCTCACATTCCATAAGCAACCTCACTCATTAATAATATTTTTAGTTAAGTAAACCAAGAGAGAAAAGATCATCCCACCTCTGGTTAAGAAACTAAAACTGAGTCTCACGCGTTGTCTTCCGTGATAGAACATAATTTCCCTTCTTTAACTAAAGAATCCGACTGGTCGGATTCTCCTACTCAACTCCTGTAGAGAAGGAAGACTCTCTCTTCTCACTAAAAAATGGAGAACAAACCTTCGCATCCCTTTTCCTTTCTCTTCTTCTTCTTCTCCACGTTTACCTTCCTTTTCCTTTTATTCTTACTTCGCTTTTCTTTCTTTTTTCTCTTCTCCTCTCATATATCTTCCTTCCATTTCTCCTCATTTTCCTTTCTCTTTCTCCAGCTCCTTTTCCTCAAGAGCAAAATCTCATCCGATCGTGAGTGAGAAATTGCCTCCCTCCTTCCCAAACCAAGCAAGTGCGCTCCCTTTTCCCCATAATTTTCTTATTTCTATCGCCCTTTATGACATGATTTTCGCACCACACGGCACTTCACATACCATGAATCCTTCCCCACATGGTCAGGAGTTCACTACTTTTGATGCTGCCAAGTAAGTCGCCTCCCGCCGGTGCCATGGTATCCCCTTTGTAAAGACCCGGCGAGAAATTTCAATTTCTCGAATAAGAAAATCAGACTTAATTACAAAATCGAATATATGCTTTAAAAGTCCTGTGAATTAATCTCTGGCCCCAGATGATGAAATGCACGGTACTAGCTTCGAATCGCTCTTTCAGCACCATGAGAATGAAATTTCCAGAATTCTCTCGAGACAATGAGTCAAAATGCTTTTTCTGAGATCGCTGTCAAAGCAGCCAATCGGTTTTCGATGCGATTTAAAGTCAAGATATAACATGTACTCATGTACCATAAGTGCATGAGCAGTGAAATGATAGAAATTGGAATGAGATAGTTTAATATCAATCCTGGCAGAGAGGACATAATGGTATTATAGGTTGATTTTTGCTTCAAAGACAAAACAAAGCAAATAAGAATTTATTCCCTATTTAGCCAAAAACGTGAAGCCATTTTTCAGTGATGCGAGGTCTACTTTTATTTTTGATAGCTTTTAGAGAGAGAGGGCTTCTCTCTAGATTTGCGAAGATCTAGCCGTCGGTCTTCAACACACAGAGAAGCGTCAGCGGGCGAGCTACTAACGTGGACCGGGTTTGAGTTTTGACCAACTCGAGGTAGGATTTTCTCCCTACTTGCGTTTTATTCCCATTTTTAAGGGTTTTTCAATGTTTCGGTTAATTTGAGGCCGTGAGGGGCCGTTTGATCGGTCCCAAAACATGGGACCGAATTTGTGGAAATTGTTTGGGTTTTTTGGAATAGCATTGGCGCCCGGAGAAAATCGATTAGAACGTTTTGGAGTGTCAATGTGCTTTAAATCATGTATTTATATTACAAAGGCCGAGAATGGGCCGCTGGATCGGCCCTAAAACACGGGACCGAAGTGTTAGAATTTTTGGAGGAAGAATGGAGCAGCCCGTGACTGCTCCACGGTTGTTTAGGGGCTGTTTGGGAGTGGGTTGGTTTAACTTGTGTATTAAATGGTTGTTTGGTATGCATTGGGCCGGGAATGGCGGTGGTTGAGTTCCTTTGAGTGAGCACGCTGTTTTTGTGATTTTCGGGAATAGTAGCGGGGTTTCACTATTCCCGGAATATCTTTAAAATATATTTTCGTGAAAATGAGTGTTTGGCAGTGATTTAAATTAAATTGCTGCGTGTGTGATTATTAGCCCCATGTGAGCTAATTTTGATGTTTGAAATGATAATTACATAACATGTTGTGTGATTTAATTTTATGCAGTATATTCATGTATTATATATTTGCATGTGATTAGTATCAATGGGATTGGCATACATGCATTCCATATGCACTTGAACATCCTAGGATTATAGGAGTTAGTGCACGAGATGATCTAGGAAAAATGGTTAAATTAGTCTAAAAATATTAAATGATCGAAGGTAGTCCAAACCCAAATAATATATCAGCCAGTCGGGCGTTGATTGATATTTATTCATCGGAGGTAGTCCTGAACAAACCAAAAAATATCAATCGTCGGAGCGGCCCAATTGATATTCATCGGAGGGTAGTCCACAATTAAATAATATATCAATCGTCGGAGCGGCCCAATTGATATATATATACATCGGAGGGTTGTCCACTAATAAATCAATAATTCTCATACAAGGCTTAGGCGAGTGTGAGAGAGTCGATGAGTTTCGGGATGCGAGTTAGTCATATAGGCATTCAAGTAGGATCATGCATTTGCTTGAATGTTAAATTGGAACATTACACTTGCACTTAGGTGGTGAGTAGCCCACTTAAGGGCGATTCTCCCTCTTGAGCTTTAGCTCACCTGAGTCGATGGGATCCCCGCTCACAGTGCGGGGAATTGTGCAAGGAGGCGGCTCAAATCTGGGGCGAGTTTAGAAGAAAAAGCGGGATTGTGGCTTTGATGACCGATGCATGTATTAAATTTCTCTAATCTTAATATATGTATTGTTTAAGAAGTAAAAATATTAACTCTTGAAACTATTGGATATAGTTTGGATATATTGTGTTGGAGTACGGTTGATGGGCCCAAGTGGCCGTGTGGATATATATATTGCATATATTGTTGATTGGGAGTGAATGCGAGTTTATGCTAGTTTTTGTATTTGGGTAGAGCTTCCAGTACAAAGGAGACTGCGCCCGATTTCGTAAAAAAAATGTCGGTCTTGGAGTATTCACGAAGTATTCAGCGGGTTGGCGGGTAGTCAGCGGACCCGGAGTTTTGGGCGTGCACCCCTTAACTTGCCATGTGTCATCCAAACGCCCGCATCTCAGCGTGAAATCCCGACCACCTCG
This sequence comes from Tetrastigma voinierianum, assembly GCA_016808115.1. Classification (NCBI taxonomy): domain Eukaryota; kingdom Viridiplantae; phylum Streptophyta; class Magnoliopsida; order Vitales; family Vitaceae; genus Tetrastigma; species Tetrastigma voinierianum. The sequence goes on from JAEQBH010002872.1 coordinate 90,376, forward strand.
GGAATCCACTTGAAGTCGACGTGGTAGCTAAATTTTGTGAGGCAGATTCAACGGAGAAGTCCGTTGCCGTCTGTCCAGAGATCTAGAAAAATTCAGTTTTTAGCAAGAATTCTATTTTACCCTTATCAAAATCTTGGATTTTTACAGGATATCCACCAATAACTATATAGATATATAGATATCTATATATCTATATATATATATATATATATATATATATATATATATATATATATATATACTTATATATATATATATATATATATATATATATATAGATATATAGATTTATATATCTATATAGACTATATAATATATATATATATATATATATATAGATATATAGATGTATATATAGATATATCCATATATATATATATCTATATAGATATGTATATATATATATATAGTTATCTATATATATAAATATGTATATATCTATATATATAAATCTATATATATAGATGTATATAGATATATCTATAGATATTTATATAGATTTACTTATATATTTATATCTATATATCTATATATATATATATATATAGATATGTATATAGATATATCTATATATATATATATATATATATCTATATATACATCTATATATATATAGATATGTATATATCTATATAGATATATCTATATATACATCTATATATATAGATATGTATATATATATATAGTTATCTATATATATCTATATATATATAGAGCTATATATAGATATCTATATAGATATATACATATTTATATATATAGATATTTATATATATACTATATATATATACTACTCTTTCTAACTCTATATATATTGTAGACAGAGAAATTCCAATTTTACGGAATAAGAACAAAAACGTAATTTTGATTACAAAATTGTAATTACGAGTTAAAATCCGTAATTAATTTCTCTAGATCTCGGATAATGCAGTCTGATGGAGATTGTCTCACAAAATCTAGTGTAGCGTAAGGGCTAAATAATTTTAAGCTTGATCGAGATCGACGCGTTTTTACGAGCATACGCATTTCGGTGCAAGTAAATCGTTTTTCGATGCGACGAAAATGCAGCATATAACAAAAACTCATGTACCATAAGTGGTATGAGTAGAAATGATGAAAATGGGCCGGCTAGAGGTAGTCTTAAAATATCAAATCTGGTAAAAGAAGTGAATTAATTGGACAAGGGAGGAAGCGAGCATAATTTGAAGAATAGTCTTCTTCTCCACTTAGCTTTCCAAAGCCAAAACGTGAAATTCAATTGGAGATGCGATGGGCGTGAGAAGGCAAAAATGGTGATTCTAGAGAGAGTCTCGGCTTCTCTCTAGAAATATGAATCAAGTAGTTGGATTTATTGAACTGAAGGGAAAACGTTCTGCGCGGACGAGCAACGTGGACCCCGGGTTTGCGAGTTTTGACAACCAAGAGGTAAGTTTCTCCCTACTTGCGTTTATTCCCATTTTAAGGGGTTTTTCGTGTTTCGGTTGGTTTGAGGCCGTGAGGGGGCCGTTTGATCGATCCCGAACATGGGACGGAATTATTAGGAATTTCTTGGGGATTTTCCCTACATCGTGACCAGAATTAGGGGCTGTTTGGATAACTATTTCACAAAATTGCTTTAAATGCATGCTTGATGTATGAAAATCACAGGGAATGGGTGTTTGTTGGTCCAAAACATGGGGCCAAGATTGTGAATTTTTTAGACATTCTTGGGTAGTCAGTATTGTTGGGGCTGAATTGGGGTGTTATATGGTAATTTATGGAATAAATTCTATGTTGGTATCACATGAGCCAGCTAATATGGAAATCGGTTTCAAGTGCAGGAGCCGATGTAGGATGAAGTGGGCTGCGAGTGGATGACCCGCCCTGACACAGGGGCCAGATTGGGGTATTTTGTGATAATTTATTGGAATAAATTATGCTTTGGTGATAGGAGACCGGAATTGAGGTCAAATCGGTTCCATCAAGAGGAACCGATGTGAGTGGAGCTGCCCGTGGAGATGACCCTTGCTCACATTTGGGGCTGTAAAATAGTCGGGTTTGTATGAAATGGATAGAATTGTCCATTGTGTTGTGTGCTTGAAATGGTATGACGAATGGCTTGATATGTGTGGAACTAGATAGGTTAAGACATTATTTTAATGTATTAGTTCAATGACTTGCACAATTACATGGAGTAAATTGTGTTATAAGCCATTGAAATGATTATGAGTTGCACCAGTGAGCTACATTGGGTGATAGTGATGTGTTAAATTAAATGAAGTGTAATTATAGTTGATTGAAAATATGCATATTGACATATTGTGTAAATGATTTTGAAAATGGCCTTAATGCATTTTAAGCATACCTTTGGGTAACCTAGAGTTAGGTGTGAGTGCATGACAAGGTATTTTTATAAAAGCGGATATGGTTTGCGAAAGGAATTTCAAGGATGATATTCAGGAGAATTGGGTTGGAGATGGGCGGCGGATCATTTCCGGATGAGGACCATGATTGTTTCGGAGAGCTCACTGACCAATTCACCTCGAGGGTAGTCCATATTTTACGAATGTTTGGTAGTATATTTTCAGAACAAAGTTTGTTTGAAAATGATTATTTTTCTCATACATGGCTTAGGCAAATTGGTGAGCCGGTGAGGACTCGTGACATGGGGTGATCATGTAGACATTCAAAGTAGGATCATGTATTTGCCAGGTGTGTGTTTACTGGAGCATTGCGCACTTGGTGGTGAGTAGCCGAGCAGGTCTCTCATGAGCTTTAGCTCATTGATCGATGGGATGCGGCTTTATTTTTCGGTCTGAGAGGCGCTCGAGGAGACGGCTCATTTTGAGGTTGATTTTGAAGAAGCCCGGTTTGTGACAAATGGTTTTTGGACATAACATGTATTAAATTGTAGATTTTAATATATGTTTATATAAAATAAAGTGTAATCAACTATTGAATTATTGGGAGATAATTGAAGAATAGTTATGATAATTGATTTTATGAGTATTTGTTTATGAGCCCAGTGGCGATCTGCTTCACTGTGGCCAGACTATATTGGGTGTTTGGGGCAATTTCACGAGTTATGTATTTGGGTGAGCTCCGTACAAAAGAGACTCTTGCGCCCGATTTTTCGTGAAAAATGTCGGGTCACCCGAGCATTCGCGAAATGACCACGGAGTTGTGAGGGTAGTCAACGAACTATTTTGGGGCGTCACATATATATATATAGATATCTATATATATAGATTTATATATCTATAAATAGATATGAAATATATATATAGATATATAATCTATATATATATATATATATATATATATATATATCTTATATATATACTATATATATATATATATATATATATATATATATTATATATCTATAAATGAATATAGATATATATAGATATATAAATCTATATATATATATATATATATATATATATAAATCTATATAGTTATCTATAGATTATCTATATAATTTATCTATATATAAGTATGTATATATCTATATATAAATATCTATATATATATCTATATATAGATTTATATATCTATAAATAGATATAGATATATATATATAGATATATAAATCTATATATAGATATCTATATATATATATAAATATATATAAATCTATATATAAGCTATCTATATGGATATCTATATACATCTATATATATGGAATTTATATATATAGATATCTATATAGATTTATATATATAGATATATACATATTTATATATATAGATAACTATATATATATATATATATATATATATATATATATATATATATATATATATATATATATATATATATATATATATATATATATATACATATATATATATATATATATCTCTCTCTATATATGTAGCCCCAGAGCAGAGGTCAGACTATCAACTTAGGCTATAAGTGTTCGGGTTGGCCGCACTTTAGAAAATCGAGGCGGGGCTCACTTTGCTGCGAGAGCTCTTAATACAAACATATCTTCTGTCCCAATCAACAATATATGCAATATATATATCCAAACTATATCCAATAGTTTCAAGAGTTAATATGTTTTTACTCTTATACAATACATACATTAAAATTAGGGGAATTCTCTGTACGTAGCGCTAAATCAAAGCCCTGGCAGGCTTTCTTCTAATACGACCTGAAGATGCGACATTATCCTGTACGGCTCACTGCCTTTGTAAGGGGGATCCATGACGAGGGTGAGGAGCTAAGCTTCGATGAGAATATCATACCCAAGTGAGCCACCACTAAGTGCGTCTGTATTCAATTAAACAAACATTCAAAAAACGATGCGAATCTTTATAAATCTCCAGTGACCAACTGAATCAGAGGCCCTCTGCAAGATCACCTTCATACTAACATATATAATTATTAATTTATTAGTGGGCAATACTCATTGAATATGTGCTCTCCCGATTGGGCCGCTCCGACGATTGATATATTATTGTTTAATGGACTACCCTCCGATGAATAAATCTCATTGGGCGCTCCGTGGTTGATATATTCTTTAGTTTGTGGACTACCCTCCGATGAATAAATATCAACTGGGCTGCTCCGACGGTTGATATATATTATTTGATTTGGACTACCCTCCGATAATTTACATTTTAGACTACCCTCCGAACCTTGTTTCTCTAGACTCATCTCATGCACTCCGTTCTATATTCCTAGGATGTTCAGTGCATAACTGGAGATACCATATGTGGTTTTCCAATTAGTCTAAATCACATGCAAATATATTTACATGAATATCTTTTGCCAAACTTTAATCACACATCAAAATTAGCTCATGGGCTAATAGTCATACCACCAGTAATTTAATTTAAAATCACTCGGCCAACACGTACTTTCACAAAAATATATATTTTAGAGTCTTATTAGGAATAGTGAAGCCCTCGTTACTATTAAAATCCTAAAGCTCACGGTTCACTTGGTGAGCCGCAATTCACGGCCATTCAGCACGAAAGCGTATCGAAACAACGTTGTACAAATTAAACAAGCACACCCAAACGACCATAAGCGATAATTTGCACATAAATCAAAAAACAACGCATCAATTCGGTCCCATATTTGGGACAGATCATACGGCCCATTCCCGACCTTTATCATCTCAAACATGCATTTTAATGACAATTTCCACACAAACAGCCCACTTCAGTTCTGGGCAGTCACGGCCAACCCAAAAATCCCAAGAAAATTCCCACAATTCGGTCCCATGTTTTGGGACCGATCAAACGGCCCCTCACGGCCTCAAACTAACCGAAACATCAAAAAAACACTTAAATGGGAGTAAAACTCCAAGCTGGACAATCTACTCTGGAGTTGTCAAAGCTTCATAAATCCGGGGGTCCCACGGCGTAGCTGCTCCGCGTAGAACATTTTCCTTCTTGCTCGAAGAGGCCTTGGCGGTCGGTCGCCGTATTTTTAGAGAAGTTTCTCTCTCTAAAGCATTCTCCAACCCAAAGCTCATTGCATCCTCCAATGCAAATCCTTTTTGGTCTCTTGTAATTAGGAAAACTGACCATGCACTATTTTGGCTTGTAGTGACTAAAAATCAAATTCCTTAATACCCATTATGTCCCTCGTTTCTGATTTGATTTTTCGGCACTTTAGTCCCGTTCGTCAATTTTCATCATTTTCTCTACTGCATTGCCGCCCATGGTACATGATTACATGCTATATGTGACTTTCGTCGCATCGAAAATCGGTTCTGGCCTGAAGCGCGATGCCTCGGCGATGTCGCTTCAGAGCTATCTCCGAAAATTGAAATTTCGTGCTAACTAGATTTCGGGGCAGTTCAACGGTACAATCCGTTTTGTCATCTGAGATCTAGAAATTAATTACGGACTTTTAGCAGTAATTGCAATTTTGTAATCAAGTGCGATTTTGCCCTTATTCAGTGAAATTTCGGGTCTTACATTCTCCCTCATAAAAGGAATTTCGTCCGAAATTGGCAGTCATTATCAACACATGCATATGCAACATGCACTCTACCATGCATAAACTAGTCGTTTTAAATCTTAAATGGCCGCGTAATACCTTCATCCTAAGCGAAGGGATAGGTAACGCATCGTGTCCTCGCGCTCCCACGTTGACTCCCTCCGGCTCCACGGTGCCGCCCTTGGCGCTCTCGCTAGCCTCCACGGTCTTGCGTCGCAAGGCACGATCACGGCTACAAACAATGCACCTGGTCCCTCCTCAAGGTCCATCGGTGTCCCGACCTCGATCCTATCCCGACCCGCCCTCATGTTTGGATCTGGAGTATACTCTCGGAGCATGGAGACGTGAAATACCTCTCCCGGACACGACATCATCTTTGGCGACAACGCTAACGATGCGCAAAGGTGCCTACCCTCTCGAGTATCTCGAAGGTCAATGAACCTCGTGATAGCTTCCGCTTGCCGAATTCTTCCTCCTCTCTTAGGAATCACCTTCGAGGAAGACGTGATCACCAACCTCGAACTCTAAGGGTCGACGTCGTACATCTATATAGCTCTTCTGCAGGCCCTGAGTCGTGAGAAGACGCTATCATATCAAACTCACCTTCACGGAGGTGTCTCTAATCAAATCCGGACCCGTGATGGATCTCTCTCCCACCTTGGTCCATCCACTTGTGACTACGCCTCATTACAATGCCTCATATGGTGCCATTCGTATACTCACTGATAACTATTGTTGTAGGCATTCCACTAGGGTAATTAATCCTCTGCCCTTACGATCCAGGACACATGTTAAGCAACATAACCCTCTAACACCCGTGTAATCCATACACACGTATTACCTGACCCTTGCTTGGTGTGTGAAGCATTTATGTGGCGCCCCCGAGCTCGGGGTCAGTTGACTACCGTCGACCCCGCGCGAATACAAATTGGAGGTGGTTAGACGCTCACTTTAGAAAATCGAGAGCGGAGTCTCCTTTGTGCAGAACTCTACCCAAATACCAGCGTATAAACTGTCCCAGTAATAATATGCAATATATATATCAATCTGACCCTTGGGCCATCAATGTACTTTTGGCATATATCGAGCTATATCCAATAGTTTCAAGAGTTAATATTTTACTCTTAAACAATACATATATTAAGATTAGAGAAATTCTAATACATGTACATATGTCGTCAAGCCAAAGCCACAATCCGGCTTTCTTTAATCCACGGTCTCTAGGATGAGCCGTCTCCTCACTTACGCTCACATGCACCTTAAAGGGGATCCACTGACCAGGGTGAGCTAAAGCTTTCAGTAGGAATCGCCCTAAGTGGGCTCACCACCTAAGTGCAGTGTTCAATTTAAACAAACATTCAAGCAAGTAAGTCCTACTTGAATGTCTACATGATAACTCGGATCCAGAGTCCTCACCGGCTCTCACACTCGCCTAAGCCTTGTATAGAAATTGTGTATTTTATTAGTGGACAACCCTCCGATGAATATATATCAATTGGGACGCTCCGACGATTGATATATATTATTTGTTGTGGGCCTTCTCGATGAATAAATATCAAGCGGGCCGCTCCGGCGGATTTGATATATATTATTCGATTTGGGCCCGCCCTCCGATAAATAAATATCAATGGGCGCTCAGGCGGTTGATATATATTATTTGATTTGGACTACCCTCCGAATTTACATTTTAGACTACTCGAACCGTCTTCTCTAGACTTATACACCATGCACTAACTCCTATATTTCCTAGGATGTTTCGATTGCATATGGAATGCATCTTAATGCGGTTCTGATATAGTCTGTCATGCGAAACATTTCAACATGAATATATTAGCATAGCATCCAATCACACAATCATGTCATGTAATTAATCAATTCCAAGCATCAAATTAGCTCTCTTGGGCTAATGATCATAATCATCTCCAATGGCCTATGCTCACAATTATATTCCATATAATTGAGCAAATCACAATTTTTATTCCCGATGGCATATACACACACAATTATATTCCATATAATTGTGACCTCATATTAATCCTCATTAAGCATTAACCTGGTGATTTCTACACAACACCAACTCAAGTCATTCAATTCCACACAAGTCAAATGCCCAAAACACATGGATGTAGTTTTGTCATTTCACAAACTAAAATTTGTTTTACGGGTCCCGAATAGGAAGTGGGTGTCCCGCGGGCAGCCCATACTTCTACTGTCAGTTCCTCTTGGTGGAACCGATTTCCATTCCCATTTCTATCTTATAAACGCGAGCATAATTTATTGAATAAATTGTAGTCTTAACACCTCAATTCGATCCCAAAGCGAAGTGGTGCATCACAGGCGACCACTCATCCCTATCAGGTTCTAATTTTTTTTGAAACCGATTTCCATAGCTAATCCTGGGTCTCATACATACCAACATAAATTTAAGCACAATCTCAACACAAGCAGCCCACTGATTTTTAAGAGGGGTTCGGACAGCAAATGTCCAAAAATATTTTCCATATTAGATCCATGTTTTGGAATGAACCGACACTTCCATTCGGCATTTATTCACATCAAACATGGTTAAAGAGAAAATTCAGAATTAAAGAGACCCAAACAGCCCCTCAGTTCTGGGCGATTTCCGGATGGTCAAAAAATTCCCAAGAAAATTCCAACAATTCGGTCCCATGTTTTGGGACGAAATGGCACTCGCGGCGCTTATTGTAGAAACATCAAAAAAAAACACTTAAATGGGAGTAAAAACTCGAGTAGGGAGAATTCCTACCTCTTGGAGTTATCCAAAAACTTCATGGTCGGGAGTCCCGCGCGTCTTTCTTGCGTAGAGCGTTCCTTAACTGGCTCGTGATAGCCCAAATGATTAAGATCACGAATAACTGAGAAGGAGTTGCTTCTCTCTCGGCTCCCTCAAAATTGGTGGCTGCTGGAAAATCTGCTTCAAATCACGTTTTCCTTTGCTTTAATTGGAGAAAGACCCTATTTGCTATTCGTCTTCTAATCCTTAAATCAACTCCATGTCTCATTTGTCCCTCTTTCTCGGTTGATATTAGGCACTACCTCGGCCGTCCATTTCATCATTTACCCTCTTTATCACAGCATACGTGATAAATGTTATATGTGAAACTTCGTCGCGTCAGCCGTTCTGGCTGCGGCAGCGATGCCTCGAAAAGCGTGTCGATTGTTTGTCTCGAAGAATTCTGAAATTTCACGTGCTAACTAGATTTCGTGAGGAGCGATTTCAACGGTACAATCCGTTCGTCATCGAGATCTAGAAAATTGATACGGATTTTTAACCGTAATTACAATTTTGTAATCAAAATTACGATTTTGCCCTTATTCCATACATTGGAATTTCTCGGGTCTTACATTCTCCTCCTTAAAGAATTTAGGTCGGTCGAAGCGATCTTATCGAAACACATCCCGCGAAATACGGCGTCGCTCCCACTGCGTATCAAACTAATTAATTCATCTTGCTTGGCCCAAATTACGTCTGCCGTCGCAAGCGAAGGGATAGGTAGCGCATACGTGTCTCGCGCCCCACGTTGACTCCTCCACTCCTTGGTGCTGCCATAGCCTCCCGCTGTACCTCACGGTCTTGCGTCGCAAGACAGATCCGCGACTATCCTTGATGCATACTGGTCCCTCCTCAAAGGTCCCATCAGTGTCAACCTCAATCTATCCCCAATCCACCTCATGAGCTGGATCTCGAGTATACTCTCGGAGTATGGAGACGTGAAATACCTCTCGGACACCTGACATGCTGGGCGGTAACACTAACCTCTCCAAGGTCACAATCATTGACAATCCCATGGACCATCAACCCTGTAGTATGTCGAGATGACTTAGGTGAACCGCACCGGCTCAACAGCACCCGATGCAATTTCAAGGGATATCAAATCTCGAGTCACTCGACTCTATCCTCAACTCTAAGTTGCGTGATAACCATGTCCTGTGTTTTCATTTTGAGTCACCCAGCTCTTCGACTTACACTTGAGCCTCTTGCATTTCTGATTTAAACTATGGGTCTTCGCGGGCCCACATTAGTCTAAAGACAAATTCAACCCACCCCTCACCAGCGGTGAATGACCATACCGTGCACCCACCCGACTCGTCCGATATTCTTTGTGCGACGCGGTGTCATCTTGCAGCACCCAATCCCGAGGTCCACCGCCCAGGTAGAATCGAGATTTCCCGCTCATAATTAGATCTATCGGTCGACTCGCCCTTACATCTTCAGGGAAGAACATCTATATAGCTTCTCTAAAGGCCTTAACACTCTAAGCCCAGTATATCGTGTCGGGTGTAATGCTTAGACTAAGGTCCCAGTGCCCGACATGGAAGTAGGTATCAATTTCATCCATATCAAGCGACAATCAACCAATAAATTCTACTAAGGTCACTTCAACTACTGGCTGCTATTATACAATTTATCGACTTTGACCCACACTTTGGCCCTTCTGGCCTATCCGTGTTGTTGGAAGTGCTTGTATAGCACCTCGAAACTGAAACTAGTTCCTCTAACCCTTACTAGGGTGTGGAGGAATGAACTGTATACTCTCCTGTTCTACCGCCAACTGGGACGGTGTTGTCCCAAAGTCTTGGGATCCCTGTCTCTGGGGCAATCCCGTCACTCATGCTCAATCCTGACCCTAGCCCTGAAACTAGCATGAAGCAGAAGTCTTCTACCTCTTCCCAGAACTAGGAGAAAGCTGATCCTCCCTCTTCTCACCAACACTCGTATCCACGAGTGTTTCAAGTATCTCAATCTCTCTCTACATGGTGAGGCTATCCCTGACCATGGGTCCATGTCCCCGTAGGCGAAGTCCTCGATCTGTCTGAATGGACAACTTCAGCCCATTCTACGCATCTTTTTGTAATACCCGGCCCGATCGAAACTACGTATCTCGAAGATTGACGTCGGTATCTCCCAGCGCATCACTACCTTAACCTTCTCTGGGTCGGCCCGACACTCACGATCACCCAACACCACGTGTCTAGAAATCTCACCTCGTTAAGCCAAAACTCGCACTTCGCGAACTTGGCGTGCAAGCGTGGTCTCTTAACAGCTGTAAAACAATCCTCAAGTGATACTCATGCTCCCACTCTGACTGGGAGTAGATCAAAATGTCATCCACGAAGACTACGACAAACTGATCTAGATAGGGTTGGAATATCCTATGCATGAGATCCATGAATGCTGCTAGTGCATTCGTCAATTCAAAGGGCATCACTGTAAACTCAAAGTGCCCATAACGCGTCCTAAACGCTATCTTAGGGATATATGTCTCCCTAATCCTCAGCTGATGGTAACCAGTGTGAAAGTCTATCTTAGGTAGACTGCCTCCTTCTATTGTCAAAATAAATCCCAATCCTCGATAATGGGTACCGATTCTTGATCGTAACCCTTGTTCATCGGTCTGTAGCCAATGCACATTCGAAGGGCCTTGCCCCTCTTCTTCGCAACTAAAACCGAAGCGCCCCATGGTGAAGTGCTCGTTCTAATAAACCCCTTGTCTAACGGCTCTGTAGCTAGACTGCGAGTTCACATGGCTTCAATAAGTTTGCCCATCACATGCGGGTCATAGAGATGGTTGTAGTACCAGGGTGTAACTCGATACAGAAGTCACGACCCTTTGGCGGAGGTAGTCGGGTAGCTCATGCGGAAAACATCCACATTAAACTACTGGGGGTAAGATCTAGAGTCGGTCTCACTTGTCTCCCAGGAGTAGGCTCATTGGCTTGACACTTCTTGTCCCGACACTTGGACTCATTCTTGTCTGGAGCAAAATGTCATGCCCCTTTATGAATTACTACGGGTCTGCTGCGTGTGGCGGTAATCCTCTTACGCTGTCGATAGCGACCTTGTAAGTATCGACGATCCATCCCGAGGATGACATCGAACTACGACATATCCATGATCTCCCGGGTCCCTTTGTGAGTAGGAGTCCTCGAGATCTCTAACTGCACCCAACCTCGACCTAACATTCTTATTCTCTTGATCCCTAGGGTAGAATTCATCTGTGACTCCTCTAAGGTCTCTACAGGGTCCTTGCCCATTTCCATCATATTTGGGCCTCATTCTCTAGCTAGAACGCGCTAGTCTAATCCTGGTAGTGTGTGGGAGGCCCAATCTCCATAACCTCTAACACTTTCTTGTTCGGCATGAACCAATGGTGAAGCCACCCATCCAATCTTTCCCCCTACCTGAATGTCGGAGGATGATAGCCCCTAAACCTCTACAGAGTTTACTAGGATCTTCTGTCTACATGCTATACTAGCTGTGCTATGGCATTACATTTGTAATACCTCTGACCTTGGAAGAGTCCATTGATCAAACAACGATTATTTTGTCAGTGCCAGTGGGCGTTCTCGTCCTCGACCTCTACTAGCCATTTACACGATTAACACTTGACAACAAGAGTCATCTAACTTTCATTTAAATTACGAATAGCAATGCACATGCAATAGACTTGACAACCATGGCATTGACCGTCCATTTCCTAAGTGGTGCTAAGAATTCGACCACTTGAGTCGTTTTTATTCAAATAAAATTTTAGGCTCTTGTTCATTTCATTATCCAAATCCTAAGGTCATAGTTCATAACCTTACCATTCACCTTTTTCAATACGCGTTACACCACTCGTATGTTCTACAACTTCTCCAGCGCAATCTCGATTTCGATTGGTAGTTAATTCCAATACGATGTCTGCAAGGCATAACCCTGACCAGGAACGCTAATCATACACATAACCCGGTGTATACGCACGAAATCAATTTAGCGTTTAAAATATTGTTTTCAACAAGAATTTTATTTTTCAAAAATTTATTTTGAAAGATTTTATTTTGAAAAATTTTATCAAAATTTATTTGATTTTATTTGAATTTAAAAAAAAATTTTTTTTTTTTTTTTAAATTTATTTTACAATGACGTGTTCATTTGGTGACTCGAGGAAACTACAGGGTTGAGCAGGAACCCAAAAACAGTCGAGTGCCTGGCCCGGCGGCCGGTGACGGCTCAGCGCGCCTGTTGCTCCCGAGGCCACGCCCGAGTACGGCCGTGCCCGGCAGCGCTGCCCGGCGCCCGCGTGCACTGCCGCGCCCCACCGCCTTGCTCTCTTGCCGCGCCCACCGCTCACGCCCGCCTGCCGCGCCGCGCCAGCCACGCCCGGCTACCTTGAGGCGCCGTCTTGCTCCGATTACGCCAGCTCGTCTGCGCGCCCAGTGTGTTGCCCGCCTCTACCGCGGCGTCTGCGCCCGACTCACTGCCGCCCTCTGGGGCCTTCGTAGCGCCACGCACTCTGCATCGCGTCCAGCGCGCCCAGCGCTGCGCCGCGCGCCTGCGCACCCGGTACGCCGCGTCTCCGCCCATCTGCGGCGCCGGCGCCGCCCTGCGCACCCGGTGCCTTGGCGCTGCCAGCGCTGACCTCATGCTCGATCCTAAAATGGCGTTAGCCCATCAAAAATTTTCTGTTCTAATTTTTTTTTTAAATGAATTTTTTTTTCCAATTATTTCGGCAATGGAAAAATCACTAAAATCTAAAAATCATTTTTTACTCTTCATCATCAAATTCTTAAAAATTTATTTTCTTCAATTCTCATCCAATAAATTTATTAAATTTATTTTCCTTCATTTTTTTCAATTTTGTACCTTTGTACCTCAGCTTATTTTTCTACACATTCATGTGCTAATCACTAACTACATCATTTCACAACCCACACACAACATAGCAAACACACCGTTCACCAAACAACCAATTGATCACACCTGAAAACACACATGCCGTGTCTAGTTTTTGTTCCGTGCCTTTCCTGAGTAATCTCATACCTATAGAGACATCGAACCACACCCCTGGTGATGTTTCTTCTTCTCTCATAGCCTAGCTCCCAAATCCTCCATCCATAGGTTTCCACCTACCTAAGTTTACATCAAACCACCTAGTGGTGATGGATACCCAAACCCGAGCTCCCTAGGTAGGTATACCTAGCTCTGATACCAAGCTGTGACGCCCCTGGCTTCGAGGTCAGTTGACTACCGTCGGCAGAATACAAGTGGAGGTCGGGTTACCCGGCCTTGGCTTTAGAAAATCGACGAGTCTCGCTGTGCGGGAGCTCTGCAAATACAAAACACATGTAAACTGTCCCAATCAACAATATATACAATATATATATCAATCTGGCCACTTGGGGCCCATCAAATTTGTCTTTCAAACATATATCGAAACTATATCAATAGTTTCAAGAGTTATTATATTTTTACTCTTAAACAATACATATAATAAGATTAAGAAATTCTAATACATGTACATATCGTCAAGCCAAAGCCACAATCAGGCTTTTCTTCTAATCCTGCGGTCTCTAGGATGAGCCGTCTCCTCATACTTATCCTGTACACGTAAGGGGATCCGCGGCGGGGTGGCTAAAGCTCGATGGGAGAATGCGCCCTAAGTGAAACACTCCACCACCTAAGTGCGTGCAATGTTCAATTTAAACAAACATTCAAGCAAATGCATGATCCTACTTGAATGCATGGCTCCTTCCCGGATCCAGTCACTCCTGACTCTCTCCACGCTCGCCTAAGCCTTGTATGAAATTATTATTTTATTAGTGAATGACCCTCCGATGAATATATATCAATTGGGCCGCTCAGACGATTGATATATATTATTTGTTTAATGAACTACCCTCAGATGAATAAATATCAAGCTGGGCGCTCAGACGGTTGATATATTCTTTGATTTATGTGGACTACCCTCCGATGAATAAATATCAACTGGGCCGCTCCGACGGTTGATATATATTATTTGATTTGGACTACCCTCCGGAATTTACATTTTTAGACTACTCTCCGAACCGTCTTCTCTAGACTTATACCATGCACTAACTCCTATATTCCTAGGATGTTCCAGTGCATATGGAATGCATGTATGCCAGTTCCAATATAGTCTAATCACATGCAAACATTTCAACATGAATATATTCGCATAACATCCAATCACACAATCATGTCATGTAATTAATCAATTCCAAGCATCAAAATTAGCTCATGGGCTATGATCATAATCATCTCCAATGGCTGTGCTACTTGAATTATATTAGTATAATTGAGCGAATCATGATTTTATTCGATAAACATCTGCTTGTATGATTATATTAGTATAATTGTGACTGCATCTAATCCTCATTAAGCATTAACCTGTGATTTCTACCTGACACCAACTCAAGTCATTCCAATTCCACACAAGTCAAATGCCCAAAACACATGGATGATTTTTATCCATTCACACAAACTTCGGGATTTGTTTTTCTGATCTGAATAGAAAGGAAGTGGGCTGTCCACGGGCAGCCCATACTTCCTACGTCGGTTCCTCTTGGTGGAACCGATTTCCATTCCCATTTCCTATCTTATAACGCGAAGCATAATTTATTGAATAAATTATGATCTTAACACCTCAGTCGGTCCCAAAAGCAGGGAAGTGGGGTGTCACGGGCGGCCCACTCATCCTCGGTTCTAATTTTTTTGAAACGTTTCCATAGCTAATCGGTCTCATACATACCGACATAAATTTAAAAGCACAATCTCAACACAAATGGCCGCGATTTTACGGGGGTTCCGCGGGCCCGACGAATGTCAAAAATATTTTCATATTCGATCCCATGTTTGGGACCGACCAACAACCATTCAGGCATTTATTCACATCAAGCATGATTTAAGAAAATTCCAGAATTAAAGAGACCCGAGCAGCCCCTCGGTTAGGCAGTCTCGGATGGTCGAATTCGAAAATTCCCGTGATTCGGTCACGTGTTTTGGGGCCGTCAATATTTTTCGCGGCGCCAATGGCAAACGTCGAAAAACACTTAAATGGGATCACTTCAGTAGGAGAAATTCATATGGCAGGTTGTCAAGGCTCACGCAATTCGAGTGCAGCGTGGCGCGCTCGCGTGGCGATTCATAACTTTGCTCCGTGTATGACGGTCGTCCTGAATAACCTATAGAGAAGGAGTTGCTTCTCTCTAAAACCCTCAAAATTAATTGGCTGCTGGAAATCTGCTTCAAATCACGTTTTCCCCTTTGCTTTGAATTGGAGAAGACCTATTTGCTATTTAGTCTTCCTAATCCTTAATCGACTCCTTAATTACCATTTGTCCTCTTTCTCAGTTGATATTGGCATTTCGCCGTGTCGGTTTTAAATCGTTTATATAGCATACCGCCTTGGTACATGGTACATGTTATATGTGGCTTTCGTCGCGTCGAAAACGATTCTGACACCGGCAGATCTGCTCGAAAGCGTGCCGATTGGTATGCCAGTGCAATTTTGCGTCTTCGCTTAATTTCGTGAGACGATTCAATGATGCAATCCGGTTTTGTCGTCAGAGATCTAGAAAATTAATTACGGTTTTTAACCGTATTACAATTTTGTAATCAAAATTACGATTTTGCCCTTATTCCATACATTGGAATTTCTCGGGTCTTACTGCCCTTCTCTCCAAGGTCACAATCAGCGACAATCAATGGGTATCCAACTTCGATCCTTGCCATGCATATCATCCATTCACAGGAGCCCGCGCCGACTCGACAACGCAATCACGATTTCAGCCCAGCGGGTATCGAGCCTCGAGTCACCCGACTCTATCACTCAACTCTCGATCTAGCGTGATAACCTGTCGTGTGTTTTCATCTGGTACCGCTAACTCTTACATTACACTTGAGCCTCTTACGTGCAGTTCAATATGAGTTTTCATTGGGCGTAGTCTAAAACAAATTCAACCCACATACTCACCAAGAGTGGTGAATGACCGTGCCGTGCACCCTGCCCAGGACTTCGGCCCAGCGATGTTATCGTGCACACAAGCGCAATAATGTCATAGTGTGACACCCTCCCGAGGGTCATACATGGGCAAGAATCAGAGATCTCCTCATTATCACAGGCCTATCAGGTCGACTCTCGCCACATCACAGGGAAGAACATCCCCATTCATGGCTTCTCTAAAGGCCTTAACCTCTAAGCCCAAATCCGATGTCGTTTCGGGTATGACAACCGGGCCTAGGTCTCAATTACGACAACCGGGTGGTACATCAATATCCATGTCAAGCAGCATCAGCAACCAATACGTCTACCACCCCTAAGGTCCTCTGTACGCTCACGTAACCACGATATGTCCACGACCGACCACGCTCTGGCCCCTACGGCTGTCTGTGTTGTTGGAAGTGCTTGTATAACACCAATGAAACTAGACCTCTAACCCTTACTAGGGTGTGGAGGAATGGTATATACTCTCTGCTCACCCAGCTAACTAGAGGATGTATTGTCCCAAGTCTTGGGATCCACGTCTGCGGGAAATCGTCACTCATTCTCGATCACGGCCTGATCCTGGCCCAGTGTGAGAGCGAAGTTTTGCGCCTCTTACGGCCCGGAAGGTGATCCTCCCTCTTGTTACCAACACATTATTCCGGTGTTCCAAGTATCTCGACCTCTCTCTTTATGGTGAAGACTATCCCGACCAGCGAAGTCCGTATCCGTAGCGAAGTCTACGATCACATCGAATGGACAACCCGGCCCATTCTCGTGTCTCTCGTAATACCCGGCCAATCCTAAGAAACTACGTATCTCGAAGATTGACATTCGATCTCCCAACTCATCCTCAACCTTCTCTAGGTGATGACACTCGTGCGACACCCACGTGTCGAAATCTCACCTCGGTAAGCCCAGCTTCGCACTTGCGGAACTTAGCGCCTGGCCCGGTGGTCTCTTGGCGGTTGTAAAATAATCCTCGAAGTGATACTCATGCTCCCACTGCATTTGGGAGTAGATCAAGATGTCATCCACGAAGACTCGACAGCGATCTAGATAAGGTTGGAACATCTAACCATGGAGTCCGCCAGATACCCATTGTGCATTCGATCGATCAAGGAACATCCATAGTAAACTCAAAGTGCCCATCGGGCGTCCTACTATTTGTCTTAGGGATATCTTGTATTCCCTAATCCTCGGTGATGGTAACCGGTCGAAGGTCTATCTTAGGGTAGACTCGCTCCTCTTCTTGATCAAACAAATCATCAATCCTCGGTAATGAGTCTGCCCAGATTCTTGATCGTAACACGTTGATTGCCTATAGTCCAATGCCGTCGAAGGTCTTGTCTTCCTTTTATACTTGAGGCAGGCGCCCCCATGGTGAAGTGCTCGGTCTAATAAACCCCTTGTCCAATAGATCCTGTAGCTGGACTCTAAGTTCCTACAACTCAACAGGTGCCATCCTTTGCGGAATCATAGAGATGGTTAAAGTGCCGAGTTGTGACTTCCGATACCGAAGTCTCGTCCACATGTGGAGGTGACCAGGTAGCTCATCTTGGAAAAATATTCGCGTGCTCGCCAAACCACTCGAGTAGATCTAAGTCTGGTCTCACCTCGTCCTCTGAGAGTAGACTGTGGCCATTCGCTAGTACATCCCACTGACACTGGACTCATTATCTAGTGCGGGGCGAAATGTCATGCTTGTCCTTGAAATACCACCCGACTCACGGAATCTGGCATTGAAGGCGTGCTCTCCTGCACTCACGATCGATAACAACCACCACACATGGCGTCATTAATCCATCCCGGATGACATGCAAACTCGACATGTCCTGTGATCCTCGGGTCCAGCATTGAGTAGAGTCACAGAAGTCTCCGAGTTCGCGACCTCGACATATCATCCTTTATCGCCCTAATCCCTAGGGGAGAACTCACGATACAAAGGCTCCTCTATGGTCTCTAGAGGTCCTTGCCCCTTTCCACCCTATTTGAGCTTCATTCTCTGGCTAAGTCCCATTCTAGTCAAATCCGATTAACGTCGGAGGTAGCCTCGTAGCCTCTAACACCTTCTCGTCTGCATGAACCCAGTGGTGGATCCACCATGAATCTTTTCCCCTTGTGAATGTCGGATGATACGCTCTAAACCTGCAGGGTTAGGATCTTCCTGTCTACATACTTTATACTAACTGTGCTATAGCATTGTTGTAATACCTGCGGCCTCGGCAAAATCTGGCGATCAGTGCCAGTTGTACGACCGGTGCCACGTGGACGTTCTCTGCGTCCTCGCCCTCTACTAGCCATTTACCCGCGATAAACATGGCAACAAGAGTCATCTAACTTTCATTTCAGTCTAGTAGCAATGCACATGCCCGATAGACTGCGACAACCATGGCCCGACCCGTTCATTTCCTAAGTGGTGCTAAATTCCCGACCACTTAGTTCGTTTTGATCAATAGGTTCTTAACTTTCTTGTTCATTTCGATGCCCAATCCCACTGAGTCAAAATCCTAACCTAGCATTCACCCTTTTCTATACGCATTGCACCATGCATATGTATAATTTTGATGCACATGGCTTACCGTAATCACCATTTTCAATGGTAGTTAAATCCCGATATAGTATCTACAGGCATAACCTGACCCGAGACACTAATCATACACATAACTCAGTGTATTACTTAATCATTTTCGCGTTTAAAATATTGTTTTTTCAACAAAATTTTATTTTCAAAATTTTTATTTTTGAAAATTTTATTTCCGAAAATTTTATCAAAATTTATTTGATTTTATTTGATTTTATTTGAATTTAATACAATTTTTTTTAGAAAATTTGTTTTACAATGAGCAGATGCTCGTTGGTGACTGGCGCGAAATCCAGCAGCGGATGAAAATAGGCGAAATGCACAGTACACGGCCAAACGGCTTCGGCGCCCGAGTACGCCCGGCCGCGCGCCCCGCGCGCGAACCCGCCGGCGCCCACGCCGCGCTCGCCCAGCGCGCTGCGCCCGCGCCGTACGCACGCACGTGCGCACCGCGCGCTCACGCCCAGCGGCTGGCACCGCGCCACGCACTGCGCGCGCCCAGCGCCCTGCGCGGCGCCGTACGCCCGATCAGCGCGCCACGCTACACTGCGCGCCAACCACGCCCCTTCCTTCACGCGGCGCCTTACCTCTGCTTCAATGAAGCGTTAGCCCGTTTAAAGTGCGCACCAAGAATTTTCCCTTGTGTGTGTGTTATTATTTTCCGGTTATTTCCGGCGAGTGGAAAATCACTAAGAATATTATTATTATTTTTTTCATTTTCTTGAACCTCAAATAAATTTTAAAAATTTATTTATTTTCTTGATTGTACCACTTGTAAAATCTTAGAAAAATTATTTTCATCGTCATTTTTTCATCGATAGCCTTCCTTGCTACTTGAAAATTTGCTTTGTGAAATTTTAGTTATTTATCTTGCAAGCTAAAATAATTTTCTAGTTTTCCACAAAACCCACCTTGATCTTATTTAGCGGGTACTGTCGGGCTGATACGGACCATTTACTAAAATTTTCAACCAACTTGTTCTCACATAATCTAGTGTTCAACATTTTAGTTTATTTGTCCTAAGTGCTATCCACCTAAGCACACAATCCAAACACAACATATGATCCAATCCCAACATGTTATAGCATCAATCATGCCATCACATGATCACAATCAAAACACATGCGATGTTCTAATTTCTCTCGTGCCTTCCTAGGTAATCTACCATACCTAACCTACATCATACCACCAAGTGGTGATGTTTCTTCCTCAACCATGGCCCTCGCTCCAAATCCTCATCCCATAGGTTTCCACCTACCTAAGTTTCCACATCAAACCACCTAGTGGTGATGGATACTACAGGCTCCTAGGTGTTCGTATGCTAAGCTCGATACCAATTTGTGGCGCCCCATGGCAGAGATTAAGTTGTTGCAGTCAACCCACGGAATACAAGTGGAGGTCGGGTTGCCCGACGCCACTTTAGAAAATCGGGCAGAGTCTCCTTTGTACGGGGAGCTCTACCCAAATACAAAACCTGTATAAACCTGTCCCAATCAACAATATATGCAATATATATATCCAACACGGCCACTTGGCCCATCAAGCTGTACTCAACACAATATATCCAAGCTATATCCAATAGTTTCAAGGATTAATATGTTTTTACTCTTATACAATACATACATTAAAATTAGGGAATTCTAATGCATGTATAATCAAAGCCACAACGGCTTTCTTCTAATACAACCTCAAGGGCGGCTTAGTCTCCTCGCACGCTCCTTGTACACCGTAAAGGGGATCCCATGACGGGGTGAGCTAAGCTCGATGGGAATCATTTAAAGTGGGCTACTCACCCACCTAAGTCAGGTCTGATATTTGAATTTAAATAAACATTCAAGCAAATGCATGATCCTACTTGAATGTCTACACGACCACCTTAGATCCCGAGCCCTCACCGACTCTCTCACACTCGCGCCACAAGCACCATTGTAGAATTTATTAATTTATTAGTGGGCAACCCACTCAGGTGAATATATATCAATTGGGCGCTTCGATGATTGATATATATTAGTGTTTGTGGACTACCCTCAGATGAATAAATATGGCGGGCATCCGGCCAGTTGATATATTCTTTGGTTTGTGGACTACCCTCCGATGAATAAATATCAAATGGGCGCTCAGACGATTTGATATATTATTTAGTTTGGACTACCCTCCAGATAATTTACATTTTAGACTACCCTCCGAACCTTGTTTCTCTGGAGCTCATCTCATGCACTCATTCCTATATTCCTAGGATGTTCCGATTGCATATGGAATGCATGTATGTCGGTTCTGATTCAGTCTAAAATACAGTAAATATATATACATGAATATATTTACATAGACTTTAAATCACACATCAAAATTAGCTCACTTGGGCTAATGATCATACACGAGTAATTTAATTTAAATCACTCGGCCAACACGTACTTTCACAAAAATATATATTTTTAGAACACTATTCTGGGAATAGTGAAACCCTCGTTTACTATTCCCGGAAAATCACAAAACACCGGTTCACTTAGTGAACCCGCAATTCACGGCCATTCCCGGCCCAAAGCATACAAAGCAAACATTTAATACACAAATTAAACAAACCACTAAGCGATATGAAAGTAGCTACGATTTGCACCTTGGCTCGAAAAACCTTTGCATCAATTCGGTCCCATATTTGGGACCGATCATACGGCCCATTCCCGACCTTTATCATCTCAAACATGCATTTTAATGACAATTTCCACAAACAGCCCACTTGATTACGGGCGATCACGATAACCAAAAATCCCAAGAAAATTCCCTGGTCGGTCCCATGTTTTGGGGCCAGATCAACTTAACCCCTCACGGCCTCAAACTAACCGAAACATCAAAAAAACACTTAAATGGGAGTAAAAACTCAAGTAGGGAGAAATTCCTACCTCTTGGAGTTGTCAAAAACTCGCAATTCCGGGGTCCACGCGTAGCCTGCTCCGCGTAGAACGTTTCCCCTTCTTGCTCGAAGACCGCCCGACCCGGTCGGGTCGCCGTATTTTTAGAGAAGTTTCTCTCTCTAAAGCTTCTCTCAACCCAAAGCTCACTGCATCCTCCAATGGAAATCACGTTTTTTGGTCTCTTGTAATTGGGGAAGAGCGGCCGCTGCACTATTTTGGCTTGTAGTGACTAAAAATCAAATTATATCACCATTATGTCCCTCAATCTCGATTTGATTTTCGAGGCACTATCTAGGCCGTAATTTTCATCATTTCTCTCATACCACTTATGGTACAGCGAGTACATATATATGTGACTTTAGTAACGCCAATCGGTTCTGGTACCGAAGCGCGATGCCTCGAAAGCGATGTCGACTTCAGAAACATCTCGAAAATTACGAAATTTTACGTGCTAACTAGATTTCGTGAGACGATTCCAACGGTACAATCCGTTTCGTCATCTGAGATCTAGAGAATTAATTACAAACTTTTAACCGTAATTACAATTTTGTAATCAAAATTACGATTTTGCCATATTCGAAATTGAAATTTCGGGTCTTACAATATATATATATATATATGTGTACACGGCTTAGAGGTCCGTTGACCTGTCTGACCAGCGGAATACAAGTGGAGATCGGGTTACGGCGCGCCACTAGAAAATCGGGCGAGTCTCCTTTGTGCAGGGGAGCTCTACCCAAATACAATACACACAATCATCCCAAAACAGGTCAATATATACAAATATATCAATCAGCAACTTGGACCCATAAACGATTACTCAATATACATTACCCGACTATATACCCCGATAGTTACAAGAGTTCCAAGCGTTTTACTCTCCTTACTATATATTAAAATACTCAATTTTCTAATACATGTAATTATCATCAATGCCAAAACCACAATCCATCTCTCTGATCTAGGTCTCTGGTTGTAGACCATCCCCGCCGCTCCATGTACGTAATAAGGTGGGTCCCACGGCGGGGTGATGGCTCGGTGGAGAATGTAAGTGGAACACTCACCACCTAAGTGCGTGCAATGCTCCAAATTAAACACACACTCAAGTATCGTGATCCTGCTTGAATGTCATGATCACCCATGTCACCAGTCCTCACCGACTCTCACACTTGCCTAAGCCATGTGAGAAAATAATCATTTTCAAAAACAAAACTTTTGTTCTTGAGAAATATACTACGAAAATATTCGGTAAATATGGGACTACCCTGCGAGGTGAATTGGTTAGTGAGCTTTAAAGCTTGATCATAGTCCTCATCCGAAGTGATACTGGCCCCATCTCCCAACCCAAATTCTCCGGAATATCATCGCTTTGAAATTCCTTTACATGACCATATCCGTTTTATAAAATACCTTGTCATGCACTCACACCTAACTCTGGGATTTACCAGTGCATATGAAAATGCATTATGCCATTTTCAAAACCATTTACAATATGACAATATGCATATTTTCGTCAACTACAATGCTGTTTCATGTAATTTAACCACATCGCTCGTCGCGTGTAGCTCACTTGAGCAACTCCTTAATCATTTCAATGGCTTATAACACAATTTAATTCCATGTAATTGTGTCATTGAACTAACACATTAAAATAATGTCTTAACCTATCTAGTTTCACACATATCAAGCCATTCGTTTCATAATTCGAGCACACAACACATGGACAATTCCTATCCATTTCACCTGAGCAGAATTTTACAGTCCAAAGCAGCAAGTGGGGTGTCACGGGCGACCACTTATATCGGTTCACTCTTGATGGAACCGATTTCATCCATTCCGATCTCACAATCACCCAAAGCATAATTTATTCAATAAATTATCACAAAACACCCAGTCGATCCCCAACGGGAAGTAAAACATCCCGCAGGCGACCCTTCATCTCTATCAGTTCCAATTTTGAAACCGATTTCCATAATGACTCGGTCTCCTTTGTACCCGACATAGAATTTATTCATAAATTCCCACACAATCGACCACAACGGTTCTGGGCGTCACGGGCGACCAATCTCCATAGTCGGTCCCATGTTTTGGGACCGATCAACAACCATTTAGGCATTTATTCACATCAGCACATGATTTAGAAAGCAAATTCTGGAATTAAAGACCCAGGCTCCGCCCTAAAATTGAGCGATCGCGACCATCCACAAATCTCAAAAGAATTCTAACAATTCGGTCCCGAGTTTTGGGGCTTAGATCAAAACGACATAAACCAATTAGCAAAACATCGAAAAACCACTTAAAAATGGGAATAGCAGCAGTAGGAGAAAATCCTACTCTTGGGTTGTCAAAAACTTCGCAAACCCGGGGTGCAACGTGGCGCAACCACGCGTGAAACGTTCATGCTTAACAGAGTGATCGTACGACGGTCGGATTCGCGTATTACAGAGAGAAGTTTCTCTCTCTAAAGCAAATCTCTCAAAAAAATGGCTTCTGGACCTAAAATCTGGTTCTCACGTTTTTTCCTCCCTTTCTTATTGGAGAAGAAGCCCAGCAGCAGTTTTTGTCTCATAGTGACTTAAAAACTTCCGAAAATGGCAGATTGTAATCATAACTAGGATTTGATATTGATTCACGCCGGTGATCGGGTTTTAAATCGTTTACTCTGCTGCATCTGTATGATACATAGTACTATTTGTGCCCCAAATGCATGTCGATTTCTGACACGGCTATGATGCCAGCGTCTTGACTCGTATCTCCGTAGTGCGAAATTTAAATCTTCTTAGATTTCGAGAGCGATTCAACGGTACAATCCGTTTAAGGTCATCGAATCTGAAGAATTAATTACGGATTTTTAACCGTAATTACAATTTGTAATCAAAATTCACGTTTTTACACTTATTACGAAATTAGATTTCTGGGTCTTGATATATATATATATATATATATATATATATATATATATATATATATATATATATATATAGATATATGAAATCTATATATAGATATCTATATAAATATATATAAATCTATATACATCTATATATATAAATATCTATATATGGAATTTATATATATAGATATACATAATTATATATATAGATAACTATATATATATATATATATAAATATGTATATATCTATATATACATATCTATATATATATCTATATATACATATATAGATATATAAAATCTATATATCTATATATATATAGATGTATATACATATCTTAATATAGATGTATATAGATATATCTATATAGATGTATACATATATATATATATATATATATATATATATATATATATATATATATATATATATATATATATATATAGATATCTATATATAGATTTATATATCTATAAACAAATATAGATATATATATATGAGCCATATAAATCTATATATAAATATCTATATATATATATATAAATATATATAAATCTATATATAAATATCTATATGAATATATCTATATACTATCTATATATAAATTTATATATAGATATATTATATTATATATCCCTATATATAGATATATATATATATATATATATATATATATATATCTACTATATATATACATACATAACTATATATATACTATATACATATCTATAGATATATAGATATCTATATATATATAGATATCTATATAGATATATAGATTTATATATCTATATATATATATATACATATATAGATATGTATATATATATATATAGTTATCTATATATATAGATATGTATATATCTATATAGATATATCTATATACATCTATATATAGATTTATATATCTATTTATAGATATAAATCTATATATAGCTCTCTATATATATAAATATGTATGCCATCTATATATATAGATATATAGATTTTATATATCTATATATATATATAGACATATATATATCTATATAGATATATATATATATATATATATATATATATATATATATATATATATATATATATATACATACATAACTATATAGATATATATACATATCTATATAGATATATGAATATCTATATAGATTTATATATCTATATAAAATTTATATATCTATATATATATATATCTATATATAGATATGTATATATCTATATAGATATATCTATATACATCTATATATAGATTTATATATCTATAAATTTATAGATATATAAATCTATATATAGATATCTGCTACTATATAGATATGTATATACATCTATATATATAGATATATATAGATTTTATATATCTATATATATATACTATATATATATAGATATGTATATATCTATATAAGATATATCTATATACATCTATATATATAGATATGTATATATATATATATATAGTTATCTATATATATAAATATGTATATATCTATATATATAAATCTATATAGTTATATATATATATATAAATAAACTTTAGACTTTCAATAACACTAACGAGTCTCGTAGAAATGATTATTAATGTTACTAGATTAAATGTAATAACCATTAATTTAATTTCAAATTTATCTTTAATATTCAAGAGTGTTACATAAGCGTTAGGTCATAAAGCCTCATTAAAAAATTGAAATTATACTAGATATAATCCAATAAAATCGGTCATGTTTATCCATTAGGGCATCCATAACCATTTTATTATTGGATTCTAATGGAGCTCGTAGGTTTCAAATTAATTAAATTAATTTTAACATTCACTCATTAAATATTTTACATTAATTTATTAGGTTTACATATTAATAATATCTAGACATTAATGTTACTAAAATTGAATGTGATAACCATTAATTTAATTTTAAAATTATCTTTAAATATGAGTATTGTCGAGCATTAGATTCGTACAATCTCATTAAATTGAGTATTTAGTTCAATCTCTGAATCAGTCATGTTTATACATTTGAGGCATAACATAATTATTTGTGTGGATCAGTAATGGAGTCCACATGTTTCAAATTAATAAAATTAATTTTAACATGCACCATTCAATATTTTACATTAATTTATTAGGTTTTCCATAATAATAATATCTAGACATTAATGTTGCTAAAATTGAATGTGATAACCATTAATTTAATTTCAAATTATCTTTCTTAGTATTACTCGACATTAGGTTGTACAATCTTATTAAAATTTTGAAATTATTTAGTTCCAATCCCATAAATTCGATCATGAAGAAATTTTATTATTGGACCTTAATGGAGCCATTAGGTTTCAAATTAATTAAATTAATTTTAACAACCGCTCGTTCAATATTTTATTAATTCAGCTTCAATACTTCATAATAATATTATCTAGACAAAACAAATATCATTATGCATATGTATATATCACATGATGAGTATATGGCACCACCTATTCTAAGTAGCATGGCAACAAGCATACATCATATGTTATCTATATAAAACAATTATAAGCAAAGAATAAATAATGGGCCCATAATCCATGGTTTCCTAGAAGAAAAAAATAACAGCCCAATGGACCAAGAACCTAACTTGATATCTATTTTGTAATCCATCTTTCCATCGAGTCTTGAAATTCTTTGAATTGTGGATTAAGTTAGAATTGATTTAGGGTTTTTAAGCCCCGAAAAACACAAAACTCTTAAGCCCAGTCATAACCATGGCGGCATGAAAATGTGGACAATCACCGTACACAACTTTGATCATCACGATATTATGCGGGAAGGTATATCACCATGAGGAACCAACCTTAGCATTTGTCCAAATTCGGCGTTACTTAAGCTTTATAGCATACCAAAAATCAAAAAGCAAAATCGTTTGTCGGTCGCGCCTCAAAGCTTGAATCATCATGAAATTTTATAGAGGATAGAACAACACTTAAGGAGGAACATCTTGGTCAAATTCCGTCAAATAGGAGACTACACACCCCGAACAGCGTCCCGAAACTAAAAAACTAAAATCGCCGCCATTCCTTTGCCACGGACCTTGGACACGAAATTTTTTATAAGGAGGTAGATCACGAAGAAGAAAGGGATTAACTAGCCCAGGTGAGTTCCAATCCAAGCTAGCACGTGCCCCTATGCCCTTGGAAGCCAGCGCGTGAGTCCTAGTCTCAGCAGGCTTTATGCGACACGTGTGGCACGTGTCGGGTCAGCTCAATGACCCTCTTCCTCCATTTGACCCTCATTGTGTCCCCATGATTATGGTGTTGGTAGCAGTATGCAAACCGAGGCTTTGATCTACCACGAAAAACAATGAACGAAAAATAACATGCGATTTGTTCCACTTTGGATACTTATTATATAATTATCCAATAAATCCAATTACATAGAATTATCCAATAAATAAATAAATAAATCAATGAGAATACCTAATCTTATGATTAGCCTCCAAGTTACATAAAAAAAAAAAAAAATACAATCAATTTCTACCATGGATTAAGGCCAAATAAAACATTCATTCATTACAAAAATATAAATAACATGAAACATAAAACCTAAGTCATATATCTAATTAGATCAAATATACATGTAAAAAATATAATGATTCGGTTACCACATTGATTCAATCCAGGCTCCCGATACTAATTGTTGGGATCAATGTATATGTAGTCTGGACCATGATTGGATAAGATATGTGATACACTAATGTCATCGGGCTTAGGGTTTCACCAACCTCTTGGCGCGGAACCTTTCAAGCTATTCTAATTGCGACAAATCTAGGTGTAGTAGCGCCTAGTACGGAGACTAGGAGAGAACACACACGTATGTGTGTAGAATATATGGAGGAATATATCAAGGTCTAGAAGGGTCTATTTATATACTCAAAATTCTAACCTTATAGATTTACTTGTCAAACAAGCAACCAATCAAGCGACACCAAGCCACCTATATTGTATTCTATTTTTTTTTTTATAATTAGAAATCCATTAGAGTAAGAGCGAATAGGCGAGTGTAGCAATCTCTACTCTTATTACAAATCCATTGAAGTAAAGAGGCTAATAGGCCTATAGCAATCTCTATCCTGCCATGTTAGATCGATAGATTTCTTTTGAATAAGGTTTTTCTTGCATATTAGTAACAAACTCTTGTTTTATTATTGGTTTCTTATCTTTTAAATAATTATTAATAGTATATCACTAATTAACTAGTACTAGGGATCTAATGAGTCCATGATTAATTTTGGCTCTTCATCAGCGGATCATAGTGCTTTTAAAACATAGAGTCCAACAATTTATTGTAAAAATTGAACTTAAATTTGGGATAAAATGTATGGGTGGGGTGGAAACTTGGATTTCTAAGACTAACTTTTTGTTTTTCAAATGAAAATAAAAAGATATATTTGATAACCAAAATTTTGTTTTATTTTAATCTACAAAAACTTTAGGTATTTCAAATATATATTTTAAAATTTTAAGACATTCCTATAAATATATATACAAAATAAGACACTTTATGTAAAATTATTTCTAAAACATATTTAAAAAATATTAAAGCGAGTAAAGTTTCTATTAGGATTTTTGCTTCTTGAGTTTATGGTGTCGTTTTTTAATTAAGAATTCCAATTCCCAAACATAAACTCCATTAATCATATTTGAATTGAATCTAATCCCCAAAAACAAAACTGATGAGTTGAATCGAATCCTTATGAAACATCCTAGGACAAAACAAAACAAAACAATCCAACGGCCCAGTTAGAATTAAAACAAAAATGTTCTTAAAGCTAAAAAGAGAGTACGGATGGCAAGAAGACATTGGAGGAAGAAAGGAATAATGCAAGATGTAGATGGAATACGGCCATGTGAGAGATCCGTGACATGGCCTTGTAGATGTAACTAATGGAAGCATGATTGTATTTGTAGACAAGGTGTGCTTTCTGTAAAGGTCTAGTAGCGTCTTTTGATTGAGTTGTTCTGACCCACGTGTCATTGGTATTGGTTAATGTCCATCTTTGACATGACAGACATTATTAGCTCTCATTTTTATTCGCACAGTGAGAGGGGATGTGTAGCCTCTTACTGCCCAGTGTAACATCACATTTGTATATACATTTCCCACTTTAAAATTGGAGTTCGCGAATCTATTTTAGGTTATTTAAAATTTTTTTATCAAAAATAAGTTGAAATTGAAAATAACATTTAAACTAATATACAAAATTTATCATCTATTCTTTCAAAAAAAAAAAAAAAAATTATCATCTATTTTAAAAAAGAAATTTAAATATCTAGTAATCATAGTCATTGACTATGACGATGGTACAAAAAATTTCAAAATATTTTAATACTATAATAAATAATTACAACATTAAGATAAAAAAATTCAATATTATATTAAATAGCTACGGTATTATTATTTATGTACTAATTTTTTGATATTATTTTTTTTATTTTTAACTATTTTAATAATTTTATTTTCAAATAAATTATATGTCAATACTCTTAAAATGATGAGAAATTATGTTTTGGAAGATGAACCCTTATTTGATAGACCATTAGGTAAGCCATTAATACATTTTTTTGAAGACAAAATGTTCATCTCCCCATCCAACACTCCCAATTTGCCATCTCCTTCCCACAAATGCCACTCTTCCTATTTTCACCCAGTGGAACTTGCTTGATTTTTTCTTTTCCAATTGTTTCAAATTTTTTTAGGATTTTTTTTTGTGTAATAAGCTGGGGTAATTAAATATTTAGTATATGTAATAAATTACCTAATAATAATCATTAATAAACCTCAAAACAATAACCACTCCCCATTATAAATAAAATTTCTTATCATCTCATCATTTATCTTTCTAATCTTATTTTTATACTTTTATATTTTAATTTTTATAAACCTAAAATTTACAAAAAAAATAAAAATAAAACCCACAAGTTAAACTTTTTAAGGTAAAAGTAATAAAAAAACCTTAACTATTTAACAAAAATATTATTAATCATTTAGTATTCAATTTTAAAAGTAATATTTGAAAGTGAATAAAATTAAAGCAATAAATGTGTTACAAACTAAAATTAACAACACTAACAATTAAGCGTGCTTTTTAATTTATAGCATTACATACAAATCTATATATATGAAATTATTAGATTTTGTTTAAGGTTTGATTTTTGGAAATTTGACTAGGTGGGTGGCATCGAAATGCCATGAGCTAAAGAACCTAAATCTTTTAGAAGCTTTTAGGTCTTTTTAATTTGATATTGGAGTTTAAGTTGAGAACCTGACTTAAGACCTTCTCTTTTAGTATTACTTATGAGATCTCCATAAGTAAGGAGTCAAATTAGTTGTTCCTCCATGTTTTTTCTCTAAGGGCTTCTTGAACTCTGTGGTTAAGCCTTAGGAAGACCATAAAGGAATCTTTCACTTCGATGAAGCTCTAGCATCAGCTCTTACCATCAAGGTTGCCTAAGAGCATCGTAATGCCGTTTAAGGTCACTTGGTGTTCTCGTCTTAAGTTTTTGTAGAATTTCGGGAAGTTCTTTCTCCATAAATGCTTCTGGATCACCTATGGGAGTGTTTGGTTATAGCATAAACCAATCTTATGATTGAGTTTTGTTCTCCTTCCTCATTTGTACTTTTAAAATATGAAATCTTTCTTTTTCACTTAGGTAGTTTCCCACAAAGTTTTAATGTGCCATTAACGAAACTCTTTGTGACTAAATTAGACTGACATTCCAATCTCATCATCTGTTTGCAAATAGCGATCGTTGCATTGCATTTGTGGCTCCTGATAGAAGATTTCATGTTCGAAAAAGAGCATCTATATTCCAGAATAGATGTCATTGCTATTATAACTATTTTGTTTTGGTTGTTTTTCCTCAAATTGTAAATACGGAGGAGTAGGCCTTTGATAAAGTTTTTGATCTTTGATGCCAGTTTTTAACTTGTTTATTTGTTCTTCTTCTTCATTGATAATATCTTCAATAAGTTTTAAAACAATAGAAATTTAACAGTCACTTAAGAAGTTTACTTGGGTTTGAACAAGAAAGGGATCTTTGTTTCTATTCCTGCTAATTTTTGTGTTAAAAGTCTTATCAATTCATCATTACTTTTATTACCTCTGTTTAAGAGGTTTATTGGTTTGAATATAAGACTTGTTTTCTCTTCTTTTTCTTCCTTTTTCGAGTTTATAATTTTTTGTAAAGTATTTACTTTCAATTCTATTTAATTGAGTAGAAAGTGTTCTAGAATTTGATTTGTAAAATTATTTTGTTCTTTGAATACCTTTTTATATCACTGATTTTGTCGTTCTTGTTTTCATGCTAACTTTGAATCGATTTGTTTAAAGAGTGAGGCTATTATTTCTACGCCAGGCCTTTATTTTTATTTCTTCCAAGGGGATGGGTTGATACTATCTTCTTTTCAGAAGTAGTATTTATTTAGTCTTTTGGAACGTATTTATTTGAGAAAAGGGATATTTTATTTGATTGTTCTTTGCATCATGTCAAAAATATGTGTGTGGGCGTCAAATGTTTTAAGGAAGGATAAAATAGGTAATTCGGTTGAAAATCGAATTTTCTAGATCTCGGATGTGAAGCGAGTGGTTAGGTCGTCTCATGAAATCTAGCACCGTGAATTTGTTCGAGATTAGACGATCGAATTCCAGCGTTTAAGTAGCGGAGGATCACGTAATGGCAGCGTTTTGGGGCGGAGGCGCGCGTGTCGGTGGATGGTCAAACTTGAGGTCAAGTGGGGCTCGCTTGTGACTTTTTATGGCATGATGCCGCTAGAGGGATATCTCGAGGTAGATTGATGGGATGAGGGGGTGTCAAGGTGTCCAATGAGGAAATGGACATGTGGCGATGAGAGGAGACTTTTCATAACGTGATCCTTGATAGAGTTTGAGAGAGGAAGGAGGGAGGCCAGAAGCCCAGGAAGGGAGGTGAGGAAGGGGTTTTTTTTTTTTTTTAGAGAGAGGCTGCGCCTGCTGCAAATTCCGACTATCAGACCAGTTGGCTTAGGCGAGACAAGGAGCAAAGTTCTTTCGTGTGAGGAGCTAACGTAGTTCTGCCAGGTTCGGGAGTTTCGTGAGAAACTCAGAGAGAAGGTGGGGTTTTCTGCATAACAACTTTCTTTACTTAAGAGGTTATGTAATGGATGAGGTTGTTGAGGCTGGATGGCCGTGGTTTTCGATTCAAAAGCTTTGGGCTAGGAGTTAGGAAATCCCTAAGAGTGTTTTGGACGATCAGCATCTTGTTTAGGTGTTTTGCTTGATTTACGTGGTGTCATGTTATTACCATGAGAAAAATAACATGTTTGTGTGATGTTGTGGGCGGTTCCAAAATGAACCGCGGATAGTGTCTTAACTAATGTGAAATTTAAGTTTATGTTATTATTATAAAGCCCGAGATAACATGATGTATGGATTAAATTATGTTAATATATGCATGAGTGATATATTAGCATGTGTAATATCAACATGTCTTGAATTTAAAACACTTAGGTGGGAGTGTAAGACCGAGGTAATGTATGAATAGAATAAATCGTAATTTTGATTACAAAAATTGTAATTATGGTTAAAAATCCGTGTTGACCTCTGAATCTCCCGGATGTGGCTTGGATTGTCTGGATTGGAATCGTCTCATGCTCCCAGTTAGCGCGTAAAATTCGTGAATTTTAGAGCGGTCGAATCGTGGCGTTTTGATGTCGCGTTTGGTCTTGTCGTCGGTTCGATCTGACGAAAGCGCATGCGTGTCTTCGTATGCCTTAAGTGGTATGAGTAGAGAAATGAATGAAAATGGACGGCCAGAGGTAGTGCAGAATGTAATCGAGAAAGAGGCAAAAATGGTAATTATGGGAGTTGATTTAAGTGACTAGAAGGCAAAGTAGCAAATAGGGTCTTCTTCTCAATTAAAGCAAAAGGGAAAAACAGGATTTAAGCAGATTTTCAGCATGCAATTTAAAGAGGGTTTTAGAGAGAAGCACCTCCTTCTACAGGTTATCTTGTGATCGGACCAGATTGGCGGTCAAGCGGAACGAAAGCGTTACAGCGAACTATTCTGCGTGAATTTTTAGGAAATTGCGGTTTTGACAAGCTCGAGAAATTGAGATTTCTCATCTTGGTTTTCTCCCGTTAAGTGTTTTGATGTTTACCGGTTAGTTTGAAGCGTGAGAAGCCGTTTGATCGATAAAACATGGGACCGGGTGTTGGAATTTTAAGGAATTTCTTTGACCATCCGAGACTGCCCAGAACTGAGGGCTGTTTGGGTCTCTTTAATTCTGGAATTTTCTCTTTAAATCATGTGTGATGTGAATAAATCTTGGGAATGGGTTGTTGGTCGGTCGAAAACATGGGATCGAATTATGGAAATATTTTGGACATTTGGGCTGTCGTGAACCCCCAGAAAAATCAGTGGGCTGCTTGTGTTGAGATTGTGCTTTAAATTCTATGTTGGTATGTATGAGACCGGGATTAGCTATGGAAATCGGTTTCAAAAAAAATTAGAACCGATGTAGGATGAGTGGGCTGCCCGTGGACAGCCCACTTCCCCTGTTTTGGGGACTGAATTGAGGTGTTAAGATCATAATTTATTCAATAAATTATGCTTGGGTGTTTATAAGATAGGAAATGGGAATGGAAATCGGTTCCACCAAGAGGAACCGTATTAGGAGAAAATATGGGCTGCCCGTGGACAGCCCACTTCCTATTTGGGACTGTAAAAACAGTCGAGTTTGTCAATGAAATGGATAAAAATCATCCATGTGTTTTGGGCATTTGACTTGTGTGGTCCCGAGCGGCGAGTTGTGTGGAATTAAATAGGTTAATACAATGTTTTAATGTTAGTACAATGACACAATTACATGGAATTAAATTGTGTTTGTAGGCCGTGTGTTGATTTTAAAATGTTGGCCATAAGCTTTATATATTAACATGAGGTCCTAATTATGTGGAATAAAAATTGTGTGTGTAGATCGTGGAGATGAGTTTGATCGTTAGCCATAGTGGTAATTTTGATGTGACGTATGAGTTGTATGGTTTTCATAACATGATTGTGATTTGATTTATGCGGAGTATATTCATGTTTATATATTTGCATGTGTTGTATAGATTATTGAAATGGCATCATAATGCATTTCATATGCTAGGAGTATCCTAGAGATAGGAGTTAGTGCATGGTATAAGTCTAGAGAAGACGGTTCAGAGGATAGTCTAAAAATGTTAATTATCGGATGGTAGTCCACAAACTTAAAATATCAATCGTCGGGCGACGATTGATATTCATCGGAGTAGTCCACAGGCTTAATATATATATCGATCGTCGGAGCGGCCCGATTGATATATATACATCGGAAGGTTGTCAGCTAATAAAATAATAATTCTCAGCCTAGAAACTTGGCGAGTGTGAGAGAGTCAGTGAGGACTTCGGGATCTGAGTTAGTCATGTAGACATTCAAGTAGGATCATGAATTTGCTTGAATGTGTGTTTAAATGGGTATTGCTCGCACTTAGGTGGTGGTAGCCCTTGGGGCGATTCTCCTCTTGAGCTTTAGCTCACCGATCGTCAGGATCCCCCTTTTCACAGTGCAGGAGCGTCTGAGACGATCTTTGGGGTGATTTAGAAGAAAAGCCGGAATGTGGCTTTGTTGATGTTTACATGTATTAGAATGCTTCTCATTTTAATATATGTGTTGTATAAGAGTAAATCATTAACTCTTGCATTATGGATATAGTTGGGATATTGTAAGATATAACTGTTTTGGATATAGTGTGATTAGTATTGGTTTTTTAGACCCGAGGGCGTTTGTAATCAGGTGATTGATGTTGGGACAGGTTTTATAGAGATTTTGTATTTGGGTGAAGACTCGCGTGCGAAAGGCTGCCGCGATTTTAAATGAAAAATGTCGGTCGCGCACGACGTTCACGGTATTCAGCGGGTTGGCGGGTAGTCAGCGGACCCGGAGTTTGGGGCGTCGCGACAGTATCGAGCCTGGGTATCGAATACCTAGGGAGCTTGGGTTTGGGTATCCATCACCACTAGGTGTGGTTCGATGTCGAGTTAGGTATGAGATTACCTAGGAAAATCACGGGACAAAACTAGGACACTACGTGCACGTGTGTTGATGTGTTTTGTGTGATTTGGTGAATTATTGTGTGTTTGGTATGAATGTCATGTTGTAAGTGTGTTGTGGAATATGTGTGTGGTGATTGCTTTATGAATGTGTAAAAAACAATTTAGTGTCTGAGGGTACAAAAAGCTGGAAAAAGATAATGAGAAGAATAAATTTCATAAATTTATCTGGCTTATAAGGTGATGAAAATAATTTTCTAAGTTGAAGGAATCTGAAAGGAAAATAAATTTTCTAGATTTTACAAGTGGTAAAATTGAAAATGGGAAAAAATAAATTTTTATAAATTTATTTGAGTGGAAAATTTTTTAGTGAAAAGAAATTTGGAAAGGAAAATAAATTTTATAAATTTATTTGGTTGTAGTAGAAAATAATTTTCCTAAGGTTTCATATGGTATAAAATTTAGAAAATGGAGAAAATAAATTTTATAAATTTATTTGAGTGTCCAAGAAAATGAAAAAAAAAAATTTATTAAATTCAAATAAAATCCAAATAAAATCAAATAAATTTTGATAAAATTTTCGAAAAATAAAATTTTCAAAAATAAAATTTTTGAAAATAAAATTTTATTGAAAACAATATTTTAAACGCGAAATGATTGCGTATACACTGAGTTATGTGTATGATTAATTGTCTCGGAAATTTGTGGTTATGCCTTAGAGATCTTTGTGTGGATTAACTACCATTTGAAATGGTGATTTAACGTGATAGTTGTGTGCGAAATTATATGCTGATTGTAATGCGTATAGGAAAAGGAGTGAATACTAAGGTTATGGATTACGACCTTAAGGATTTGGATCTTTGGAGCGAACAAAGGCATAGAACCTTCTTGAAATAAATAAATTGAGTGGTTGGAATTTAGCACCACTTAGGAAATGAACGGGTTGGTTCATGGTTGTTAAGTCTGTTGGCATGTGCATTGCTAGTTAAACTGAAATGAGATTTAAATGATTCTGGTTGCCATGGTAATTGTGTAAATGGCTAGTAGAGGACGAGGACATAGAGGACGTCCACGGGGTACTGGTCAGGCACAATCAGTGTTTGATCGACGGACTTTCCTCTTGAAATTTGTAGGTATTACGAATGTATAGCACGGGCTAGTATAGCATATAGGCAGGAAGATCACGAAGTAATACGAGGGTTTAGGGTGCATCATCCTCAGGCATTCACGGAGGAGGAGACAGATGGTGTGAGCCGTTGGTTCATGCCGATCGAGAAAGTGTTAGGGCTATGGAGATTACCTCGCGACCGGATTAGACCCAGGCGCGTTCCTAGCTGGGAATGAGGCCTATATGGTGGAAATGGGCAAGGACCTCCTAGAGACCTTAGAGGGCCGGTTGTGAGTTCTCCACAGGGATTAGGGTGAGAATAGGGATGACATGTATCGGGTTGCGAGTTAGAGATCTTGGGGACTCTACTCACGGTGGACTGAGGATTATGGACATGTCGAGTTCGAGGTCATCACCGGATGGATTGGCTGATGGCTTACGGGGTCGTCATCGATTGTGGCGTGGGAGGGTTTTCGCTACCACGCGGGACGGTACTCTGTGGTATTTCGGGGGCAAGCCACGATGTACTACTGGGCGGTATCACGAGGTCAAGTGCGAGAGCAGTTCAAAGCGGGTTGGCTCGTGAGCCTTACCTAGAAGGGCGAGGAGAGTTTAAACTTGGATCTACCTCGAGTAGTGTGTAAATGTGTGGATGTTTTCGGATTAGGCTACGGACTACCTCCACAAAGGGTCGTAGACCCGAGTATCTAGTTACACCACAGTGCTTCACCATCTCTATGACTCCGCATAGGATGGCACGGTTGAGGTGCGAGAACTCGAGTCGATTAAAGGAACTCTTTGGACAAAGTTCATTGGAAGCCAGAAACCTTCACCATGGGCGCCGGTTCTAATTGCGAAGAAGAAGGGGCGAGACCCGCCGATTGTGCATAGACTCTGACGAGTTGAGCGAGGTTATGATCAGAATCGGTACCCATTACAGTTAACGGTTGTTTGTCGATTCCAGGAAGGCCTTGATCTACTCGAAGATGAACCGCATGGTTACCATCGACTAAGGGTTGAGGAGGCGGATATCCACAAGGCGGGCGTTTAGGGCGCGTTATGGGCACTTTGAGTTCTGGTGATGCCCTTTGGATTGTTGAATGCACCAAGCGGCATTCATGGACCTCATGCATAGGATATTCCAACCCTATCTGGAGCCGGGTTTGTAGTAGTCTTCGTGGATGACATTTGAGTCTACTCCCGGTCGGAGTGGAGCATGAGTATCACTTGAGGGTTAACTGCGGTGCTAGAGATATATCATAAGTTGTACGCTAAGTTCGAGTAGTCTCGAGTTTGGCTTCTTGAGGTGAGATTTTTGGGGCCGTGTGGTGTGCTTGTCGGGTGTCCCGGTCGACCTAGAGAAGGTTGAGGTAGTGATGAGTTGGAAGAAATGAATGTCAATCTTCGAGATAGGTAGTTTCTTGGGATTAATTTGGTATTACGGGAGATGCGAAAATGGTACTTGATTGTCCATTCGAGGCGGGATTAGCCAAGTTCGCCTCGGGATATGGACTCCATGGTTGGGACGACCACGACCATAGAGGGAATCGAGATACTTGGAACACTGGGATAAAGGTGTTGGTAGCTAGAGGAGGATCGGTTTTCTCCTAGTTGAGCGAAGACTTGCTTCACACTAGTTTTAGGACTAGGGCTAGGATTGAGCATGAGTGACGGGAGTTGCCTAGAGACAGGGATCCTAAGACTTTGGGACAATGCAGTCCCAGTTAGCGTTGGATGGAGAAAGATCAGATTAATTCCTCCCGCTTTAGTAAGGTCGGGAAAGGGAACTAGTTTTTCGATTTTGGGGTGCTATACAAGCACTTCCGGCAACACGAGATTAGCCAAGGGGCCCGAGGTGTGGAGTCAAAGTCGAGGGCAATGAGATCGGAGTTGCGTAATGGAGCGTGGTGGACCTTAGGGTGGTAGACCTGTGGTTGCGATGTCGGGCTTGACATGGATGAGTTGACAACCGTGAGTTGTGATGGTGAGACCTAGATTAGAGTTGTCATACCGACACAGCTTATTGGATTTGGGCTTAAGTTAAAGGCCTTTGGAAGCCAGTATAGATGTTTCTTCCTAAGTTGTAGGGTGAGTTGAGCAGTAAGTCGGGTTATGAGTGAGAGATCTCTCGGATTCTGCTCATGGTGGACCCCGGGATAAGGTATCACAATATGGCATTATTGTGTTCGTGTGCACGGTAACATCGCGTCGAGTCGGGTGTGGGTGCACGGTATGGTCATTCACTACTTTTGGTGAGTGTGGGTTAAGTTGTCTTTGGGCTACGTCGGAGTGAAGACTCATAGTTTGAGATCAGGAAGTAAGAGGCTCGGGTCATGAGAAGGAGTTTGTGTTACTGATGAAAACACCGCGGACATGGTTATCCACCTTGAGCTTAGGTTGAGTGATAGGAGTCGGGAGTGACTCGAGATTTGGATATCCTTTGGAATTGCATTGGGTGTTGTTGGCTGGCAAGGGCTGGTAAATGGAAGTCATCCTTGACATGGACTAGGTTGATTGGTCATAGGTTATGATGATTGCTTGACCTTGGAGAGGTTGGCGTTTTACGAGCAAGGTTGGTAATGGGATTATGTGTGTGGATTACATACGGGTGTTAGGGGACATATTGCGAACATGTGTCTGGGTCATAGGGTAGATAGATTAATTGCCCTTAGAGGAGATTCGCCACCAACGGTTGATGGGTGTGCAGATAGCTATATAGATCATGATATGGGAGGCCGTATGAATTCATAGTTATGTTGGACCGAGGTGAGAGAGAAGTCCATCACGGTCGGGATCGGTTAGAACACCTCCCGAGAAGGTGAGCTTGATATGATGGCGTCTTCTCACGGCTCAGGCGAAACGGGGAAAATTATCTGGATGTACAGCGATCGGCCCTTAGGGTTCGAGGGGTTGGTGATCAGTTTCCTTAAAGGTGAATCCTAAGGAGGGTGGTCGAGGTTCGACGAGCGCGAGGAAGCTACCGCCCAGGGTTTGTTGGGCTTTCGAGATGCTCGGAGGATGGGCGGTGTTGGCGTCTTAGGTTAGGCGTTACCGCCCGGCATGTCAGGTGTCAGGAGGGTGATTTCACGTCTCCATGCTCGGTATGCTCGGTCAGGCTCATGAGGTGGATTGAAGGGGATGAATAGAGGTTGACAACGTGGGACCTTTGAGGAGGAGGACCGGTATGCATTGTTGATGCGCGTGATCGGGTCTTGCGGCGCGACTATGAGGCTAATTAGTCTTTATGGCAGCAACGTGGAGTGGAGGTCAGCGTGGGGGCGCGGGAGGACACGTCGGGCCGCCTATCCCTTCTTGTTTAGGGATGAAGTCGTAATTTAGTCGTTTAAGATTTAAATGACTAGTTTACATGCGGGAGTAGAGTGCATGTTGCATGTGGATGTTTGATAAAGATCGTTTGAATTTCGAATGAAATTCAGCACAGGAGAAGATGTAAGACAGAAGTCAATGTATGGAATAAGAGGGCAAAATCGTAATTTGATTACAAAAAATTGTAATTATGGTTAAAAAATCAGTAATTAATTCTCTAGATCTCGGATGATGAAGCGGATTGTACCGTTGGAATCGTCTCCACGAGAAATCTAGTTATACGTAAATTTAAGTAATTTTAGACTGATCGGAATCGACGTTTTCGAGCATCGCGTTTGGTCTGAAGTAAATCGGTTCGATGCGACGAGGCCCACATATAATGTACTCATGTACCATAAATTGGTATGGTGAAATGATGGTAGACGGCCAGGGTAGTCTTAGGGTCTCAAATACGAGAAAGAGGGACAAAATGGTAATTATGGGAGTTGATTTAAGTGACTAGAAGACGAAATAGCAAATGGGGTCTTCTTCTCCAATTAAAGCAAAGAGGGAAAAACGGGATTTGAGCAGATTTTCAGCAGCCACGATTTGAGGGTTTAGAGAGAGAAGCACCTCCTTCTCTCTAGGTTATCTTAATGATCGGATGGATTGGCGGTCGGCCAGACGAAGAAACGTTACACGCGGGCGAGTTCGCGTGGGCTGAAAAATTCTGAGTTTTGACAACTCCAGAGGTAGGAATTTCTCCTGCGGGTTTTTCTCCCGTTTAAGTGTTTTTGATGTTGGTTGGTTGAGGCCGTGGTAGTTGATGATCCCAAAACATGGGACCCGGGTGTTGGAATTTTCTTGAGGTGCGACCATCCGAGACTGCCCAGAACTGAGGGGCTGTTTGGGTCTCTTTAATTCTGGAATTTTCTCTTTACATCATGTGCTTGATGTGAATAAATGCCGGGAATGGGTTGTTGGTCGGTCCCAAAACATGGGATCGAATTATGGAAAATATTTTTGGACATTTGGGCTGTCCGTGAACCCCAGAAAAAATCAGTGGGCTGCTTGTGTTGAGATTGTGCTTTAAATTCATGTTGGTATGTATGAGACCGGGATTAAGTAGCAAATCGGTTTCAAAAAATTAGAACAGTGTAGGATGTAGATTAGACTGCCCGTGGACAGCCACTTCCTATTTAGGGATTTGAATTGAGTGTTAAGATCATAATTTATTCAATAAATTATGTAGGTGTTATAAGATAGGAAATAGAATGAATCGGTTCCACGAGAGGAACCGTGGAAGTATGGGCTGCCCGTGGACAGCCCACTTCCTATTTGGGGCTAATAAAGTAGTCGAGTTTGTGTGAAATGGATAATCGCCCATGTGTTTGGGCATTTGACTTGTGTGAATTGAGCCGGCGAGTTGTGTGGAATTAAAATGAGTTATCCCTGATATTTTAATGTGTTAGTACAATGACACAATTACATGGAATTAAATTGTGTTTGTAGGCCATTGTGTTGATTTTAAAATGTTAATGCATAAGCTTTATGTATTAACATGAGGTCTGATTATATTGAATATAATTGTGTGTGGAATCGTGGAGGTAGGTTTGATCGTTGCTTGCAGTGAAATTTAATTTTGATGTGACATATGAGTTGTATAATTACATAACATGATTGTGATTTGATTTATGCAGTATATTCGTGTTTATATATTTGCGTGTGTTGTATGAATTATTGAAATGGCATCCTGCCATTTCGTATACGGCTGGGGTATCTAGAGATAGAGGTTAGTGCATGGTATAGTCTGAGCCCAGTTTCGAGGAGGATGAATCTAAAAATGTGTTAATTATCGGAGGGTAGTCCTGAGCTTAAATCTCATCGTCGGACGCCGATTGATATTCGTCGGTGAATCCATGAAGCAATATATATATCAATCGTCGGAATGTGAATTGATATATATACATCGGAGGTTGTCATAATAAAATAATAATTCTCATACAAGGCTTGGCGAGTGTAGAAGGAGGTCGGTGAGGACTCGGGATGCGAGTTGGTCGTGTAGGCGTTAGTGGGATCATGGATTTGCTTGAATGTGTGTTTTAAGTGAACATTGCACTGCACTTAGGTGGTGAGTAGCCCTTGGGGCGTTCTCCCTCTTGTTTGGCTCACCCGTCTCGTGGGATCAGCACTACAGTGCAGGGAGCGTGCGAGGCAACAAATCTGAAATTTGAGCCTTCAGAAAGAAAGCCCGGAATGTGGCTTTGTTGATGTTTCGTGTATTAGAATGCTTCTCATTTTTAATATATGTGTTGTATAGAGTAAATCATTAACTCTTGCATTATGGATATAGTTGGGATATTGTAAGATATAATGTTTTGGATATAGTGTGATTAGTATTGGTTTTGGGCCGAGAGGCAGTTTGTATCAATTGATTGATGTTGGGACAGGTTTTATGAAGATTTTTGTATTTGGGTAGAGCTCCCCGTCTGAGGAGACTCTGCCCGTTACGTGAAAAATGTCGGGTCACGACGTGCGAGTGTCCGTAGGGTTGTGGGTGAATCAACGGACCCGGGTTTGGGGCGTCACATGGGGAGAGTAATCGAGTAGGGAGATTCATGCGGGTTGCTCACCCGTCGTGGAGACTATTTTTGTCTCAGAAAGGCGGCAGGGATGGAGCCGGGGCCTTACGGGCTGAAGAACGGCGAAGATGGCCTTATCTTGTAATTTTGTTCTTTGTAAAATTAGGGCAAGAAGCCCATTTTTGTATAAATTGTAATTAAACACAATTGTAAATAAATCATTTTTGTATAAAATGGTGTGTTGAATGGATATACGGAGCCCCAATCGGGTGGTTTACATGTACGTGCCTCACGATGTGAGACACGTGGATTTCAACGGGTTGTGGTGAGTCAGCGGACACCGAGGATTGGGCGTCTGATGTGAACATTGGAATATTCGTTCAATTTGTTTAGTGGTTTGTCTGGAAATTGTTCTCTAAATTTCTCTTTGTTTCTTGAGATAATTTTGAGAAAAACCATTGCTTTTTCTTTATATTCTTGATTTTGCTTCTTTTCTCAAGTATTCTTTGTCTATTTCAAACACATTTTCTGCTGTCATCATGTTGAGCTGAGAGGGCTCATCATTTGGTGACATCATTTGAGAAAATGTTGGA
This sequence comes from Tetrastigma voinierianum, assembly GCA_016808115.1. NCBI lineage: Eukaryota > Viridiplantae > Streptophyta > Magnoliopsida > Vitales > Vitaceae > Tetrastigma > Tetrastigma voinierianum. The sequence continues at coordinate 134,162 of JAEQBH010002872.1, forward strand.
GACCTATCTGGAGAGTTTTGAATGTTTGGTTCAGTCCTTGTATATTTTAAATGCGGAATGGCTAGATGAATAGTCTACTTCTTACAGATTTAAGTTTGGCTGAGCGTTTGATCTTCTGGAAGTGCAATTTAAATAAAATTAGAAAACTGCAGTATGATCTTGTTAAGTTTTAACTACTTTAGCTCAAGAAATTAATTTTGAACATTTCTTGTCCATCTTATTATGGATAGAGTTTTGGTTGTTGTCGGTTTGGGCTAAGAGTTGTTTGAAATTCCGTTCAGAGGATTAATTACTTATTCCCATGGAATAGGTTTTGGAATTATATTTGTTGAATTTTCTCATTTGCTTGCCAAATTAATGTTTGATCTTTTGGTGAGAATAATGATTAGATTAACTCTGAGGTCATTACTTTGTAGTATACCACGTATACTATAAGTATATTTCTTGACTGGGATCCCGAAGTATCATAATTTTGAGTTTGAATGTTTAGAGTTAAGGGCACATGAATGCTCTTATCATTCATACCGAATTTGCTTCCCAGACTGAATAACGGTGAAATACAGGTCCAAGCGGAATGTATTTGTTTCCATTGTCCCATAAAAGGGAGTCACTTGGAATTTGTTATGTCTTTAGTAGTGTGACTGTGCTCATATAGGTTTGTCCTAGCACTGCTTGCAGTTAAGGGGTTTGGTACCTTCTGGATAGCTCTATATGTAAATTTTGAATTTTCTTTTTGAATTTGTTACGAATCACTTAGATCCCCAGAAGTTCAATAGTTTACGTCTCGAACCTATTGAATATGAGTATTAAATTTTGATTCTATAATCTTTTTGAATTCAAAAGTTCCTATTTTGTATAGTTCTTTAATATTTTGTTTTGGCGTTTCCCAATTTTTTGATATCTTTGACACGATCTTCTATAGAAAGCGAAGTTTGTTTTGGTGTTGGGTGTTTTCTTTATGTATTTATGTAATTGTTAAATATCACGGATGGTAGTATTTGGCGGAAATGCCTCCTGAATTTTTGATGAAATTTGGCGTTTATCGCTTTACACGATGGTGGGATTCCTAACATTTAGAGGGACCACCACGGGACCACCTACCACACACGAGAGGGCTTTCTGGCTGACCAACGGATCTATTTGGGCTGACCATGGCTAGCGTAGAATCGCGGTATTTTGAAAAAGAATACAAATAAGTATTAAAAATTTTTGCAGAACAACTCGTGTATTCTCTGAGGACCTTAAACAGATTTGAACATATATATTTTTGAGCGATAAATATTAAAATTTTGAAGCGATAACGGTAAGTTGATTTCTTCAAAAGTGCGGCGTTGTGGCTGTGGGTTTCTGTTTAAGCGGCAGTGGGTTCGGGAGGTTTGAGGTTTAAAGGCTGATATCTTATTTGAAGTTGGATATATTTGAACGAACATGCAAACGGTGTCTGATTTTGGATCGAATAAAGAGCAGTGTCAAATTTGGATTGAAATTTATTGAACTTTGGCTACCTGAGCTTTGATCACGACTTTTGATGGGGAAAGCTTGGCTGGCAAGAGAAGTTGGATCTAAACTCTGAGCTTACTCTCTGCAGCACATCTCTCTAAACTTATCACCTTTCGCTAAGGAACAAATGCATAACTATACAGGAAATTTTTTGATTTGAAATAAAACTTT
>JAEQBH010002873.1:0-290258 GCA_016808115.1 Tetrastigma voinierianum
AAGATTTAGAACAAATTGAAAAGAAAAATTCAAAATCTACGTAGGGTATCCGGAGTGCGACTAAACCCTTAACTAGGTTAGGAGTTAAACAAACCTATATGTATATGTCTGCGAGATGCAAGACATAATAAATTCCAGGATTCCCTTTTAGGGTTAATGGAAACAAATACATCCTTTGGACGATTGTATTTCACTGTTATCGAAACTTAGAGCTAGGCGCATGAATGATAAGGCATTCATGAAGCCTTGGCAGCCCCAATGAATTAGTTGACTACGATCAGCCGCGAGGAATACTAGTGGATGTCGGGTTGCAGGCATCACTTGGCAATCGGCGGGTCTCCTTTGTGCGGGAGCTCTACCCAATCATTTTTGCATATACACATCGGCTTGGAGTCAAATAAATGCAATATAATCCCGACATAATTAAAAATGCCTCTTGGGCTCATAAACCAACTCACAAAATCAATTATCATAACTATTCTTCAATTATCTCCCGATAATTCAATAGTTGATAACACTTTTGTTTATCTGAAACATATATTAAAATCTACAATTCTAATACATGTTATGTCAAAACCATCAAGCCACAAGCCAGAAATTCTTGAAATCAACCTCCAAAATTGAGATGTCTCCTCGGCGCTTTTACGTACGAAAAATAAGGGGTCCAACGGCGGGGTGAGCTAAAGCTCGGTAGGAGAATGTACTAGTGGAGCTACTCACCACCCCAAGTGCGATTGCAATGCTCCCAGTAAACACGCTCAGTAAATACGCAGTCCTACTTGAATGTCTACATGATTTACCCCATGTCACGAGTCCTCACCCGACTCACTCACACTTGCCTAAGCCATGTGTGAGAAAATAATCATTTCAAAACAAAACTTTTGTTCTTGAAAATATACTAAAAATATTCGAGTGCAAATAATGGGATTACCCTCAGGGTGAATTGGTTGAGGTGAGCTTTAAAAGCAGTCATGGTCCTCATCCAGAAATGATCTGTTGGCCCATCTCCCAACCCAAATTCTAGGAATATCATCATTGAAATTCCTTTGCCAAACATATCCGTTTACAAAAATACCTTGTCATGCACTCACCTAATTCTAGAGCTACCGGTGCATATGAAAATAAGTTATACCATTTTCAAAATCGACTACAATATGTCAATATGCATATTTTCAATCAACTACAATTACACGCATGTAATTCCAACATCAAGCATCACCCAAATTTAGCTCAATTGGGCAATTCATAATTTTCTCCGTGGCACCATGCTCACAATTATATTCCATATAATTGAAACGAATCCACCAATTTTATTCGATATCCTATACACAATTATATTCCATATAATTGTGACCTCATGTTAATCCTCATTAAGCATTAACCTATTGATTTCTACCACACAAACTCAAGTCATTCATTTCAACAAATCAGCTTCCTGACACATGGGCGATTTTGTCCAAATCACAACTTCGGGGCGATTTTAACGGAGTCCGAGAAACCCGGCTTGATGGGCGTCCCGCGGGCAGCCACATGTCCCAACCTCGGTTTCACCTTTGGAACCGAATTTCTTACCCATTTCCTATCTTATAAACACCGAGCATAATTTATTCCAGCCTAACAGCTGACCGGTTTACGGGTATCGCAGACTGACCCGAGTCTCCACAATTCCTACCGATTTTGGTCCCATGTTTTAGAGTAGATCAAGCCTTATTATCATCTAAACATGCATTTTAATGCCAAGTTCCACACTAACGGCCCGCCGGTTTACGGGCATTCACGGACGGAGTCCCAAATGTCCAAAAATATTTTCATAATTTGGTCCCATGTTTTTGGGACCGTCCCGATAACCCATTCCGGCATTTATTCACATCGAAGCATGATTTAAAGCAATTTTGGTGAAATAAAGCTTACCCAAACAACCTAATTTTACGGCGGAGTCCACGGCCACTAGAAATCTCAGAAAATTCCAACAATTCGAGTCCACGTGTTTTGGGGCCAGGTCAAGCAACCCCTCACGGCCTCAAACCAAGCCCGAACATGGAAAACCACTTAAAAATGGGAATAAAGCGCAGTAGGAGAAATCTGCTGCTCTTGGGTTGTGGCTTCATGAGCAGGGGTCACGTAGCTGCTCCGTAGAGCGTTCCACTTCTCGCCCCGGTCATGTGGTCCGTCCTTGGGATCTCAGAGAGGAGGACCTTCTCACACTAGAAAACCTCCATTTTTGATTTCTCTACCTACTGCATCCTCCCCCACGTTTTTGCTTTGTTTAAGTGGAAAGAAGGGTCCTGGCTATTTTGTCATTTGTGACTTAAATTCAATTTATAATGCCGCCCATTATGTCCCTCTTTTACCAGATTTGATGTTCGTATTTATTTATTGGTCGTTTCGTCGTTCTACTCTACCATATGGGACATGATGCGTGCTATCTGTGCTTTTCGATGCATATCAGTCGGTTCACGGCACGACGTGATGCCTCGAAAAGCGTCTTGGAACTCCGTATCTCGGAAAATTATGAAATTTTACGTGTTAGCTAGATTCGTGAGGCAGTTAGCGGTGAAATCCGTTTCATCATCAGAGATCTAGAGAATTAATTACGGATTTTTAGCGTAATTACAATTTGTAATCAAAGGTAGTTTTTTGCCACTTTATTAGAAATTGGAATTTACCGGAGTGCTAATATATATATATATATATATATATATATATATATATATATATATATATATATATATATATATATACTCTTCTTATATATATATATATATAGTTATCTATATATATAGATATATATATATATATATATATATAGTTATCATATATATAGTTATCTATATATACTTAATATGTATATGAATATCTATATATATAAATCTATATATAGATATCTATATACATATTATATATATATATATATATATATATATATATATATATATATATATATATAGTTATATATATAGATATCTATATATAAATCTATATATAGATGTATATAGATATATCTATATAGATATTTATATATAGATTTATATATATTTATATATATATATAGATTTTATATAGATAGATATCTATATATAGATATGTATATACATCTATATATATAGGCCCCCTAACTATATAGATAACTATATATAAAGACTTCATGGATTGAATCGGGGAAATGTAAGACTCTTGGTGCGGTATGATTCATTCGCCACTCTTGGTGAGCACGGTTGAGAGTTGTCTTTAGGACTCACGTCTAATAAAGACTCATAGTTGAATCGAGGAAATGTAAGAGATTCAAAGTGCCAGAGAAGTTATGTGGCTGGAGATGAAAACACAGGGACAAGGTTATCACGTAGACTGAGAGTTGAGTGATAGGAGTCGGGGATGACTCGAGGTTTGGATACCCTTTAGAAATTGCATTGGGTGTTGTTGAGCTGGCAAGGGCTCAGTAAATGGATGTCATGCATGGCATGGATTGAGTTGACAGTCCATTGGATTGTCAGTAATTGTGACCTTGGAGAGGTTAGCGTTCTGTATAGACGAGGGTTGTGTAGGGTTACGTGTTGAGTGATATGATTGTCTTGAATTTCGGGACGAAATTATTTTTAAGGTGAGAATGTAAGACCCGAGAAATTCCAAATTCTGGAATAAGGGCAAAATCGTAATTTTGATTACAAAATTATAATTACGGTTAAAAATCCATAATTAATTCCCTAGATCTCAGATGATGAAGCAGTTACTTGCGGGTTGGAATCGTCTCGCGAAATCTAGTGTACGTAAATTCGCAATTTGCTGGAACAATTCGGGTCGACGCGTTTTTGAGCATCGCGTTTGGTCTGAAGTAAATCGATTTCGATCGCGACGAAAGGCACATATAGCATGTACTCATGCTTGCCATAAGTGGTATGAGTAGAGAAATGATGAAAATGGTGTGACGCCCCGATCCGGGGTGTCCATTGACAACCGTCCCGACCGCGGAAATCTACATGTCTCTCGTCATGAGGCACGTACATGTGCAAAATAGCCACTTGGGCCTACATCCTACACTCATAAAATGTACATTTGCTCACAAAAATGATTTATTACAATTGTATTTAATTCTGATTTATCTGTTGGGTCCTTTGCCCCGGAATTTTACAAAAAAATACAAGATAAGGCCATCTTGGCCGTTTCTTCGCCTCTAAGGCCCGGGCGTTCCATCCACAGGCCCGCGTCTTGTTACTCCCTAAAAATAGTCCCACGGCGGGGTAGGCAAAACATTAGTGGAATTTCCTACTGGGTTACTCCCACCTAAGTGCAATACAGATGCAGCACACAAACATCAAACACATGCTAATATATCACTCATGCATATATTAACAAAATTAAATCCATACATCATGTTATTCGAGTTTATAATAATATAACATAAACTTAGCTCTCACATGAAATTTAGGCCTGCAATCCGTGATTCGTCTTAGAACTGACCTGATTTTCACACAACATGTTATTTTTCTCATGGCAATAATAACATAACACCCATGAAATCAAAATAAAACACCCCAACGGTCCAGGTAGACTGTCCCAGCTTTACTCTAGGGATTTCCTAACTCGGTCAAGCTTTTGGGCAGAAACCCGCGACCATCCAGGCAACAAATCCCATCCATTACATAACCCTTAAGCACAAAGTAAAGCAAGTAGGAGAAAAACCCCTACCTTCTCGGAGTTTGTCGAAACTTCCCAAATCCGGTACTCACACGTAGCCCTCGACGTGTGGGTGACCTTGCCTCTTGCAGGCGGCGGCGGTCCGATCGTCGTAGATCTTAGAGAGAAGCCAGACTTTCTCTCTCTAAAAACCCTCTCTTCCTCACTCTCCCTTTCTCGGTTGGTCTCTCCCTCTCTCTTTCCCTCCCCAATGAGGCGATTTGGGTCCAAGGTTGGTCCAAGAGACAAGTCCTACCACACATGCAGCGTGTCCATTTCTCACATTGGACCATAGGATTACCCTTAATCATGTGATCTACCTTGAGATTTCTATCAAATGGCATGATGCCATGTGTCACATATGAGCCACTTGAGCTCCATGTTTGACTGCATCTCAGCTTGACACGTGGCGCCCCTCTTGGGCCTCAAACGTGCCAAGTGTCCACATCCTCGATTGCCTCGAAAGCGTGAAATTAGTTGTCTCGGAGTCGGCCCAGTTCGACGTGGTAAGCTAAATTCCTTGAGGCAGTTTCAACGGAGTCAGTTTCGTCATCCGAGATCTAGAAAAATTCCGGATTTTCTGAAATTACCATTTTATCCTTCCTTGGAAATACGGATTTTAAGGTCTACAAATGGACCGGTAGAGTAGTGCAGAATATCCAAATACGAGAAAAAGGGACATAAATGTCAATTTTGGAATGTTAATGAGCTAGATGCCAAATTAGAGAATAGTGCTTCATCTCTCTCCCCATTTTAAACAAACAGCGTGACTTTGAGCCGGTGGAGATGCATTAGGCGTGGAGGACCAAAAATGGTCCCAGAGAGAGAGTCTCGACTTCTCTGAAATACACGCGATCGGACAATTAGTTCCCCGGCGAGCAAGAGGGAAGCGTTCTGTGAGGACGGAGCTGCGCGTGGACCCGAGGTTTGCCGGTTTTGACAGCTCCGAAGTGGGATTTTCTCCCCTACTTGTGTTTTTATTCCATTTTTAAGGGTTTACGATGTTTGATTGGTTGAGGGTTTGTGAAGGGCCGTTGATCGGTCCCAAAACATGGGGCCGGGTGTAGAATTTTCTTGGGATTTTGGGATAGCGTGGCCTTGAAGCGAAGTGTTGTTTGTGTGGAAATTGGCGATACAAAATGCATGCTTGAGATGATAAAAGCGAGAATGAAGTAGTTAGATGGAGTCTGAAGCTTGTGGGACCGGTGTCCCAAAAATTTTGGGAGAAATATGGGCCGGCCGTGAGTGCCCTCCTTCTTGTTACAGTGTGAAATCATGTATTTGTGTGTTGATGTGTGTATTGATTGGATTGAGAGTAGAAATGGTCGTGAAACCAGGGTTCACTAAGTGAGCAGAAGATTTGTGATTTTCGGGAATAGTATAGGGTTTTACTATTCCGAAATAGTGTTAAGAATGTAAATCATTGAAATTATGTGTTTGGTTCGTAATTGAATCGAATTGCTTGTGTTTGAACATTAGCCAGTAAACTAATTTTTTGGTGTGTGAAATGATAAAATCATAACATGTTGTATGATTTAATTTCTATGTAAATATATTCATGTTATATATTTGCATGTGATTATCTTGTAATGGAGGCGCATCGTAATTCCATATGCAATGGGACACCACAGTTGCAGGAGTGAGTGCATGAATTAAGTCCCCAGAGAGAAAAAGGTTTGGAGGGTGATGCAAATGTTAATCATGTCGGAGGGTAGTCCAAACTAAATAATATATCAGCCGTCGGAGCGGCCGGTTGATATTTATTCATCGGAGGGTAGTCCCACGAACCGATAATATATCCAGCGAAATCGGGCGGCCCGGTTGATATTTATTCGCCGGATGATCCACAAGCGATAATATATATCCCGATCGTCGGGTGACTTGATTGATATATATTCGTCGGTACCCACTAATAACACAATGAATTCTCATACAAGGCTTAGGCGAGTGTGAGAGAGTCGTGAGGACTCGGGATGCGAGTTATTTGGTCATGTAGACATTGAGTAGGATCATCGTTTGCTTGAATGGGCGTTTAGAATGGAACATTCTTGTTTGCCTTAGGGTGATGATGACCCACTTAGGGGCGATTCTCCTGCGAGCTTTAGCTCACCCTTCGTGGATCCCTTTTTTTCAGGTACGGGAGCGTGCGTGAAGACGGTTCGTCCTTGAGGTTGGATAAGAAGAAAGGCGGGTGTGGCTTTGATGATATTTACATGTATTAGAATTTGAGTATTTTAATATATGTTGTATAAGAGTAAAACATTTGAACTCTTGAAACTATTGGATATAGTTTGGATATATGTGTTGAAACAAGTTGATGGAGCCCAGTGGTAGGTATTGGATATATATATTGCATATATTGTTGATTGGAGACGAGGGTTTATCGGGTTTTGTATTTGGGTAGAGGCTCCGTGAGGAGACTCTGCTAGATTTTCCTAAAAGTGGCGTCGGGTAACTTGGAGACCTCCCTTGTATTCACGGGTTGTGGGTAGTCAACGGACACCCCGGGTTTGGGGCGTCACAATAATATCTAGACATTAATGTTACTAAGAATTGAATGTAACCATCTAATTTAATTTTAAAATTATCTTATAAATATGAGTATTGTCGACATTGGGTCATTACAATCTCATTAAAATTTTGAAGTATTTTAGATCAATTCCATAAAATTCCTCATGTTTATTCGTTGGGCATCCATAATCATTTTATTATTGGATCCTTAATGGAACCCACATGTTTCAAGTTAATTTTAACAACTACCAGTCTAATATTGCCCATTAATTTATTAGGTTTCCATAATAATAATAATATTATATAGACATTAATGTTACTAGAGTGAATGTGATAACCATTAATTTAATTTCTAATTATCTTTAATATCTTAGTATAGTCGACGTTGGAGTCGTACAATCTCATTAAAAATTTGAAGTATTTTAGTTTCAAATCTCTTCAATCAGATCATGTTTATACGGTGAGGCATTACATAATTATTTTATTATTGGATCCTTAATGGAGTCCACATGTTTCAAATTAATAAAATTAATTTAACATACCATTTAATATTACATTAATTTAGTAGGTTTCCATAATAATAATATCTAGACATTAATATTTGCTAAAATTGAATATGATAACCATTAATTTTAATTTCAAAATTATCTTTCTTAGTATTACTCGACATTGGGTTGTACAATCTTATTCAAATTTTGAAGTATTTTGGGTTTCAAATCCCATAAATTGATCATGTCATTTTATTATTGGACCCATATTAGACACGTAGGTTTTCAAATTAATTAAATTAATTTTAACCTTCACTCATTCAATATTTTACATTAATTCAACTAAATACTTCATAATAATATTATCTAGACAAAACAAATATCATTATGCATATGTATATATCACATGATGAAATTATATGGCACCACCTATTCTAAGTAGCATGGCAAGCATACATCTTATGTTATATCTATATAAAGTAATTATAAGCAAAAAGAATAAATAATGGGCCTTAATCCATGGTTTCTAGAAGAAGAAAAAATAACAAGCGATAGGGCCAAGAACCCTAACTTGATATCAGCACATGTCATCTCATCAGTCTTGAAATTCTCTTTGAATTGTGGATTAAGTTAGAATTGATTTCTAAGTTTTAAGCCCAAAAAACACAAAACTCTTAACTAGTCCTATCATAAGCCAAGCACCAAAATCATTGGACAATCATAGTACACAACTTTGATTATCACGTATTATGCGGGAAGGTATATCACCACATGAGGAACCAACTAGCCAACATTGTCCAAATTAAATGACGCGAGCCCCACGCATCGCCAAAATCAAAAGCAAAATGCGTTGTCGATCCACGCCATAGCTTGAATCATCATGAAATTTTATGGGGATAGAACAACACTTAAAGACTATCTTGGTCAAAATTCCGTCCAAATCAGAGACTACACACACCCAAACAACGTCACGAAGCCAAAAACTAAAATCATCGCCATTATTTGCCACGGACCTTGGACTACGAGAATTTTATAAGGAGGTAGATCACGAGAAGAAAGGTTAGGTTGGCCGGTGATTCCAATCGACCTTGCGTGCCCACATGCGCCCTCGGAAGCCAAGCGCGTGAGTCTAGTCTCCAAGCTTTGTCGCGACACGTGTGGGCCTTGCGTGTCGGGTCAACTCGATGACCCTCTCTTCCTCCAGTGACCCTCGCTTGCCTTGTCCCGCTACATAGTTATGGTGTTGGTATGCGAGCAGAGGCCCGATCTACAGAAAAAGCGATGAGCGATAACATGCGGTTGTTCCACTTTGGATACTTATTATATAATTATCCAGTAAATCCCGAATTACATAGAATTATCAATAAATAAATAAATCGATCAATGAGGAATACCTAATCTTATGATTAGCCTCGAGTTACATAAAAAAAAAAAATACAATCAAATTTCTACCATGGATTAAGGCGAAATAAAACATTCATTCATACAAAAATATAAATAACATGAAACATAAAACCCACAAGCGTCATATATCTAATTAGATCGAATATACATGTAAAAAATATAATGATTCGGTTTACCACACATTGATTCAATCGGGCTCACGATACTAATTGTTGGGATCAATGTATACTTGAGCTTTGGATCATGATTGGATAAGATATGTGATACACTAGTAATCATCGAGGCTTAGGGTTTACTAGCCTGCTAGGCGCGGAGCGGCTGTTTGATAATTGCGACAAATCTACAGGTGTGAGGCGCCTAATTTACCGAGAGAGACTAAAGGAGAGAACACCCGCGTATGTGTGTAAAGACCCATATGGAGAATATGTCGAGTGCAAGGAAATGGGTCTGTTATATGCTCAAGAATTCCATATAGGGTTGCTTGTCAAACAAGCAACCAATCGGTGACTATGACCACCTATATTGTATTCTATTTTTTTTTTTTTTTTATAATTAGAAATCCATTAGAGAGTAAGGAGACAAATGGGCGAGTGTAGCAATCTCTATCACATTGAAATCCATTGGAAAGTAAGAGGCTAATAGGCCTATAGCAATCTCTATCCTGCCATGTTAGATCGATGTTCTTTTTTAGGAATAAGGTTTTTTTCTTGCATATTAAGTAGCAAACTCTTGTTTTATTATTGGTTTCTTATCTTTTAAATAATTATTAATAGACTATATCACTAATTAACTAGTGCGGGGATCTAATGGTCCGACGTTAATTTTGGCTCTTCATCAACGGATCATAGTGCTTTTTAAAACATAAGTCCAACAATTTATTGTAAAAAAATTGAACTTAAATTTGGGATAAAATGTATGGGTAGGTGGAAACTTAGTTTCTAAGATAACTTTTTGTTTTTCCAAATAAGAAAATAAAGATATATTTGATAACCAAGAATTTTATTTTATTTTTAATCTACAAAAACTTTTAAATTATTTCAAATATATATTTTAAAATTTTAAAATTTATTCTATAAATATATATACAAAAATAAGACACTTTATGTAAAAATTATTTCTAAAACATATTTAAAAATATTAAAAGCGAAATTAAAGTTTCTAATGGATTTTTACTTCTTCGGAGTTTATGAGCATCGTTTTTTTAATTAGATTCCAATTCCCAAACATAAACTTCCATTAATCATATTTGAATTGAATCTAATCCCCAAAAACAAAAACTAGTGGGTTGAATCGAATCATATGAAACATCCTAGGACAAAACAAAACAAAACAATCCAACATCGGTTAGAATTAAAACAAAAATGTTCTTAAAAGCTAAAAAAAAGGAATTACAGATGTAAAACCCCAACCTGATTGAATGTTATAATAGTAGTTTTTAAATTGATTAGAGGTCCAATGATAGAAACGAGGGTAGATTAGAATTTAGAATGCTCCGGACGTCATTTAGACATGAAGTGGAATTTCGAAAATTTTTAATGTCGAATGCCCTAAGGAATAATGAGTTTTCTTATTATATCCGAATGGAGGGGTTTTGCAAAGGAGATTTGCTTTAGGTTCTATGACTTTGGTGATATTTAGAGAGAATAGGAGATTTAAGTGAATAGTGATTTGGATGAAAGTCGGGACTGCGTTAGTACGGAAATTGGGCCGAAAATACGAAAATGTCGAGTATCATAGACTAGAGAAACTTTGGAAATAAAGTGAAAGCGGAGTCCGTTTGGATTAGTTCGAGGTGGTAGAGCGTAATTGGGTAATAATACGCTATTATCACGGTTCAGATTTTAATGATTTAAATGGAATTTCGATGATTTGAGCCTAGAATCAATGTGAAGGATTTAATTAAAATATTTCATGGTCAATTTGAAGTTTAGACGACCATAGATATTTTGACATTAATCGATATAAAAACGATATAAAGGTGAGCGAGATAAAATGCGCTATAAGGGATATATTTTCTTGTGAGCAAATTAAAACCTTTCTTAATGACTAGTTGTGAATAAAATAATGAGTTTAATGGATTTATTGTTCATTAGAATGAATGAATGAGCTTCTTTGGTTCAAAGAAATTTTGGCAAGTGGGAAAGGGCAATTTTGTCAAGTGTGAAGCAAAATCTAAATTTAAGGGATTAAGTTGGCTCAAAAGGAGGAGAAGCGTAGGAGAGAAGGAGAGGAAGAGAAAAGAGAGAAAAAAGAAGGAAGGAGAAGCAAGAAGAGAAAAAGTGAAGGGCAAGATTTATGAGATGTGATTTTTCTCCTCGTTCAAGCTTTCAAGTGATCTTCAAGTAGTAATCAAGGAGAGGAGCCAAGAAACTCAAAGAAACAAGTAAGTTTTTCATGGTGGGAAAGTTAGGGTTTGATGTTTTCCCATGTTTAATGTCTTAAATTCTAGTATGGATGTTAAATTGATAATTATTTAAAGGTTTAATGGTGCTGAATTTAATCAATTGAGAAAGCCATGGTTTTTGAGTTAGGGTTTGACAAAAATCAAGTGAGTAAGGGTTAGGGTTTGATAGTGAATTGTGTATTGTTGTAATTCCGAAATGGTATAATGCATCAGATTTAAGTGTTTTAGAGTGAAAGAAAAATGGAAGAAACACATTTTGGTCGATTTTGGGCAGCAGTCTCGGTACAGGAAATGTCCTGTTTTCTGTTTTGACCAGTTTTGGTATTTTGGCCATAACTTGCTCCAATTTTGATCCGATTTGAGTGATTTGCATTGGCTATGTAAATAGACTTGAAGGAGAACAAACCTTAAGAAGAAGGTATCGCCAAATTATGATCTAAGTAGCCTAAATATTCCTCAAAGTAGGACCATGTGCAAACCCAAAATTCTGGTTCAGTTTTGAACATGGGTGGCAGGTTATTTGGACGTAAAAGTGAGTTTAGGTGCTCAGGTGGGTGATTCAATTGGAATGAACCCTTAGCACCTTAACTTTAAATGAGTATAAGGACATAGTGTGTCAAAATATATGAAGTCAAGACCTCGGAAAAATGAGTAATACAAACTGTCACTAGAAAAATCGGTAAAATGACTAGTTGCATAGAAAATGCCATAACTTTAGATTTGGATGATCGATTGGATTGATTCCAATTCCTAAGTAAAATAGATTCCTAGAGGAATAAGAATATAGGAATGAGTGTTTATGGTGGATAAATCATTATGGTTAATGTGTAATTGTGATTTTCTTGGAAAAGGTGAAAGGACTGTCGGACGGGAGCAGGGACTCAGCGGGGCAAGGCGAGTTGAGCGGTGAACTGTGAGTGTAAAAATGATGTTTTGAAAATTGAGTTTTAAAAGTGAATTATTTTGATGTTAAAATGAAAAGTTTAATGTAAAGATGTACCAGAGATGCTTCCCATTGGATTAAATATAGGTCGCGGGTTGAATCTGCAGGGAGGCGGAACTCGGTGGGAATGAGGATCCTATGGTGAGCTTCACGCGGAAGGGTGCTGCAAATTGGTGCGAAGAGATTGGGGGTGCCATGACAGATGGCAAGAAGACATTGGAAGAAAGGAATAATGCAAAGATGTAGATGGAATCGGCCATGTGAGAGATCAGTGACATGGCCTTGTAAAAGACGTGTAACTAATGGAAGCATGGTGTGTTGTAGACAAAGAGTGTGCTGCTGTAGGTCACAAGTAAGCGTCTTTTAGTTGAAGCTGTTCTATTCCGCGTGTCATTACGGTATTAGTTAGCTATCCTTGACGCCAGCGGACATTATTATCTCTCATTGTTTTATTCACCGAAGTGAGAGGGGATGTGGTAAGCGTAACCCGCTTGTTTGTAACATCACACATTTGTATATCACATTTCCCACTTTAAAATTGGAGTTCGGCAGATATTTAGGTTATTTAAAAAAAAAATTTATCAAAATAGGGTTGAAATTAGAAAATAACATTTTAAGCCCAATATACAAAATTTATCATCTATTCTTTCAAAAAAATAAAGAAATTATAATCTATTTTAAAAAAATTTAAGTCAATCTAGTAATCATAGTCATTGATTATGACGTGTTAATTTTAAAAAATTTCAAAATATTTTTAATACTATAATAAATAACTACAACATTAAGATAAAAAAATTCAATATTATATTAAATATTCACGGTATTATTATTTATGTACTAATTTTGATATTATTTTATTTTAACCTATTTTAATAATTTTATTTTTTTCAAAATAAATTATATATGTCCAAATCTTAAAATGATGAAATTGTTATGTTTTGAAGGTTAGATAACCCTTGTTGATAGACCATCAAAAATTAAGCCATTGATACATATTTTGTGAACAAAAATGTTCATCTCCCATCAAGTCCAACACTCCCAATTTGCCATCTCCCCCTTCCACAAATGCCCTCTTCCCTATTTTTCACCCCCAAACGAACTTGCTTCGATTTTTTCTTTTTCCAATTAGTGTTCAAATTTTTTTTAGTTTTTTTGTTATAATATTGGAATAAAATTAAATCAACTTTTGATATATATCAATACATTTACCTATATTAATAAGTAATTTAATAAATATAAAACAATATTTTCTTATTCATAATAAAATTTATTATAATATTAATAATTTTCATATTTTAATCTTATTTTTATACTTTTATATTTTAATTTTTATAAACCTAAAATTTAAAAAAAAAAAATATAAATAAAACCCACACAAGTTAAACTTTTTAAAGGTAAAGTAATTAAAAAAAACCTTAACTATTTAACAAAAAAATATTATTAATCATTTTGGTATTCAATTTTAAAAGAAAGTAATATTTGAAAGTGAATAAAATTAAACATAAATGTGTTACAAACTAAAATTAACAACACTTAACAATTAAACGTACTTTTAATTTATAACATTACTTCTATTCATCATATGAAAATTTTGGAATTTTTGTTTAAGGTTTGATTTTTGGAAATTTGACTAGGTGGAATTGGCGTAATGCCATATTGAGCACAAAAGAACCTAAATCTTTTAGAAGCTTTTAGGTCTTTTTAATTTGATATTGGAGTTTAAGTTGAGAACACAACTTAAGACCTTCTCTTTTGGCGTACTTATGAGATCTCCATAAGTAAGGGAGTCAAGTGGATTGTTCCTCCATGTTTTCTCTAAGGGCTTCTTGAACTACGTCGTTAGAAAGCTGGAAGACCATGAATCTTTCCTTCAGTAAGCTCTAGCATCGACTCTTACCATCAAGGTTGCTAAGAACACATCATAATACCGCCATTTAAGGTCACTTAGTGTTCTATCTTAAGTTTGTAGAATTTGAAGTTCTTTCTCCATAAATGGCAGATCATACCTATGAAGTGTTTGGTTATAGCATAAACCAATCTTATGATTGAGTTTGTTCTCCTTCCTCATTTGTACTTTTTAAAATATGAAATCTTTCTTTTCACTTAGGTAGTTTTCCCACCAAAGTTTTAATGTGCCATTAAACCTGCGTGACTAATTGGGCTGACATTCGATCATCATCACGTTGCGAATAAGCATTATTGCCATTTGCATTTGGCTTCTGATGAAGATTTCATGTTGGAAAAAGAGCATCTATATTCCAGAATAGATTAACCATTGCTATTATAACTATTTCTTTTAAAGTTTGTTTTTCCTCAAATTGTAAATGTCTGGAGAGTAGGCCTTTGATAAAGTTTTGATCTTTGATGCCAAGTTTTTAACTTGTTTATTTGTTCTTTCTTCTTGTTCGATAATATCTTGATAAGTTTTAAGCAGTAAATTTATTTACGATCCACTTAAAATTTACTTGGGTTTTTGAACAAGAGGGATCTTTTATTTCTATTCTGCTAATTTTGTGTTAAAAGTCTTATCAATTCATCATTACTTTTATTACCTCTAATTTTAGGGTATTATTGGTTTGAATATAAGACTTTCTTGTTTTCTTCTTTTTCTTCTTTTCGAGGTTTATAATTTTTTTTTGTAAAGTATTTACTTTCAATTCTATTTAATTGAGTAGAAAGTGTTCCACAAATTTGATTTGTAAAATTATTTTGTTGCTGAATGCCTTTTATATCTTTAGTTTTGTCATTCTGTTTTCATCTTCTTTTGAATCGATTTATTCAAAGGTGAGGCTATTATTTCTACATGAGCCTTTGTTTTATTTCTTCCAAGGGGATGGGTTGATACTATCTTCTTTTCGAAGTAGTATTTGAATTCCATTCTTTTTGGAACATATTTATTGAAAAGGGATATTTTATTTGATTGTTCTTTGCATAAATATCAAAATATGTGTGTGAGACCGGAAAATCCATGTTTTCTAGGAAGGATAAAATGGTAATTTCGGTTGAAAATCAGGAATTTTCTAGATCTCGGATGTGGCGAATTCATAGTTGGAATCGTCTCGCGAAATCTAGGCACTTACGTCGAATTCGTCGGAATTAGGGAGCGGGTCGAATTTCCGTTTCGAGCACGGAGGATGCATGACACGCCCAGCGCGTTTTGGGAGGCCCGGGAGGCGCCACGTGTCGGTCTGAATCTGATCAGACTTGGGGTCAAGTGGGGCTCACTTGTGACATGGCATGATGCCATTAGAGGATATCTCCAAGGTAGATTGATAAAGGATAAGGGGTAATCCAAGGTGTCCAATGAGAAATGGACATGTAGGCGATGGAGAACTTTCGCCAGCCACGAGTCTTCGGAATCGGTTTGGGAGAGGAGGAGAGAGGGGAGAGGCCGGCCAGAGGAGTGAGGAAGAGAGGGTTTTTTTTTAGAGAGAGAGGCTCGCGCCTCTAAAATTCCGGCGATCGGACCAGATTGGCCAGACGGGACAAGAGCAAGTTGCTCCCAGCCCGAGACTACACGTGGTTACCCGGTTTCGGGAGTTTCGACAAACTCCAGAAAAGGTAGGGGTTTTTTTCTCTGCCTTTATATCTTTGCTTAAGTTTATGTAATGGATGGGATTTGTTGGCACGGATAGTAGTGGTTTCGATTCAAAAAGCTTTGGGTAGAGTTAGAGAAATCACAGAATGTTTTTGGATGATCCACGGATTTGTTTTGGGTGTTTGTGATTTGCGTGGTGTCATGTTATTACCATGAGAAAAATAACATGTTTGTGTGATGTTGTGGGTTCCAAGGCGAGCGTAGGATAGTGCCTTAGCCAGTGTATTTAAGTTTATGTTATTATTATAAAGCCCCGAATAACATGATGTATGGATTAAATTATGTTAATATATGCATAGGTGATATATTAGCATGTGTAATATGTTTTGTGTGCGTGCATTTGCACTTAGGTGGGAAGTAATCAAGTAGGAAATTCACTCTTGGGCTTTGCTCACCAGTGGAGTGAGACTATTTTTAGGTGCAGAAGAGCGCTTAGGGATGGAACGCTTAGGGACCTTCTGACGAAGAACGGCCAAGATGGCCTTATATAGCTTTTTGTTCTTTGTAAATTAAGACCAAAACCCATTTTTTGTATAAATTGTAATTAAACACAATTGTAAATAAATCATTTTGTATAAAATATATAATTGTGTTGAATGGATATGCAGACCCAATCGGGCTGGTTTACACATGAACATGCCTCACGATGTGAGACACGTGGTTTCAGCGGGTTGGCGGGTGAGTCAACGGTTACCGGGATGGGCGTCCACAATGTGTTTTATTGGAATATTCATTTCCATTGTTTCCATGAACGATACCATTGTTCTCTAAATTTCTCTTTTGTTTCTTGAGATAATTTTGAGAAAAAACCATTGCTTTTTCTTTATGTTCTTGATTTTGCTTCTTTTTCTCAAGTATTCTTTGTCTATTTCAAACACATTTTGCGGTCATCATGTTGGTGAGAGGGCTCATCATTTGGTGACATCATTTGAAAATGTTGGAACCTATCACGGAGAGTTTTGAATGTTTGGTTCGATCCTTGTATATTTTAAATGCGGAATAGTAGATGAATAGTCTACTTCTTACAGATTTAAGTTTGGCCAGACATTTGATCTTTGGAAGGAGTTTCACAATTTCTAAATAAAATTAGAAGACCTTGCGAATATATGATCTTGTTAAGTTTTCTTTTCTTGGCTCAAAATTAATTTGAACATTTCCTTGTCCATCTTCTGGCCTTGCAGGATAAGAGTTTTGGTTGTTATTCGGTTTTGGGTAGAGTTGTTGAAATTCCATTCGAGGAGGATTGTGTTAAACATTTATGGAATAGGTTTTGGAATTATGTTGAATTTTTCTCATTTGCTTGCCAAATTAATGTTTGATCTTTGGTGAGGACAAAGGCAATTTGGATTAATACAGGGGTCATTACTTTGTAAATCTCACCTGTATACTATAAGTATTTCTTGACTAGGATCCATGTCTCTGTTTGGTTGGATATGTTTAGAGTTAAGGCTTTATGAATGCTCTTTATCATTCATACGGAGTCTAACTCTAGATTTGGATAACGGGTGAAGCTCTGCTTTGAAGTCCCGAAACGATGTATTTGTTTCCATTAATCTAAAGGGAATCACGGAATTTGTTATGTCTTGCATCAACGTAGACATATACATATAGGTTTTATTAACCCTAACACAGTTGGGGTTTAAAACACTTCCCTGGATAGCTCTTATATGTAGAATTTTGAATTTTCTTTTTGAATTTGTTAGATCATGAATCTGAAGTTCGATAGTTTACGTCTCGAGAACCTATTGAATGAGTATTTTCGAGAGATTTTGATTCTATAATCTTTTTGAATTAAGTTCCCTATTTTTGTATAGTTCTTTAATATTTTGTTTGGCATTTCCCGATTTTGATATCACATTCCCGATCTTCTATAGAAAGCGAAGGTTTGTTTCAAAATTGTTGGGTGTTTTCTTGTATTTGTCTTAATTGTTCATACATCTGGATGAACTAGTAACGAACTAGTACCTACAAATTTTTGATGAAATTTGACATTTCTATCCTTTCTCGATAGTGGGATTCCTATAACATTTGAGATTTACCACGGGACCACTACCACACCACAGGGGCTTCTGTGGGCGACCAGCAGCGGATACAGGTGTAGCACTAGCTGTGGGAATCCTGATTATTTTGAAAGAATCTGAAAATGCAAAATTAATCCAAAATTTCAGAACTTGGCTCGATGCCAATTCTCTGAGACCTTAAACAATTTGAACATATATTTTGAGCATTAAATATTAAAATTTTGGCGGAAGTAGCAGTAAATTTGATTTCTTGAAAGTGCGGCGGCGTTGTAACAAGCGGGTTTCTGTTTAAACACCGCTAATTGGGTTAGGAGGTTTGAGGTTTCGGCTGATATCTTATTTGAAGTTGAATATATTTGAACAAACATGCAAACGGTATGCGATTTTGAATCGAATAAAACGGTATTGAAATTTGAATTGGTTATTGAAGCTTTGAAGCTTCTGAAACTTTGATCTGAGCTTTTGATCATGAAAGCTTAGTAAGCAAAGTTGGATACAAGAGCTCTCAGGCTTCTCTCTCTAACCTTATCTCGAAGCTTATCTGCTGGCTAAGGACCCTCCTTATATAGGAAATTTTAGTTTGAAATAAAACTTTTGGCGTCCGCGCGATTGGATCACATGTGACTTTGAAGAGGTCGCGTACTTTTGAGTCATACTGTCTCTTGCTTTTGAAGAGTCACCGCTTTGTGTCGGCCGATTTTGTTTTCTTACGCGAGTGGAGCTTTTGCTTTTTGAAAGTGGGAATGACTGTCGGCGTTTGAAATGATCTAAGATGCTATCACGCCTTGTGGGTCGATTTTCCATTCTTCGTGTCTTTGTCGGAAAGCATCCGAATTGATTTCTTGGAATTTTTGAGCACAGCGCATTCTCACGGGCAAAGGCTTTGAAGATGTTGATATCCTCCTTATCGTCTTACTCAAAAGGGAGTGAAGGGAGTCGTAGCACATGTCTTCTTCTTTGGAAGAAAGAATTTGCATCTTCTTTGTGTCATCCTCGTGCGAGTCACGGTCGCGAGTTTTGAAGCGTCTGTCGACCTGGCACGGATTTGTTTGAGATAGGCCACGTAATTTGTATTTGAAGGAAATGGGTTTCTTGTTGTGGGCGGCAAGTTGGGACCAAGCAGTGCCTTGGCCTTTGAAGAAGGGCTTTCAAATTGGGCTTTTGGGCTTAGGTCGTTTTGACGACATCAGCTTTGGGCTTGAGATTTTGACGGCCCACCATTTTGATTTTGAGATTCTAAAAACTTAGGGAATGGGCGGATGGGATGATGGAGGGAGGGACCACCATTCACCACCACCACACTCTTCCATTGCCATTCGCGGCGGCATTTTTCAATTGACAAGAATCGAGTTCTTAATTGAGAACAAAGAAAAGTGAATAGCTATTTCGGGAGGGAAAAAGCTTTCCCGCGATTTGATTTGAAATGTCACAAAACTTTGGTGATTCCGGAATGAAAAATATTTGGATTAGCTCCCATAAGAAGCCATCATTCCTGAAACGATTTGGAAAAGTTTTTTGAACTTTTTCATCCGGTTAAAACCAAGAATGAGTTTTGGCACGTCTGAAAGTACTCAGGTACCAAGCATTTTTTGTAGTCATAAATCAAAAGTTGAGGATCAAAATGTTCAGAAAGTCTTTTATTGGGTAAAAATATTTTGACCCCAATCTTTTCATTAATGACTTTGAAATTTTGCATTTTGAGTAAGCAAAGTCATTACCCTCGGGGTTCATGACATGAGATATTTGAGCAGGACTCGGTATCTCACAGTATGGTCGTAGAATTCACGGGTTTTAGTATTTCGTTGGAAATGGCTCTTTTCATTTTGAAAAAATCTTTTGACCTCAATCTCAGGAAGCGATATATGATCGGGTTAAATTTGAAGTACGATTTTGTTCCAACTTTTGTTTTGGTATGCAAATTTTGGAGTTGGTGTTTGAAAAAAGAAGGGTTAAGGGTTTTCCCCAAAACTTCGAAATGATTTGAAGTTTGAGGCCTTTTCATTGCATAAGAGGCTTTTGAAATTAAGGTTTGATTGGATGCGGCTTTTGCTTTGCTCATTTCCACTGTAAAATTCAGTGAAGGAAATCGAGGTAAAACATTTGAAGATCCTTTGATAAATTCAATTTCAAAATCAAAAGCAGATAAATAGCTTGTCATCGGCAAAAATGCGTTTGAAACTAAGTTTTGAACATCTTTTGCCAATATTTCTTTTGCGCTTTTTGCAATCAACTCTTAAAAAAATTTTTGTTGAAAACATCACTTTGAAATTTTGAATGCATAAGCGATGGCTCAATTTCTTTTTTAACCGTTGAATAATTCAATTGTGGACCCTCGAACCAGAGTGAAATCCCCAACAATTGAAATTTTGTTTTGAAAATCTTGTTTAAAATCCACCATATCCTATATTGGAGGCATACTGTCTCTATAATAGTAATAGAAAGGCTTCGTAATATTACTAAGCAAGGAAGTCTAAATCGATTTTGACTTCTGTTTGACTTACCCTGTAAATGCCTGTACTGAAGGTAAAGGATTTTTCTTAACTTTAAAATAAAGGCTTGAATAAAATCCTATGATTTGGGTAAACCTTGCTTTTTCACATAGTTATATACAGCCTTTACAAACCTTTCAGAACTGTGGTTTATCTTTGATTTCATCAAGAAAACTTGCTCAAAACTATTATTTTTGTATAGTTTACTTAATTTGAAGGAATATTTCAAACTAAACTCAATGATTAGCTATGTAAAAGGTGAAACAATTGAATTTTTGTTAGAGATTAATAACTTATTGTCTCTTTATGCAATTTTTAAAAATTTTTAAATGTTTGAATGCTCAATTGAATTTGAAAATATAAGAACATCATCAATGTAAACAATAGAAAATCTATGTGTCTATTGAATATTTCATTCATCACATTTTGAAATTCGGCGGGCATTTTCAGATACCATTCCATGAATATGTGAACATTGAATATTTTTTGAAATTCTTAGAATTCAAAATCTAGTGTATTCATTGAATATCACAACACATCACGTCTCAACCTTCTATGCAGCAGGCCGATCGACACTCATGGTGCCGCACCACGTGTCCCAAAAAAAAATCTCCCCCTCAATAAGCCAAAACTCAGACTTTGACTGAATCTGCATACAATTGATGGTCTCTCAACAACCTGTGAACACAATCCTCAAGTGATACTCATGCTCCCATCACCGGGAGTAGATCAAAATGTCATCCCCGAAGACTAATACAAATCATCAGATATGCTTGGAACACCCTATGCATGAGGGTCCAGAATGATCGCCGCGCATTCGTCAATCCAAAGGGCATCACCGTAAACTCAAAGTGCCCCCAACGCGTCCTAAACGCAGTCTTAGGGATATCTGCTCTCCTAACTCACCGATGACACAACCAAGGCAAGGTCTCATCTTGGAGTAGACTCAAGACCCTCTCAACTCGATCAAATAAATCATCGATCCTCTTAATGGGTACCGATTCTCGGATCATAAACCCGGCTCTTCACCTCGGCTCTATACCACTTCAGCGCCCGGCGGTCTCGCTCTCTTCTTCGCAACTAGAACCGGTTACCCATGGTGAAGTGCTCGGTCTAATAATCCCCTTGTCCAATAGCCCTTGTAGTTGGACTCTGAGTTCCTACAACTCAACCTAATGCCATCCTATGCGGAATCATAGAGATGGTTAAAGTACTGGGTGTAACTCGATACCGAAGTCTACATCCCTATGTGGAGGTAAATTGCAGCTCATCCGGAAAATATCTGCGCACTCGCAAACCACCGAGGTAGATCTAAGTCTGGTCTCACCTCGTCCTCTAAGGTAAGGCTCGCTAGCTAACCCGCCAACTGTCCCTAGCACTTGGACTCATATACTGTCTGGGGCAAAATACCGTGCCGCTCAAATATGCCAATGACGAAAATTGGCCCCGTAGCGTGTAACTCTCCCGCGCTCACAATCGATGCAACAACCTTGTAAACCGTCAACCAATCCATCCCAAGGATGACATCGAACCTCGACATATCCATAATCCCAGTCCACGCAGTAGAGTCCTCGGTGATCTCTAACCTCGCAACCTTGACATATCGTACCTATTCTCGCCCTAATCCTTAGGAGAATTCATATGCAACGGCTCCTCTAAGGTCTCTAGAGGTCCTTGCCCATTTCCACCATATTTGGGCCTCATTCTCTAGCTAGAACGCAGCTAGTCTATTCCGGGTCGTGTCAGAGGTAATTTCCATAGCCTCTAACACTTTCTCGTTCTGCATGAACCAATGGTCTACCACCATCTGATTCTACCCCCGGTGAATGCCTGAGGATGATACGTCCTAAACCTCCGGAGGTTACTTAGGATCTCCATGTCCACCGCTTATACTAGCCTCAGGCAATAGCTTTCTCGCAACACTTACGCCACCTCTACGGCTGGCCTCTGATCAAAATACAAGCACTGGGTCAATTGTCACGGTGCCCTCACCGCTTGCCCCGTGACGCCCTTCTACGCCTCATCCCTCCTCTTATCAACCATTTACACAATCAAGATGGCAACAAAAATCAATTAATTTTTCATTTCACCTCCGACTAGCAATGCAAGATGTCGACATTAATAGACTTTGACAACCATGAACTAACCCGTTTACTTCCTAAGTGGTGCTAAATTCCAACCACTTAATTCATTTAATTCTATAAAATTCCAGGCTCTTGTCTTCCTGAAGACCCAACCTTTAAGGTCATAATTCCCAACCTTAGCATTCACCCATTTTCCTATACGCATCACACCATGCATATAATTTCGTACGCAACTACCGCGCAATCACCATTTCAAATGGTAGTTAAATCCAATACAGTATCTCTAAGGCATAACCACAGCCCCGAGACACTAATCATACACATAACTCAGTGTATACGCAATCAATTTCGCGTTTAAAATATTGTTTTCAACAAATTTTTATTTTTGAAAATTTTATTTTTCGAAAATTTTATCAAAATTTATTTGATTTGGATTTGATTTTATTTGAATTTAATAAATATTATTTTAATTTTTTTTCGAAAAATTTTTATTTTACAATGAACAGAGTTCATTTAATGACTCATGAACAAAGACTGGTCAACTCGGTTCCAAAAACCGAGTCAGCCAGCCAAGTGCACCCGTGCACCAACCAGCCCAACGACCCAGCCCAAAGACGCCCAGCCTCAAGGCAAGACTGGCACGCCCAGCCGTGAGCCCCGCGCGCGCCCACGCCGTGCCTCGCTTCGCGCGCCTCGCCGCCCGTCGCGAGCCCCGCGCCGGCTGCGGCTCCCGCCAAGGCCCGCACTGCTGCCGCACGCCCATGCCGCTTCGTGTTTCGCGCCGCCGCCGCTGCTTGCGCTCGCTGCCCGCCCGCTGCACTGCCGCCGCGCCAGCGCCTAACGCCCGCCGCCGGTGGGGCGCCAGCCGCTTCGCTTCGCGCTGGGCGCTTCGGAAGGCCATACGCTTCGGCCGCCCGCCTAGCTTCGCCGCGAGTCATATACGACTCGTGGCGCCAGCATAAACAACCATCAGCCTTCGCCACGATACAAATTTTATCGTGACTGTACCAAAGAAATTTCGCAATACAAAGACTGCCAGAATACGCTTTGTATTGCAACTCAACCAAGCTTATTCCTGCAATACAATCTAGCCTTCCAACCTTCCTATTGCAATATAAATCAACCTGTTGCAATACAAAAATCCTTTCTCACAATACAATCCTCACAGAGCTCCTTCAAAAATTTCTCGCACTGCTAATTTTTTTTCATTTTTCTTTAATTAAAATTTTTTTTTTTCTCATTATTTTAAAGCAGCTCTAAAAAAAAATCACAAAAT
The DNA here is from genome assembly GCA_016808115.1 of Tetrastigma voinierianum. Lineage (NCBI taxonomy): Eukaryota > Viridiplantae > Streptophyta > Magnoliopsida > Vitales > Vitaceae > Tetrastigma > Tetrastigma voinierianum. The sequence goes on from JAEQBH010002873.1 coordinate 23,890, forward strand.
CAATTTTTTTTTCATTTTCTTGACACTCAAATAAATTTATAAAAATTTATTTTCCATTTTCTTAAATTTTATACTATATGAAACCTTAGGAAAATTGTTTTCCCATCTCATAACCAAATAAATTTATAAAATTTATTTTCCTTTTCCCAGCCACGAAAATTTTCCACTAAATAAATTTATAAAATTTATTTTCTTCCATTTTCTTCAATTTACCACTTGTAAAATCTTAGAAAATTATTTTCCTCTATATAACTTCAAATAAATTTGAAAAATTTATTTTCTTTGCTTTAAAATTTTTCTCACTTTCCAACATCCCAAATAATTTTTTTAGTAAAATTATTTCATTTAATTTTCTCTCGCTTACACCTGTAAAACCTTAAAATTACCTTTCTTCTCCAATAAACTAAAATAAATTATGAATTTATTTTGGTTAATTCTCGTTCAAGCTTACACACCAAACACCCAAAATGTTCCATTCACATCATCCCATATGCTATCAACCAAGCATATCAATTATAAAATTCCAATCACAGGTCAATGACCTCACATCCATGTTATGCACAAACTGCCATGTGCACCACAAAAATCCAATCACACAAAACACACCAACACATGCATGCATTGTCCTAGTGTTGTCCCGTGATTTCCTAGGTAATCACATACCTATACATATCATCAAACCACACCTAGTGGTGATGCTCTCATCCAACTATGGCCTAAGCCCAAATTTTCTATCCATAGGTTCCCATAAACCTATACTCCACACCATACCAATTCCAGGTGATGGGATACCCAAACCCGAGCCCCTAGGTATTCACAGATATACCTAAGCTCACACTGCCGTGACGCCCCAAAACCTCGGGGTCCGCTGACTACCGTCAACCCGCTGAATACAAGTGGAGGTCGGTTACCCGACGCCACTTTAGAAAATCCGTAGCCCCCGTACTGGGAGCCCACCCAAATACAAAACCCGTGATAAACCGTCCCAATCAACAATATATGCAATATATATATCCAATACGGCCACTTGGGCCCATCAACTGTACTCAACACAATATATCCAAACTATATCCAATGTTTCAAGAGTTAATATGTTTTTACTCTTATACAATACATACATTAAAATTAGAGAATTCTAATACATGTATAAATCAAAGCCACAACCCTAGCTTCTATCACAACCTCAAGGACGACCGTCTCCTCGCACGCTCCCTCGTGACCAGAAAAGGGGATCCCACGACGAGGTGAGCTAAAGCCCAGTAGGAGAATCGCCCTAAGTGGGCTACTCACCACCTAAGTGCAGTGTAATGTTCCAATTTAAACAAACATTCAAGCAAATGCATGATCCTACTTGAATGTCTACTGACTAACCTCGTGACATCCCGAGCCCTCATCGACCCTCTCACACCCCCAAGCCTCGTATGAGAATTTTTAATTTATTACTGTAAAACCTCCGATGAATATATAGCTCAATGGGGGGTCATCCGACATTGGATATATATACACTGTTTGTACTACCTCCATGAATAAATATCAACTGGGCCGCCCGACGGCTGATATATTCTTTAGCTCAGGATCACCCTCCAATGAATAAATATCAACTCGGCCGCCCGATGGTCGATATATTCTTTAGCTCAGACTACCCTCCGACAACAAATATCAACTCGTCGCTCCGATCAAGGATATATTATTTAGTTTGACTACTCCTCCGATAATTTACATTTTAGACTAAATTCTCCGAACCTTGTTTCTCTAGACTATCTCATGCACTCATTCCTATATTCCTAGATGTTCCAAATGCGACATTTTAATGATGATGTCGCCCACTAAGTTTAAATCACATGCAAATATATATACATGAATATATTTACATAAAACTTAAATCACACATCAAAAATTAGCTCACTGGGCTAATGATCATACACGAGTAATTTAATTTAAATCACTGCCAACACGGCATTTTCTCACAAAAATATATATTTTTAGAATATTATTCGAATAGTGAAACCTCGCTTACTATTCCCAAAAATCACAAAAAACACCTGCTCACTCCTAGTGAACCCGCAACTACCTGGCCATTCTACCAAAGCATATCAAGCAAGCATTTAATGCACAAATTAACACCCATCACAACCAAACAGCCCCTAACATCCAAGGATGGGCCACGGCCACAAGAGAAAATCCCAAATAGTTCCCACAATCTGTCCTATGTTTTGGGACTGACCAAACGGTCCCTCACGGCCTCAAACTAACCGAAACATCGAAAAACTCTTAAAAATGGGAATAAAACACAAGTAGGGAGAAAATCCTACTCTTGAGTTCAAAAACCTCGCAAACCGGGGTCCACGCCAGAGCTCGTCCGGGCTGTGAGAACATTTTCCTTCGTTCCGGGCACGTGCAACCCGGCTCGACTCGTATTTTTGTGAGAGAAGTTTCTCTCTAAAGCATTTCTCTCAACCCAAAGCTCACCGCATTCTCCAATGGCAATCACGCTTTTGGTCTCAGAATTGGGGAAGACGGCCATGTGCACTATTTGGTCAGAGTGACTAAAAATCAAATTCCATAATACCCATTATGTCCCTCATTCTCAGATTTGATTTTCGGCACTATCTCGGCCGTCAATTTTCATCATTTATCTACTCATACCACTTATGGTACATGAGTACATGCTATATGTGACTTTCGTCGCATCGAAAATCGGTTTACGGCACCCGAAACGCGATGCCTCGAAAAACGTGTCGACTCCGACTGTCTCAGAAAATTACGAAATTTTACGTGCTAACTAGATTTCGCACACGACCTTGCAATCTGCATAACCGCTTCGTCATCTGGATGATCAGGAATTAATTACGGACTTTAATCGTAATTACAATTTTGTAATCAAAATTACAATTTTGCCCTTCTTATTCCAGAATTTCTAGTCTTACATTCTCCCTCTTAAAAGGAATTTCATTCCGAATTCGAAATGGTCATTATTAACACATGTATATGCAACATGCACTCTACCATGCATAAACTAGTCATTAAATCTTAAATGACTAAAACCACGTACTTCATCCCTAAACAAGAAGGGATAGTAACCCGCATCGTGTCCCTCGCGATCCCACGCTGGACTCCTCTCCACTCCACAAAGTGTCAGCCATAGCACTCTCACTAGCCTCACGGTCTCACGTCGCAAAACCTGATCACGGCTACAACAATGCACCCTGGTCCCTCCTCAAAGGTCCCATCAGTGTCAACCTCAATCTATCCCCAACCCACCTCATGAGCTGGATCTCGAGTATACTCTCTGAGCATGGAGACGTGAACACCTCCTGGACACCGGCTACGCTGGGCGTAACGCTAACCGTACGCAAAGGTGCCTACCTCTCGAAAGTATCTCGAAAGCCCAGAACGAACCCCGCGATAGCTTCCCGCTCGCGAACCCGACCACTCCTCTCTTAGGAATCACCGAGGAAGACGTGATCACCAACCTCGAACTCTAAGGGCCGACGTCGTACATCTATATAGCCTCTTCCTAGTGCCCCGAGCCGAGAAGACGCTATCGTGACAAGCCTACCTTCACTTGTGTGTCTCTAATCAAACTTAATCTGATGGATCTCTCTCCCACTTCACCTCATCCTAACTAAGGACTCCACATGGCCCCCCATACAATGCCCTACATGGTTATATATCTGATACCACCGATAACTATTGTTGTAGGCATTCCACTAAGGGCAATTAATCCTCTACCCTTACGATCTCAGACACATGTCCCGCAACATGCCCCTCTAACACCCGTATGTAATCCATACAACACGTATCCCTACACAACCCTCGCTTGGTGTGTAAACGCTGACCTCTCCAAGGTCACAATCACTGACAGTCCAATGGACTGTCAACTCAATCCATGCCATGCATGTCATCCATTTTACGAGCCTGCCACCAACAACACCTAATGAAATTTCCAACGAGTATCCAACTCCCGAGTCACCCCCTCTCGACTCTATCACTCAACTCACCAAGGTGATAACCTCGTCCGTGTTTCATCCCGACATAACTCTTCTGGCCACACTTCGAGCCTCTTACATTTTCTGATTCAACTATGAGTTTTCATTGATCGAGTCCTAAAACAACCCAACCCATACTCACCAAGAGTGGTGAATGATCGCACTGCACCCACACCGACTCGACGCGATGTTACACATCGTGCACACAAACGAATAATGTCATAGTGTGACACCCACTTGTGTATCCGCCACAGCGTAATCCGAGATCTCTCACTCATTATTCCGACTATCAGGTCAACTCTCACCCTACATCCTAGGGAAGAACATCTATTCCTCGCTTCTCTAAAGGCCTTAACCTCTAAGCCCAAATTCACTGTCTTTCTGCATGACAACCCGCTAGGTCCCAATTCACATCGACAACCCAATGGTTGTCAACTCATCCATGTCAAGCTCGACATCAACAACCAATACGCTTCAATAATTTAAGGTCCACTACGCTTCGTCAAGGTAACCCCGATATGTCCTCGACACCCACACTGCCCCTCCGTCTATCTCGTGTTAAGTTGGAAGTGTTGTATAGCACCCCCAATCAAACTAGTTCTGAACCCTTACTAGTGGTGTGGAGGAATGAACTCGTATACTCTCCTGCCACCGCTAACTGGGACCGTATTGTCCCAAAGTCTCGGGATCCCCGTCTCCGGGGAAACCCGCCACTCATGCTCAACCCGCCCTAGTCCCGAAACTAGTGTGAGCGTAAGTTTCTCGCCTTCCCGAACTAGAGAAAGCCGATCCTCCTCTCTGTTACAACACCCGTATTCCGAGTGTTCCAAGCATCCTCGACCTCTCTCCTATGGTCAAGACTGCCCCAACCATGAAGTCCATGTCCCAGGCGGTCCACGATCCCGTCCCACTGACAACCTCAGCCCATTCTCGTGTCTCTCATCACCCAACAATCCCAAGAAACTAATGTGAGTCTCGAAGATTGACATTCGATCTCTCCTAACTCATATCACGCCTCAACCTTCTCTGTGTCGACTGACACTGACGCCGACACCACGTGTCCTAAAATCTCACCCGCAACAAAAACTCAGACGATCGAACTTAGTGTGCCAACCGATGGTCTCTTGACACCAGAAATAATCCTTGCGATACTCATGCTCCACTGACTGAGAAGATCAAGATGTCATCCACGAAGACTACTAATAACCGAGATCTAGATGGGTTGGAACATCCTACATGATGAGATCCATGAACACACGCTTATCTGGTCAACTAAAGGGCATCACCCAGAACTCCAAAGTGCCCATCAAGGCCCTAAACTGTATTAGATGATCCGTATCCCTAATCCTCAAACAATATATAACCAAGGCAGGTCTATCTCGGGTGACCTGCGCGCCCTCTTAATCGATCAAACAAATCAATCCTCTGTGAATGGCACCATTCTTGATCAGAACTGCCTCAATTGCCATAGTCAATGCACCGCCGGCGGGTCTTGGTCCTTCCTTTTCGCAGAACAACTGCGCCCCATGGTGAAGTGCTCATCTAATAAACCCTCATTCAATAGATCCTCAGAAATTTCGACTCGAGTTCCTACAACTCAACCCGCCATCCTTTATGAATCATAGAGATGGTTAAAGTACCAGGGTGTAACTCGATACCGAAGTCTACATCCCTATGTGGAGGTAGTCCAGGTAGCTCATCTGGAAAAATATTCGCGTACTCGCAAACCACTCGAGGTAGATCTAAGTCTGGTCTCACCTCGTCCTCTAGGGTAAGGCTCGCTAGCCAGCCCGCTAACTGTCCCTGACACCTGGACTCGTATACCGTCTGGGGAAAAATGTCATGCTTGTCCCCTTGAAATACCACACGACTACCGTCCTGCGTGAAGGCGGTAACTCTCCTGCACTCACAATCGATAACAACCCTCAGAACCGCTGCCCAATCCATCCCAAGATGACATCAAACTCTCGACATGTCCATGATCCTCGTGTCCACCGTGAGTAGAGTCCTGAGATCCCAAATGAAACTTCGCAACCTAGACATATCATCCCTATTATCGCCCTAATCCCTAGGGAGAACTCATTTACAAAGGCTCCTCTATGGTCTCTAGAGGTCCTCGCCCTTTCCACCCTATTCGAAGCCTATCTCTAGCTAGAACACAGCTTATCTAACTGGTTGCTACGAGGTAACCCATAGCCTCTAACACCTTCTAAATCTGCATGAACCAATGGTCGTCCACCATCAAATCTTTTCCCCTTGTGAATGTCGAAGGATGATACGCCCTAAACCTCTCGGGGTTACTAGGATCTTCCTGTCTACATGCTACCAAACAGTACATAAAGATTCGTCGTAATACCCACACTCTCAAGAAAAGTCCGGTCGATCAAACACCGATTGTGCTCGACTGCCCCGTGGACGTTTCTCTACGTCCTCGCCTCTCTACTTCAGCCATTTACACAATAAACATGGCAACAAGAGTCATCTAACTTTCTCATTTCCCGCCTAACTAGTAATGCACATGCCATCAGACTGACAACCATGAACCTAATTGCTCATTTCCTGGCTGTGCTAAATCCAAATCCACTTAGTTCGCTTTATCCAATAAGGTTATTAACTTTCTGCTCATTTCGGGGCACTCCAAATCCCTAAGGTCAAAAATCCCTAACTCCAGCATTCAATCTCTTCCTATATACGCATTACACCATGCATATAATTTCGCACGCAACTACCGCTAGTGAATCACCATTTCAAATGGTAGTTAATCCAAGACAAGATTCTACATAACCACGTACCCGAGACACTAATCATACACATAACTCACAGTATACGTTAATCATTTCATATTAAAATATTGTTTTAACAGTAAATTTTATTTTCAAAAATTTTTTATTTTTGAAAATTTTATTTTTCGAAAATTTTATCAAATTTATTTGATTTTATTTGAATTTAATAATAAATTATTTTTTCGAAAAATGTATTTTACAAATGAACAAGGTTCATTTGGTGACCTTGAAAAAACGAGTCAAAACTAGACGAAAATGGGCCGAGTGCACCACCGAGTGCAATGTACCCCCAAGGCCGCCCCAGCGCCTGTGCCACGCCAGCCAAGGCACTCCCGCGCGCCCACGCCGCCCGCACGCCGCCGCCACGCCTGGGGCCAAGGCCAAGGCTTCGCCGCTGCGGCTCGCTCGCGCCGACGCCGCGTGCGCACGCCAAGTACGCCTCGCCTCGCGCCCCAGCCGCTTCAAGGCCGCCGCCATAAACAAGACGCCGCAACCAAGACGCTTTCAGACGCCAAAGAAGCACGCGCACTCGCCAGCGCCTTGCCTCTAGGCTCAATGTAAGGTATCATTTCGTGGTCTGCACTAAAATTAATTTTTTTCCTTATTATTATTATTATTATTTTTTCCTAGCTTATTTCCAAGAAATTGAAAATCACTTAAAATTATTATTATTATTATTATTTTTTCATTTTCGACACACTCAAATAAATTTAAAAATTTATTTACCCCATTTTCTTCAATTGTACCTAATTTGTAAAATCTTAGAAAAATTATTTTCATCACATTTTTTTTTCACGCAGCCTTCCTCGCTACTTCAAGAAAATTTTAACTCAAATTTTAGTTATTTATCTTGTGCAAAACTGAATAATTTTCTAGTTTTCAATAAAACCCACACCGATTCATTCCAAAACTGAGCCGTCCAGACCTCGTTTCCGACCATTTTACCAAAAAATTTCAACCAATCCTGTCTCACTGAACTGGGCTGCTCAACATTTTAGTTTATATTCGTCCTAAGTGCCATCCACCTAAGCACACAATCCAAAACACAACACATGATCAATCAACATGTTATAACATCAATCATACCATCACATGATCACAATCAAACACATGCAAGCAGACGCCTAAAACCCGTGGGTCCGTGACTACCCGTCAACCTCGCTGAATACAAGTGGATGCTCCGTTAACCGACACTACTTTAGAAAATCGTAGAGTCTCCTTGTACTGAGCTCCTACCTTAAATACAAGACTCAGATATACCCGTCTCCAAACAGTCCAATATATATACAATATATATCCAATACGGCCACTTGGGCCCACAAATGCACTCAATGTACATGCCAACTATGAAACCAACTATATACCCACAGTTACAAGAGTTAATATTTTACTCTTAAACAATAATACATATATTAAACGAAAGGGTCTCTAATACATGTACAACCACCAAAGCCACATCTCGAATTTTTCTTCTCACGATAAATCTCTTAGACGAGCCGCCTCGCACGCTCCCACTGCAAAATGTGCGGGGATCCCACGACTCGGGTGAGCTAAAGCTCGGCAGAGATTTGCCCTGGCGGGCTACTCACCATCTATGCAAGGCAATGTTCCAGCAAACACACATTCAAGCAAATGCATGATCCTACTTGAATGTCTACATTACCAACTCAGATCCCGAGTCCTCACCGACTCTCTCACACCTCGCTGCTTCTCAGATGCCGAGAATTAATATTTAATTAGCGGACAACCTCCGATGTATATATCAATTGGGCCAGCCCGACGATTGATATATAAATTGTTTGTGGACTACCATCCGACGAATATCAATCAAGCCATCTCGACTACTCTGATATTTTAAGCCATGGACTACCCTCCGATGAACACACCGGCCGCCTCCGACGATTGATATTTTAAGCTCAGGACTACCCTCCGATAATTTATATTTAGACTACCCTCCGAACCATTTTCTCATACCATCTCATGCACTCACTCCTATAATCCTAGGGTGATCCAGTGCATATGGAATGAATGCGACTCCAACACGCCTAATCACATGCAAATATATAACATAAATATATTAACATTAAAAATTAAATCACACAAACATGTTATGTAATTCTATCATTTCAAACACCAAAATTAGCTCACGGCTAATGTTCAAACATAAGCAATTCGATCCGAATTATTTAACCAAACACAGATTTTCTCCTAAAATACATTTTTGGATTATTATTCAGGAACGCGAAACCCTAGGGTTTACTGCTCTCGACACTCAATTAATCCTAGGTTCATATTTTCAACTCCAGATTTCACGGCACACCGCCCCAAACCAACCAATACATGATTCACACCACCAAACTCCCATCTTCATACTCCATATACTGCAGGAGCAACTACATGCTCCATTTGGTTTAAAAATTTGTATTAATTCTGGCCCCATGTTTTCAGGGATCGATCCAACCCGGTCCCACGGCCTCCCAATCGACTAAACATTCGAACAACATTACAAAAATGGAATAAACCCAAGTAGGGAGGAAATCCCACTCAGGAGTTTGAAGAAACTCACTATCCCTGAGTCCACGCGCAGTTTGTCCCGTCGTAGAACATTTCTCCTTCACTCAAGACCGACCTAGCCTGGATCGCGCGCTGCATTTCAGAGAGAAGTACTCTAAATTTCTCTCAATCCGCTCCTCTCCGTGTCAAGCCCCTGTTCTGCCCGCTTTTGCTCACTTTTAATATTTGGGAGAAGAAGACCACTGCCCTTAATTTTGCTTTATTATTATCATTTAATTCCAATTAAAACAATTAATTCCTTCTTTCTCCAGCTTTGACATTCGCACTATCTCGGTCATCCATTTTCATCATTTCCACCATACCACTTATGGTACATGAGTACATGCTATTTGTGCCTTCGTCGCATCAAAACGATTTACTTAAGACCAAACGCGATGCCCCAAAACTCGATCCCGGACGACTGGTTTTAACAAACTTGATTTATTAGATTTACGACGATTCCAACTAAGGCAATCCGCTCTGTCATCTGAGATCTAGGGAATTAATTACGGACTTTTAACCGTAATTATAATTTTGTAATCAAAATTACGATTTTGCCCTTATTCCAGAATTTGGAATTTCTCGGGTCTTACATTCTCCCCTCCTTAAAAAGAATTTCGTCCCTAAATTCAGGACAATCATATCACTCACAACACGTAACCCTACACAACCCTTGCTTGGTGTGTAACCGCTAACCTCTCCATGGTCACAATTACTGACAATCCAATGGACTGTCAACTCAATCCATGCCATGCATGACATCCATTTACGAGCCCTCGCTACCAACATCCAATGAAATTTCCAAAGGTATCTAAACCTCGAGTCACCCGTGGGACCCCTTACCCGACCGACCAGCGGATCCGAACCGAGTCCGGATGCCACTAAAATCACTCAATCACTCAAAATCATATCTGCGGGTTAATTAAAAATCAAGTGTGCTCCATAAACATTTAACAAAATACATTTAACTTTACCAAAATACATTTACAATGAAGGCATTCAAGCCTTTTCAAAATGATTTACTAAAATAGATGTTCAAAAGATTCAAATTGTTTATACAAATATCCATATCAAAAAGAACACATGAAATGAGCGCACATGTTCCGAGCATTACCCAGATTTCTTCTTTATGACTCCGAACACGCTCCTCGATCTTGGTCCGCTATCGATCACTATCTATCACTGCACTACAAGATTGGTAAACAATACGCTAAGCATTTTCATGCTTAGTGGTTCTATATAAATCCATTCCTCAGCCTAAATTTTTAAATCAATTCATGAATTTAATAATTCGTAACTTTCAATCATTCATGATCATATAATATAATACATATACTTTGTTATATATATACAATAAATTATAGTTCATTGATCATCCCATAAATACATTTTCATAATCAATATTTCACAATCTCAAATCAATTCAAATATGCTCACAAATTCAATTCAGTTATGACATTCAATTCACTCAAAATCAAATTCGCTTATGCCAATCCAATCGCTTGAGCTAATCAATCTCGCTTATGCCAATCTAATCAATTATGCCAATCAATCTCAGCTATGCCCCTAACGAATCTCTTAACCTATGTCTCGACATACAAGATATCGCAGTCACCGCACGGTCCCGCCTCGGGCCGCAGCCGGTATCACATGGTTTTATAACACGCACTGGTCCTACTGGCCGGCCGACCGGTTATAAACAATCAAATCAGTGAACACTACCGATACGGTCCCCGCTAGGCCGCAGACTGAGTGATACCCAATAGTTCGCAAGATCGCTTATTTGACCCTATTGGTATACCAATCTATCCTAATGCGAAATAAACGTTAACATTCTATTGCGCATGCTCAAACTCTTTATAGCAAAATAAAATATAGTACAATATGTACGCTGTATAAACAACTTTTATTTTCAATAATCATGCAATTTTTATATGCAAACATTTCCACAATCACTTTTCTCAAATAAATTAAATCACTAATATGCTTAGAACAAACATGCAAAATCTTGAAACGAGGATTAGGAGTTGGTAGAACAAACATTTCAAACTTGAAATGAGAATAGGATTTAGAAGAACAAACCCAAAATCTTTGCACTTTGATTCCAATCCTTGGAATCTCAATCACAGTTTGGCTTTTCCTCCTGTTTACCTCCTATTCCAAAACCATTAAAGAATAATATTATTCATGCGCATCTAGTAGTTTCAAGTTAGGATTGATTTTTGGAGGTTAGTATGAGTCCTAAATTTAAAACAAGCTATATAGATGGTGGATTCTGACTCAATGGGCTTTCCATATAGTCAAAGATCACCCGAATCGAGTTCGACGGCTGAGTTATGACCTTCCGGTTGGAGGTCATACACAACAATCCTGAACCGACGAGCTGACCTGACCTGTACTAGTTCGATCTATCACCTCGGTTAAAAGTATTCTATCCTCCTCAGTCATATTAATGTATTCTTGACTCAATGGGCTTTCCATAGAGTCCAAGAACACCTAAATCGGAGTTCAAACGAAGGAGATATGACCTTCCGAAGTTGGAGGTCATGCGTAGTCAACTTTGACGAGCTGACCTGGACTGACGAGCTGCACTGAAGTGACGAGCTCATTCAAACACCTCGGTCTGACATCTAACATCCTCCTCAGGCATATCAATGTATTCTTAACTCCCATGGGCTTTCATAGAGTCCAAGAACACCTAAATCGGAGTTCAAACGGGCTGAGATATGACCTTCCGGGTTGGAGGTCATGTAGTCAACCCCGACGAGCCGAAACAGACTCCAACGACCTCTTGCCAGATCTCTCACGACTTCACAGACCTCGAATACGACCCCTGGGCGTGACCTCGACGACCTCGGTTTGACGACCAATGCTTGACGACCACTCATCCATTTGAGGTTTCCAGTAAAAGGACCATAACTTGGTCTACAGAGTCCGAATTGAGAAATTCAAAAGCCTAACATCAAGTTCATTGATGTGGCTAATTTCATGAAGGACTTACTGCCAAATTTTCTTTTTATTTTCGACCTAAAACCTGTTCCTAAGGTCCGCTAGTTGACCCGACCACAGAATCAATCTCGACCAGGATTTAGATGGGCTGACCTCATTAAAAGGACTATAACTTAGTCTACGTAGGTCCAAATAATTTCAAAAGCCTAACATCAAGATAATTGATGTGGCCACTTACTAGAAGGACGCACTACCACTTCCTTCACTTCGCACCCAAAAATCAGCTCTAAGGTTCAAGAGCGCACTACCACAATGCGGCAGCTCCCATGGTTTAAAATGCAACCAAACATTCTAAGGCCGTATGACCACCCAACAATCCTTAGGGTAGAAGACGCACCAAGTAGGAGAAGACCTACCCATGGAGTTTGTCAAAGTCCCCGCTCCTAGCCTCTACTTGTAGCTCTTGCCACTAGGAAGGACTTCCTCTCGTGCTCACGGAGACCTATAGTCCGATTGTCGGAAAATCTAGAGAAGATGGTTCCCCCAACTCTCCCTTTCTCCTCGTTTTTTCTTTTTCTATGGATCACTCTTAATCGTACTTTAAAAAGGAGGAAACTTCCTCTCATTTTCCTACATGCCACGCCCTTTCCTTGATTTTTTCTTCTTTTTTCTTTATTTCTTTTATATTTAGGTCCTCTCCATTTCTCTATTATTCCTCATTTAAGTCTCCTATTTTCACTTAGACATATAAACTTATTTACAATTGACCTTAGGTCCCCATTTTACAATTCCATATTTTTCTCTTTTCACTTGAGTTTATTTCTGATTCAATAATCATCAACTCAATATTCATCTAACAATTCTAAAAATTACCCAAGTTAGACCAATTATACCCAGAATATATAATAAATTTTATTATAAAAATTCCAGGGGATTTTTGGGGCGTTACAACTCTCCCCCGCTTAATAAAATTTCGTCCTCGAAATTACCTTAGTCAAACAGTTGCGGATACTGCTGCCGCATCGTTTCCTCACTTTCCCAAGTGGCTTCTTCAGTCTTATGGTTTCTCCACAACACCTTGACTAACGGAATCTTCTTATTCCGTAATTCCTTCACTTCACGAGCCAAAATCTTTACTGGCTCTTCTTCATACGTCAAATCTGGCCTCAGCTCAATTGTCTCCGAAGAGACTACATGTGACTGTCCGACGCATTCTCCGCATGGACACGTGAAACACATCACGGATCTTTCCAAGTCCGGGAGGTAATGCCAATCCGTATGCCACCGGTCCCACTCTTCAATCACTTCATAGGCCACAAATCTAGGGCCTAACTGTCTTTTCCCCAAATCTCATCACTTTCCAAGGCGATACTTTCTTAAAAACACCTTTCGCCGATCTCATATCGAATACCTTTCTTTCATGTTTCCAAGATATGATTTTTCCATCGTTGGCCACTCTAATCTCTCTCTAATCATTTTCACCTTTTCTTCAGTCTCTTGTATCAAGTCTGTGGGCCAATCACTTCTTTTCACTCAATTCCGCTCCAACACAATGGTGTTCTACATTTTCCCATATAAAGCCTCATAAGGCTTCATTCCAATACTTGATTGAAACTGTTGTACACAAATTCAACTAAAGCAATATGATCCCAACTACCTCGTTGTCGATCACACAACTCCTTAACATATCTTCCGTAATCTGATCACTTCGATTGCCCATCCGCTTAGGTGGAATCTGCATCGAATTCACCGCGTGCCCAAGGCCTCAATTTTCCCAAAAATCTGGAAGTAAACCCTGATCTGTCCGAAATAATGGATATAAGCATCCCATGTAACCGAACTATTTCCTTGATATACAGCTCTGCTAGCTTGTCAAGTGAATAGTCCGTTCTCATTGGTAAGAAGTGAGCTGACTTGGTCAATCGGTCTACTATGACCCAAACTGAGTCATGTCTTCTCCCTGTCAATGGTAACCCAACCACAAAATCCATGGTGATTCGGTCCCATTTCCACTCCGGTATTCTAATAGGCTGCAATAATCCCGAAGGAACTTGATGCTCGTTTTACTTTGACACACCAAACACTTGGTTACATATTTCGACATTCTTTCATCCCTGACCACCGTAATGACATTTTAAATCTCGATACATCTTTGTGCTACCGGGATGGATAGCAAAAGATCCACTATGTGCCTCTTCTAGTATGGATTTCCTCAAATCATTACAATCGGGTACACAAACCCGATCTTTATAATACAAAACTCCATCTTCGTTCACTGTGAACTCGCCTTACCATTTCCAATCCGATTTATTATGGCAACAATTTTCATCTTCTTGTGCCTCTAGCACTAGATTCAACAAACTCCTGGCCTCGCTATTAACTCGCCATCACAAGCACATCAGCCATGTAATGACAATGGGCATTCAACGCCTAAGCGCTCGTATTGACTTTCTCTACTTCAGCCGGGCCACTACATTGGCCTTTCCCGGTGATAATCAATCACGTTACCATAATCTTTTATCGCTCCATCCATCTCCGTTGTCTCAAGTTAAGCTCTGAGGGCAAATGCTTAAGACTCTTATGATCAGTGTAGATGAAACACTTCTCTCCATACAAATAATGTCTCCAAATTTTCAGCGCAAATACAATTGCGGCTAATTCCAAATCATGCGTGGGGTAGTTCTTTTCATGCGGCTTCAATCGTCTCAAGCCGTGAGGGCTACCACTTTACCCTCTTGCATTAGGACACATCCAAGTCTATTTAGCGACGCATCACTAAAAATCACATATTCTCTACCGCCGGTCGGTTGAGTAAGAACCGGAGCCTCGGTTAAGAATGCTTTCAACTTATCAAAACTTCTTTGACATTTTTCACTCCATTCATACTTTACATTTTTCTAGAGCAATCTCGCCATCGGGGCTGCAGTCATAGAAAACCCCTTAACGACCTTCGTAGTATCCCGGCTAGTCCCGTGAAACTACGCACTGCACATTTCTAGGTGGCTTCCATTCAACAACCACTTCTATTTTCTTTGGATCTACTCGGATTCCTTCTTTCGATACTATATGCCCTAGAAAGGACACTTCATTCTTCCAAAACTCACACTTGCTCAGTTTTGCATACATATGCTCTTTTCTCAAAGTCTCTAACACTACTCTAAGGTGTGTGTCATGACTTTCGTGATCTTTTGAATACACAAGAATGTCGTCTATGAACACTACGACAAACTGATCCACATACGGTCGGAAAACACGATTCATTAGGTCCATGAAAGCCGCTGGAGCATTTGTCAATCCAAACGGCATTACAAGGAACTCATAATGTCCATATCGCGTCCTAAACGCCGTCTTATGCACATCGACATCTTTAATTCTCAACTGATGGTACCCAGATCGCAAGTCAATCTTCGAAAAGATACTTGCACCTTTTAATTGGTCAAACAAATCATCTATTCCGGTAATCTTATACTTATTCTTTACCTAACTTGTTCAATTGTCTCAGAATCACATAGCCGAAGTGTACCATCTTTCTTTTAACAAAAAGCACGGAGCTCACTGTGCTACACTGGTCAGTAATAAACCGCTTTTTCTAGCAATTCTGCAACTGAAGCTTCACCTTTAACTCCACCGAGCCATTCGCACGGTGTAATGGATGCCGGTGGCACCTGGTACAACGTCGATAGCAACCTCAATCTCCTCTCGTAAGGCAATCCCGCAACTCAGAAACACGTCCTAAAGTCACTAACAAAGATATCGGATATGCTAGGCCTTGCCTTATCAGACAATCACATAAGCCAAGTAGGCTTCACATCCTTTTCGCACCATTTTTCTAGCAGTGGCTGCGGATATCACATTAGAGAGGTGGTTTGACCTCTCGCCGATGAAAGTTACTTCATCCTCATTCGGTGTTCTCAAGGTCACTCTTTTCATTCTACAATCCACCATCACTTGCGTCTGACAACCAATCCATCCCCAAAATCACATCAAACTCCTTAAAGGATAATTCGACCAAATCCCTGTGAAACTCATACTTCGTATCTCGACGTAAATTCCTATACACTCTATTCACACAATACCAGCCCGAGCCGGGTTAGTCACCAAGATGTCATACTCTGCTCCACTCCTCGTAAATTTTTCACACTAGGTATGTCGTAAGACAAATATAAGGAGGGGTTGGACCAAATAATCAATGCATGTAATCAGAGTATCAAAGATTTGGAAATTCAACCATCACATCCGAGCTTCAAGATCTTCCACGCTTTCTCTATCAAGATATACCTAGTCGAGCACGCCATCTTGCCTACCCAAGGTCCTGTCCCTTGTCCTAACACTCCTATGATGCAACACTCTTGTTGCCTTCTCTGCACTCACTCAAAGCTGGGTACCCGGTCCGAGGTGCTGCCAATCAAACGAGCCTGTGAACAACCCTTGCTCTATGCTCTTTGGATCCGCAAATCAAACAAGCACCTGTAAGTCTCCAACATTCTCCCTTGTGATTTCTCCCACAATGGGAGCAATGGGGAGCAGTCTGTCCTCTAGAAGCACCTCCTGGTGTACTCGCAATTGACGGTGCTGGTAGAGTAGTATTCCTACCGGTAGCCTGAGCTATAGGCTGACTGGAACCCTGTGGTCCCCTGAATTTCTTCCTTTGTTGTTGTTGCGAACTGGACTGACCGGGATTTTTCTTTCCCTGTCTTTTATCCTTTCTCTCTCTTTCCTCTTTCTTTACTCTTTCCACATTCAATGCACATGTCACAATTTTGGAGAAATCCTCATGGAAAAATGCTGTGACATGAGCTCGAATATAGTCATTAAAGCCGTCTTCAAACCTACGACACATTTCTTCCTCACTCACAAGTACTGGGAGCATACTGCCAACCGTGTGAATTCTCTTGATATTCGGCCACACTTCATCCTGGTTTTTGTTCATTATGAAACTCCCGCCTCATGTTGTCTAGATAAATGCGACCCACATAGTGCGCTTCTTGAACTCATCCAAGAAGAACTCCCATAACTCTCTTCGATGGTATGTCCTCAATGAACCCACTAATTTATGTTCTCATCCTGTAGTAATGAGGTCGCACATTCCAACTTCTCTTCAGCTGTGCAATGCATTTGCACAAGCATTCGCTCAGTTTTCTCGAGCCAATTTTCTGCCATAGAAGGCTCATCCTCTTTCTTTCCCATAAAATCTACGGGTCGGTACTTTGCCATTCTCTCAATGGCTGATCGCTTCTGGGAGCACCGCAGAGCCGGTTGCCCGCTCTTGCAATGCCCGAATTAGCTGCGAGATATCCATAGTACCTCCTGCCACTTGTTCCGGTTCATTCATTGGTGGGGCATGGGACGCTTGCCCACCTTCCACACTAGCAAGACTGTCTTCACAGTCCCCGGTCATCCTCGACTTAAGGAAGTTCAACCATTCCATTCTTATCCTGATAAGACCAGCAAGATCCGTGTCCGAGTCAAGGCCATCCTTATATAAATGAAATGCATGTTAAACACAAATTTCAAAATCATTTACAAACAATTTCAAATCATTTTGTAGAACCGCCTAAACCTAGGCTCGATACCAATTAATATGTGGGACCCTTACCCGACCGATCTGCTTAGCGGATCCGAACCGAGTCCGGATGCCAATTTCAAAATCACTCAATCACTCAAAATCATATCTTTGCAAGCAATTAAAAATTGGGCAAGCCCATAAACATTTAACAAAATACATTTAACTTACCAAAATACATTTACAATGAAGGCATTCCAAGCCTTTTCTAAAATGATTTACTAAAATAGATGTTCAAGATTCAAATTGTTTATACAAAAATATCCATATCAAAAAGAACACATGAAATGAGCGCACATGTTCCGAGCATACCCGAGATTTCTTTCTTTATGACTCCGACGCTCCTCGATCTTGGGTCCGGCTTATCGATCACCATCTCACTCGGCACCGCGCATTGGTAAACACGCTAAGCATTTTCATGCTTAGTGGCTCCCATACAAATCCATTCTCGCCCATTTAAATCAATTCATGCAATTTTAATAATTAACTTTCAATCATTTGGATGATTCAATATAAATACAATACATATACTTTGTTATATATATACAATAAATTATAGTTCATTGATCATCCCATAAATACATATTTTCATAATCAATATTTCACAATCTCAAATCAATTCAAATATGCTCACAAATTCAATCTCAGCTTATGACATTCAATTCAATTCAAAATCAATTCGCTATGCCAATCCAATCATTATGCCAATCACCCGCTTATGCCAATCTAATCACTCTGCCAATCAATTCAGTTATGCCCAACGAATTTAACCTATGTCTCGATATACAAAGATGAGAATGAGTCACGCACGGTCCCACTGGGTCAAGAAAGCCAGATGTATGGTTTTATAACACAAGACGGTCCCGCCTCGGGCCGGCCGACCGGTTATAAACAATCAAATAGTGAACACTCACCGATACGGTCCCCGCTAGGCCGCAGACTGAGTGACACATCAATAGTTCGGCAGACCGCTTATTTGACCCTATTGGTATACCAATCTATCCTTAATGCGAAATAAACGGTTAACATTCTATTAAGGGCGTTCAAATCCTTTATAGCAAAATATAGTACAATATGTACGCTTGTATAAACAGTTTATTTTCAATAATCATGCAATTTTTATATGCAAACATTTCACAATCACTTTTCTCAAATAAATTAAATCACTTCAATATGCTTTGTAACAAAACATGCAAAAATCTTGAAACGAGGATTAGAGTTGGTAGAACAACATTTCAAACTTGAAATGAGAATAGGATTTAGAAGAACAAAACCCAAAATCTTTTGCACTTCGATTCCAACTTGGAATCTCAATCACAAGTATTTTTCCTCCTCGTCATCCCTATTCCAAAACCATTAAAGAATAATATTATTCTGCAGCATTTAGTATTTTAAGTTAGGATTGATTTTCGGAGGTTAGTATGAGTTCCAATTTCTAAACAAGCTATATAGATGGATTCTGACTCAATGGGCTTTCCATATAGTCAAAGATCACCGAATCGTAGTTCTGACGTAAGGAGTTATGACCTTCCGAAGTTGGAGGTCATACACAAATAAACTTGAACCGACGAGCTGACCTGACCTGACTAGTTAGATCTATCACCTCATTAAAAGCCTCATATCCTCCTCAGTCATATTAATGTATCTTTGACCAATGGGCTTTCCATAGAGTCCAAGAACACCCAAATCGGAGTTCAAACGAAGGAGATATGACCTTCCGAAGTTGGAGGTCATGCGTAGTCAACTTTGACGAGCTGACCTGGACTGACGAGCTGCACTGAAGTGATGAGCTCATTCAAACACCTCGGTCTGACATCTAACATCCTCCTCAGGCATATCAATGTATTCTTAACTCCATGGGCTTTCCATAGAGTCCAAGAACACCCAAATCGGAGTTCAAACGAAGGAGATATGACCTTCCGTTGGAGGTCATGTATAGTCAACCTCGACGAGCCGAGCTCTTCGTGACCTAACGACCCTTATACAGGATCTCGACGACCCTACGTGACCCGACGACCCCTACAGACTGACGACTTCGCTTGATCTAATTAACGTTGACGACCACTGTTTGACGACCACTCATCCATTTGACTGTTCTGAGTAAAAAGACCATAACTTGGTCTACAGGAGTCCGAATTGAGAAATTCAAAAGCCTAACATCAAGTTCATTGATGTGGCTACAATTTCACAGAAGGACTTACTGCCAAATTCTCTTTATTTTCGACCCAAAAACCCGTTCTAAGGTCCCATTAGTCACCCGACCGCGTAACTGACCCACCAGGATTTAGGATGGCTGACCTCATTAAAAGGACTATAACTTAGTCTAGAGGTCCAAATCGAGAATTTTCTAAAGCCTAACATCATGATAATTGATGGGCTACACCATTGTAGGAAGGACGACTACCAATTTCCCTTCACTTCAAAAATTCCAAAAGCCTAAGGTTCGGGTTAGCTGCGCACTACCACAATGTGGCAGCTTCCCATGGTTTAAAATGCAACCAAACATTCCCCTAAGGCCAGATGACCACCCAACAATCCTTAGGGTAGAAGACGACCAAGTAGGAGAAGACCTACCTCATGGAGTTTGTCAAAAGTCCCCGGTTCCGGTCTCTACTTGTAGCTCTTGTCACTAGGAAGGACTTCCCTCTTGCTTCGCCGGAGACCTATGGTCCGATTGTCGGAAAATCTAGAGAGAAGATGGAGCCTCTCTCTAACTCTTCCTGTTCTCTGTTTTTCTTTTCTTATGGATCACTCTTAATCGTACTCTTTAAAAGGAGGAAACTTCCTCTACTTTCCTACATGCCACACATGCCCTTCCTTTGATTTTTCTTCTTTTTTCTTTTATTTCTTTTATATTTAGGTCCCTCCATTTCTATTATTCCTCATTTAAGTCTCCTATTTCACTTAGACATATAAACTTATTTACAATTGACCCTTAGGTCCCCATTTTACAATTTCCATATTTTCTCTTTTTTTTCACTTGAGTTTATTTCTGGATTCAATAATCATTGAATCAATATTCATCTAAAAATTCCCAAAATTACCTAAGTCATTCAATTATACCCAGAATATATAATAAATTTTATTATAAAAATTCCAGGGGATTTTTGGGGCGTTACATCACCCCCGACTCCTATCACTCAACTCTAAGTCTGCGTGATAACCTTGTCCGTGTGTTTTCATCTCGAGCAACACAACTCTTCGGCTTACACTTCGAGCCTCTTACATTTCCTGATTCAAACTATGAGTCTTCACTGGACGTAGTCCTAAAGACAACTCAACCCACACTCACCATGAGTGGTGAATGACCATACCGTGCACCCACACCATACTCGACGCGATGTTACCGTGCACATAATGTAATAATGTCATACTGTGACAACCAATCCCGGTTCCACCATGAGCAGAATCTTGGAGATCTCTTACTCATAATCCCGACCTATCAGGTCAACTCTCACCCTACACCCAAGAAACATCTATACTGGGCTTCAAAGGCCCAACCTCTAAGCCCAAATCTAATGCCGCGGTCGAAAGTATGACAACTCGGCCTAGGTTTCACCATCGACAACCCGATGGCGGTCAACTTATCCATGTCAAGCCCGACAACCAAGAACCACCGTGTCTACCACCCTAAGGTCCACCACGCTCCGATGCACAACTCCGACCGTCCTCGACTTTCATCCACACTCCACCCATACTAGGGTATGGAGAACAACCGTAGCCAAGCCCTCGTCCCACGTACCGACCGGGACCGCACCAATCCCAAACATCGGGATCCCGTCTCGCAATCCTCCTCATATGTCCGAGATGCCGCAATGGTAGCATACCATCTCGCCCATCCTGACCGCAACCCTCACTCGCCTCACTCGATGACGGACTCGGCGTCCCATAGTCTCGATTCCCCGCCGCGACAATCCTGCCGAAGTGTCCAGCCGACGTAAATAACACATCATCCGCCTTGCCCGACTAACTGTCCTGATAATCTCGGCCTGGTCCCCGATGACCTCTACCCTGGTCCTCGATATTCTCGGAAACAAGTCTTCCGTCTTTCTGATCGGGAAGAAAGCCGATCCTCCCTTCAAGTACCAACACCCGTATCCCGAGTGTTCCAAATATCCGATTTCTCTCTCTATGGTCAGGGCCTCCCCAACCATGGAGTCCATGTCCCGTAGGGTAAACTTATGATCCTGCCCCGAATGGACAATCCGCCCATTCTCGTTGCTCTCTCGTAATACCCAAACTAATCCCAAGAAAACTACGTGACTCAAGATCGACATTCTGCCTCTTCCAACATCACGCTCAACCTTTTCTAGGTCGACCGACACTCCCGATGCCGACACCACATGTCTCAACTCTCACCTCAAGAGCCAAACTCGCATCTCATCAACTTAATTTACAACCCGATGGTCTCAACAATGTAACAACCTCAAGACTCACGCCCCACTCACCCGAGAGATCAAAATGTCATCCACTAAGACTGCCACAAACTCGATCTAAATAGGGCTGGAATATCCTATGCATGAGATCCATGAATGTCGCGGCGCATTCGCCAATCCGAAGGGCACACGGTGAAACTCGTAGTGCCCATAACGCGTCCTAAACGCCGCCTTAGTACATTCGTCCCTAACCTCAGCCGATGGTAACCAAGGCGGTCTATCTTAGAGTAGACTCTGCCTCCCCAACTCGATCAAACCAAATATCGATCCTGTGAATGGGTACCGATTCTGATCATAACCCCGTTCAACTGCATAGTCAATGCAATGGCTGGTCTTGCCCTTCTTCGCAACTAGAACCGGCGCCTACGGTGAAGTGTCTTATTTGTCAAAACTTCTATCTAATAGCTCCCAGCTGACCCCGAGTTCCTAACTAAACCGGCAAGCATCCTGCGTAGTCATAGAGATGGGTGAAATACCAGGTGTAACTCCAATACCAAGTCTACATCCCTATGTGGAGGTAGTCCAGTAGCTCATCCGGGAAAACATTCGCGGCATTTCGCAAAACCACTCGAGGTAGATCTACGTCTGGTCTCTCCTCGTCCAGGGTAAGGCTCGCTTAGCCAACCCCGCCAACTCGTCCCGACGCCGGACTCATACCCGTCTGGGAAAAATGTCATGCTTGTCCCCCGCAAATACCATGTGAGTACCGTCCCTGTAAACGATAACTTCCTACGCTCACACCGATAACGACCGTAGTTATCAGCCAACCATCCCTCGTGGATGACCTCGAACTCCGACATGTCCATAATCCTCGTCCATCAGGAGTAGAGTCCCCTGAGATCTCCAACTCGCAACCTCGACATATGGTGGTACCTATTTTCGCCCTAATCCCTAGGGAAAGAATCCTCACGTACAACGGCTCCTCTGAAGGTCCTGCAGGTCCTCGCCCATTTCCATCATACTGGGGCCTCATTCTTAGCTAGAACAGCCTAGTCTAATCCTGTCGTGGCCTGGGAGGTAGTCCTACAGCCTCTAACACCTTCCTCGTTTCGCATGAACCAATGGTCTACCACCATCGGATCTTTCTTCCCTGTATGTCGAGGATGATACGTCCAAAAACCTCGGGGTTACTAGGATCTCCCCGACTACCGTCATGCTAGCTTGTGCGATACACGTTGTAAACACCTACGCCTACAAAGGCCCGTCGATTGCGCCGTACCGGGTCAATTCCTGGTGTTGACTGGGGCGCCCCGTGACTTCTCTACGTCCGCCCCTCTACTAGCCATTTACACAATTAACATGGCAACAAGAGTCACTTAGCTTCCATTTCGGGCCAACTAGTAATGCATGCCGACACAATATTGACAACCATGAATCGAATTGCTCATTTCCCTTGCTTTACGCTTAAATTCCAACCACTCAATCTATTTTATTCCGATAAAATTCCTAAGATTTCTTTGTTCATTTCAAGACTCCAAATCTCCTAAGGTCGTAATCCTAACTCCATTCTTTCCTGCACGTGATACACCATGCATATAATTTTGTACGCAACTACCGCGCAATCACCATTTCAAATGGTAGTTAACCAATACAAGATTCTAAGGCATAAACTACACCGAGACACTAATCATACACATACTGCATACGCAATCAATTTCTCACAAAGAGTTTGTTTTCAACAAAATTTTATTTTCAAAAATTTTAATTTTGAAATTTTATTTTTTAAATTTTATTTTTTCTCAAAATTTTATCAAAATTCATTTGATTTTATTTGATTTTATTTGAATTTAATAAATATTATTATTATTATTATTTTTTCGAAAAAATTTTATTTTACAATGAACAGTGTTCATTTACTGACTCAGGAAAAATATTGAGTCGAAGAACCGGTTTGAAAATCAAGTCGAGTGCACCGAGTGCACAAAGCCCCTGCCAAACTGGCGCCTGTGCCGCGTGCTCAAACGCCCACGCCAGTCACGCACGCCAAGGCCGGGCGGCGCCGCCGCACCCGCGCCCCGCGCGCCGCCGCCGCCCGCGCCCGCAGCCCCGTGGCCCCGCCCACGCACGCCCAGCTCGCGCTGCCGCCGTGCTCGCTCCCGCCAAGGCGCACCCGCGCCCACGCTGCTCGCGCGCCCAGCACGCCGCGCCTCGGCCAGCCTACACTGGCAGACGCCCAAACATTCGTACCTCAAATTTCGCCTGGTACTCTTCCGTCGCAATACAATTTTTTTGTATCATGGATACGCCTTCCTCCCGCAGCCCTCCCAGCCACAATACCGAATCAGACAGACGCTTTGTCTCTCACCCAACTCCACCACACCCAACACAACATAGTGTATTGCAATACACTTTCCCAAAGAACCCACCGCTCATGTTGCAATACACAATTAAATTCTGCAATATAATATTTTTTTTCTTTCTCTCACACACAAACCGGGCAAGAGCTCCCAAAAATTTCGCACCAAAAAATTTTCGTTTTTCATTATAAATGATTTTTTTTCATTTATTTTAAATTGGAAAAATCAATAAAATCATCACTAAATCATTTTTTTTTTCCACACTTTAATACTCAAATAAATTTATAAAAATTTATTTAACCCTTTTTCTTAAATTTATAAATCGTATAAAACCTAGAAAATTATTTTTCACTTCATAACCAAATAAATTTATAAAATTTATTTTCCTTTTCCAGCTTTTTCATCGAAAATTTTCTCCACTCAAATAAATTTATAAAATTATTTTCTTTCCATTTTCTTTCCTAATTTCTTACCTACTCTGTAAAATCTAGAAAAATTATTTTCCTCCATGTAACCAATAAATTTGAAAAATTTATTTTCATTTTTTAAAATTTCTTCTCACTTAAAATCCCAAATAAATTTTGAAAATTTATTTTATTTAATTTTCTTCGCTTACACAAGAAACCTTAAAAAAAAGTAAAATTTTTTTTCACCTCTAAACAAATAAATTTCTTTAATTTACTTTCATTTATTCTTTATTCTAGTTTTGTGATGCGTAAATATTTTCTAAGATATTCTTTACTCATCTATATGCTAATCCTGCCAAGCACACAGCAAACACATAACATAGTATACGCTACCATTATCAAACATTCACACGACAATTCATCGATCCACACAGCTTTACTCGGCTTTGCATTGCGTAGTATCCCTAATTTTATCCGTGATTACTAAGAGTAATCGGCCACCTAATTCAACATCAAACCTAGTAGGTGATGCTTTCCCTCAACCTTAGCCTGGCCAATTTTTTTCCTCCACCTTAGGTTTCCCACCAGAAACTATACTCCACCATACCACCTTGTAGTGATGGATACAGGCAGAGCTCCACAGGTAGTGGTATACCTAAGCTGTCTGTTGTGGCCTTGAAACAGAGTACATTGACTGGTCAACCGCGGAAGGCTCTTAAAGTGGATATCGGGTTAGCCGGCTTCACTTGCCGAAAATCGGGGCGAGTCTCCCCTTTATGCGGAGCTCTACCCCGAATCGATACACACACGTATGCACCGCCCCGAGCAGGTCAAGTATAACCGCAATATATATCAATACGGCCATAGGCCTACCAAACGATACTCAATGTACATACCAGCTATAAGAACCAACTATATACCCCAATAATTTACAGGTTAATATTTTTACTCTTAAACAATACACACTTATTGACCATATTAAACGTAAAGGGTTTCACAATACATATCACGACACTTCAAAGCCATCGGCTTTCTTGAGATAAATCTCTGGGGCAGGCACGTCCTCTACTTCACGCTCACATGCACCTTAAAATAGGGGATCCACGCGGCGTAGGCTAAAGCTACGATAGGAGATTTACCTAAGTGGGCTACTCACCATCTAAGTGCGATTACAATGTTCAAAGTAAACACATTGACAAATCACTTGATCCCTCTTGAATGTCTAAGAAAATAACTCGAGGATCCGAGTCCTGCAGAGCTCTCTCACACTCGCCTAAGCCTTGTGTAGAATTAATATTTTAATTAGTGGACAACCCTCAGATCATATATATATCTTTGATTGGGCCGCTCAGACGATTGATATATAAATTGTTGTGGACTACCCTCCGATGAATATCAATTGGAGCGCTCAGACGATTAAGTATTTTAAGTTTAATGGACTACCCTCAGGTGAATATCAATTGGGCGCTCAGGCGTTGATATTTTAAGTTTCATGGACTACCCTCCGATGAATTTATATTTTAGACTACCCTCGAACCCATTTTTCCTCTATACTCATCTCATGCACTCCCACTCCTATAATCCTAGGGTGATCAGGTGCATATGGAATAGATATATCTGAATTCCAACATGATCTAATCACATACAAATATATAACATAAATATATTCACATTAAAAATTAAATCACACAAACATGTATATAATTTATCATTTCAAACTTAAAAATTAGCTCACTTGGGGCTGAATGTTCAAACATAAGCAATTCGATCAGTTAACCAACAAATATGATTTCCCAAAAATACATTTTGGATTACTATTCTAGGAGCAGGTAAAACCCTGAGTTTCTTGTTCCCGACACTGATTAATCCACAAGTTCATATTTTTGAACGCATTTCATGACCAATACCGGCCTCAAAACCAGCAATACATGATTCCACCACCAAACCCCATCTTCCCATACCCATGTCGTGGTAGTAGGCGGCTCACAATTTGCTCCATTATGTTTTAAAAAAGTTGCCAGTGGTCGGTCCCATGTTTGGGGACCCGATCAGCAACCTAATGGCTTTGATAAACTCAAACATTGAACAACATTAAAAATACAGGAATAAAACCCAAGTAGGGAGAAAATCCTACCTCGAGGAGTTTGAAGAAACTCACTATCCCGGAGTCCACGGCGTAGCTTGTCACGTAGAGACATTTCTCACTTCTTGCCGAGAGACCATGTGGTCGGATCGCGCGTATTTTCGGGGAAAGTACTCTCTCTCTCTAAATTTCTCTCAATCTGCTCCTCTCTGCAAATCAGGCCACGTACACCCGTTTTGCTCACTTTTTAATATTTGGAAAGACCACTTTGTTCACTTTTGCTTCATTATCGGCAATTCCAATTAAAACAATTAATTCCCTTCTTTCTCCAGTTTTGACATTGGCACTATCTGGTCATCCATTTCATCCATTTCTCTACTCATACCACTTGCCAGTATGGTACATGCTATTTGTGCCTTTCGTATGAAGGAAATGCGATTTCGGCACCGAAGCGCGATGCATAAGCGTGCGAACTCGTATCTCACCGACCAGGTGCGGGGAAATTTTCACGTGCTGGCTAGATTTCGCGACGATTCAATGGCGCAATCCGTTCGTCATCGAGATCTAGGGAGTGATACGGACTTTAACCGTAATTATAATTTTATGTCAAAATTACGATTTTATATTCGAGTGGAATTTCTAAGGTCTTACATGCGGTGGCTGCGCCAAGACGAGGTCAATTTGGAATAAAGAGCAAAATCGCATAATTATTACAGAGCTAATTACCGAGTTAAAAAATCCACTTGATAATTCTCTAGATCTCGGGCTAGCGAAGCGGATTTCAGATTGGGTGTCGTCTCATGGCTCTGGTGCGCACGTAAGGCCGCGTTGCGAGGGCGACGCTGCCGTTTTAGGCATGACTGCAGTGGCGTAGGTCCGATTTACGCGACAACACACATATGCTCATGTGCCATGGTGTATGGCGAATGATGAAAATAGACCCGGCGAAAGGGTAGGTCGCCAGAATATCGAAATCTGAGTAAAGAGAGATTGGTGGATCAAATGAGGAGCAAACTTATAATTTTGAGGAAGAGGGCATCCATCTTCTCACTTAAACAAGGCAAAAACGTAGGGGTCATTTGGGGGAGATGCAGTAGGGCGTGGAGGAGACCAAAATGGTGATTCTAGAGAGAGAGTCTGGCTTCTCTCTAGAAATACTGCCAGCGATCGGGCCAGATTTGGATTTGTGGAGGCGAGGAAGGAAACGTTCTCCCAGCGGAGCGAGCTGGCAGTGGACCGAGTTTCGCGAGTTTTTGACAACTCGAAGAGGTGGGGATTTTCTCCTACTTGCGTTTTATTTCCCATTTTTATGGGTTTTTCGATGTTTCGGTTAGTTTGAGGCCGTGAGGGGGCCGTTTGATCCAGTCCCGAGAGCATGGGACGGGTGTGGAGATTTTCTTGGGTTTCTCTTGCCAGCGTAGGCGCCGAGGAAAATTAGGGGCTGTTTAGGTCTCTTAGATTTCGAATTTTTTACTTTAAAATCATGAATTGTATGATAAAGGCGGGAATGGGCAGCAATCGACCTACAAAACATGTAGCCAGGCCTTAGGAATTTTGGGCTTTTGGGCTGTCAGTGGCCGATCAGTAGTTGAGAGTACATTTAGGTTGGAATAATTATGCTTTGAGTGTTTATAGGATAAATGGGTAGAGGTCGGTTCCAAAAGGTAAAACCGAGGGTTGGACATATGGGCTGCCGTGGACAGCCTTTGCTTTGGAGATTCGAATTTATTAAAATCGATCCGGGTTGTATAAATTAAGATAAAGAAATCGTCCATGTGGTGACTCAGTATGAACTTGTATGGGGCGAATGGCTTGAGTTGGTGGCAATTACTTAGAAATCAATAGGTTAATGCTTAATGAGTTAACATGAGTCACAATTATATGGAATATAATTGTAGTGTACTTGAATAATGGGAATAAAAGGTGCTTGGTTGCTCAATTAGAATATAATTAGCGAGCATAAACCATTAGATAAAATTATGAATTGCTCAGTAGGCTAAATTGGTGATGCTTGATGTGTTGGAATTACATCGCGTGTAATTATAGTTGATTGAAAATATACATATTGACATATTATGTAAATGATTTTGAAATGGCATGTCATTTCCTTATGCCTTTGGAGTAGCTAGAATTAGGTGTGAGTGCATGACAAGGTATTTTTGTAAGAAGCGGATTATGACTTGCGAGAAGGAATTTCACGGGATGATATTAGGAGGAATTGGGTTGGGGAGATGGGCCAGCGGATCATTTGGATAAGGGACCATGGTATTTCCGGACCCATTTCGCTGACCAATTCACCTCGGAGATAGTCCCATATTTTCACGAGTATTTCGGTAGTATATTTCAACAAAACAAAGTTTTGTTTGAGTGATTATTTCTCATACATGGCCAGGCAGAGTGTAGGTGAGTCTGTGAGGGACTCGTGACATGGGGATGACTTATTATGGGCATTCAAAGTGGGATCATGTTACTTCGGGTGTGTGTTTACTTTAGACATTGCAGCTGAGCTTGGGTGGTGAGTGGCCCGCCAGGCGATTCTCCTCTCATGGGCTAGCTCACTTGCCCGTCGATAGGACCCCCTTTATTTTCGAATTACATGCAGGGTGCTCGAGACAATTCATTTTGAGATGCGGTTCATGATTTTGATGGTTTTGGACATAACATATATTAGACTTATAGATGTTAATATATGTTTGTATAAAAAGTACAAAATCCAACTATGTAATTTGTAGCGCCCAAAACCAGGGGTAAGATTATTTACGTCAACACATGGAATACAAGTGGATGTCGGGTTACCCGAGCACCATAGAATCGAGGCGATCTCTCCTTTTATGCGGGAGCTCTACCCAAATACAATGCACACTGCGAGATGCAGCTCCCTGACAATCCAGTATATACAATATATCCCGATACGGCCACTTGGGCCCATAACTGTCTCATTTAAGACATATCACAACTATTCTCCAATTATCTCCCAATAATTACACTTGGTTGAGATTACACTTTTATACAAACATATAGCCCAGTCTCTACAATTCTAATATGTGCTGTCCAAAAACCATCAAGCCTGAAGCGGCTTTTCAAAATCAACCTCGAAATGAAATTTTGTCTCCTCGGCGCTCTACGTACTGAAAATAAGGGTCCACGTGGGAGGTAAGGAGTAAAGCTCGTTAGGAGAATCGCCCTAGAGTAGACTACTCACCACTAAGTGCGGTGCAATGTGCTCCAAAGTAAAAACACACTTTCAGTAAATACTTGATCCTGCCAGATATCTACATAGTCACCCCATGTCACGAGTCTCATAGAGCTCCACTCACACTTACCTAAGCATGTAGAAAAAATAATCATTTTCAAACAAAACTTTTGTTCTTGAAAATACACTACGAAATATTCGGTAGATAACTAGGACTACCCTCAGGGTGAATTGGTTGGTGAGCTTTCCGGAAACAGTCCTTGGTCCTCAAGTCAGAGTGTCTGTTGGCCCATCTCTGACCCCAGTTCTCAGGATCACATCCTTTGGGAGATTCCTTTGCGACCATATCCGTTTTTACCGAATCTGCCGTCGTAAACTCACCTAATTAAACTCTTAGTCGTATGAAATCCGTTATCGCAGTTTGAAATCCCATTTTACACAATATACTTCAATATACATATTTCAATCAACTATAATTGCATGTATAATTTCCAGCACATCAAGCATCACTTTAATTGCTCAGTGGCACAATTCATATTCATCTCAATAGCTATACTCAGTATATTCCATATAGTGAGCAAATCTGATCTTTGTCCCATTGTGCTCACATACACAATTACCTGGCTTAAATATAATTTGTGACCTCGCATATTATCTCGTGCTTGATAACACAGTGATTTCTACACCACGCAAAATGGAGTCGCTCATTTCATGCAGTTTCATCTGAGACACATCTGAACAATTTCAACCCATTTATCACAGAGCCAAGGAATTTGTTTTTCACGGGTCCCTGAAACAAGCTCCAAGTGGGCTGTCCACGGGGCGCCACACACCCTCTACTTAGGTTCTCTTGGTAATCATAGATTTCCGTTCCATTTCGGTCTCTAATCACCAAGACCAGATTTGTTCATGTTAAATTTGCATAACGCACCCCAATTCGGAGTCCCACAGCGACCCACGGACTGCGCGAGAATGTCTAAAAAATCTCTACGAAATTCGATTATGTTTTTGAACAAATCGCTACCATTCCCAACATTTTCTCATATCAAGCATGCATTTTAAAGCAATTTTGGTGAAATAAACACTGACAGCCCCTAATTTCGATGATCACGGATGAGAAAAATCCCCATGAAATTCTAACAATTTGGTCCCATGTTTTGGGGCCAGATCAAGCAACCCCTCACGGCCTCAAACTAACTGAAACATGAAAGGCCTTAAAAATGGGAGATATAGCACCCACGTAGAGAAAATCCTACCTCTTGGGTTGTCAAAAAACTATGGCTTGGGGTCCGCAGCGTGCTTTGCTCAGCGTCGACCGTTTCCCCTTCTTGCATAAATCGAGAATCAGCGGTCAGATCGTGAGATAACTAGAGAAGGGAGGGCCTTCTCTCTCTAGAAACTCATTCGAGACACTGCATCCACGAAATTTTACCTCTGCGTTTTTCTCTTGTGGTGTTTAAGTGGAAGAGGGCTATTCTTCTCAAAATTACAAGTTTGCCCTCATTTAATCCAAATTAATTCCTTCTTTTGATTTGATATTGGCACTACCTAGGCGTCCATTTTCATCATTTCTCTACTCCTTTTTCCACTTATGGTACATGAATACTTATTATATGTGGCTTTGTCGTGAAACCACCGATTTTGCAGCACGAAATGCGATGTCTGGCATTATAAATTAGTATCTGGAGAAAATTATTTGCGTGCTAACTAGATTTGAGACAAGATTTCCAACGGTACAATCCCGTTTCATCATCCGAGATCTAGAATTTAATTACGAGATTTTTAACGTAATTACAGTTTTATAATCAAAATTACGATTTTGCCTTATTAAGAGTTGGATTTCAAGGTCTTACATTCTCCCCTCCTTAAAGAAAGATTTCGTCGGGGAATTCTCATACATACATCCAACCATGTACATATATGCAACCTTACGAACTCGAGACCATGTCGGGTATGATGAGCCGGCTAAGGTCTCAATCATTTATAACCCAATGGTTGTCATCTCATCCATGTCAAACGTGATCAACAACCAACATGTCTGCCCCTAAGGTCCACTGTAGCACTGGCTGCGCTGACTCGGTTGTCGCCGGCGACCCACACTGCCCCTTTGGCTTTATACGTAATAGATTGGGGAGTGATTAGCCTTAGCACCAGGGGCCCGAAACTAGTTCCTCTAACCCTCAAACAGGGTGTGGAGGACAGGCTAACGATATCTCTCACATTTCCCATTCGCTGGGATGCATCTTTGTCCCAAGTCTTAGGATCCACTGTCTCTAGGGCAATCCAGGTTAAAATGATATTAGTTAATCAATACAGTATCTCTAAGGCATAACACGACCATGAGACACTAATCATACACATAACTCGATTGTATACGCAATCAATTCAGCGTTTAAAATATTGACTCAGCGTTTATTTTCAAAAATTTTATTTTGAAAGGGAATTTTATTTCCGAAAATTTTATCAAATTTATTTTGATTTACGATTTTATTTTAATTAAATTTAATAAATATTTTTTGGTATCTTACAATGAAACGATGTTCATTATTGACTCGAGAGAAAATACGAGTCGAAGCCGGACAGCGGGGTGCGGCGGTACACTGTACCAACTTAGCGGTAACGGCCGGCCCGCGCGCGCCCGGCTGCGCAGCGCCGACGCCCGCCACGCGCCCGAGCGCGCGCCGCGCGCCGCGCCGTGCGCCCCGCGCTGCCTCACCGCGCCCCTGCCCGCCCGCTTCGCACACCCCGCCGCCCGGCGCACACGCGCCGCATGCAGCGCGCGCCTGCCGCGCGCCTACTCGCCGCGGCGCCGTCCGCGCGCCCGCGCGTCGCCTGCGCCAGCGCCCGTACCGCAACCTACGCGCCGCGCAGCGCAGCGCCCGGCTTCTTCCGCGCCACACGCGTACCTTACGCGCGTACCCACGCCCTACTTGCTGCACCGCCCGGCCGCCCGGCCGCGCGCGTATCATTCTTACGCCCGGCCAATGCCCGACCTCATGCCGATGGCGGTAACCCATTTCGATTTACGCACCATTTTTTCCAAAATTTTTTCTTCTCTCATTAACTGGAAAATACCAAAAAATATATTTATTTATTTTCTTTCATTCTCAGTACACCAATAAATTTATTAAATTTATTTCATCTATATTATTATTATTTTTTCATTCCCAACCAAACCAAATAAATTGCTTAAATTTATTTTACTTATTTTCTTGTTCGGTTTACACATTGTAAACTCGAGGTTTTGTTTTCCAACATGCCTATGTGCTATCTACCTAAGCACACAAACATTCACATCACACATACACATGTCGAACACACCCGAACACATACATTCTACCATTCATCAATCCACGTGATCACAAAACACACATGCAGTGTCCTAGTTTTGTTTCGTGCCTTTTCCTAGAGTAGTCTCGTACCTAAGCAGAACCTCGAACCACACCTGTGGTGTTCTTATCTCTTAAAGATTATGGCCTGGCTCAAATCCTCCCATCCATAGGCTTCCGCTACCTAAGTTCCCACGTCAAACCACCTAGTGGTGATGGATACCAAACAGAGCTCCTTTAGGTATTCGTATACCTAAGCTCGATACTGTTGTGACTCCCCCAAAACTGGAATTAGTTGACTACCGTCGGCTTCATGAATACAAGTGGATATGGGTTACCCGACACCACTTGAATCGGGCGAGTCTCCTTTGTACGGGGCTCTACCCCCGATCTGATACCTATGAATCTGTCCCAAACGATCGATATATCCTGATATATCATCTGACCCTTGGGCCCACATGCTAATACTCATTAAAACACATATCACAACTATTCTCCAATTATCTCCCAATAATTACATAGTTGATTACACTTTTATACAAACATATATTAAAATCTACAATTCTAATACATGTTATGTCCAAAAACCATCAAGCCACAAACCGGCTTCTTCAAAATCAACCTCAAAATGAAATTTGTCTCCTCGGCGCTCTGTACTGAAAAATAAGGGGTCCCACGACGAGTTGATAAAGCTCGGTAGAATCGCCCTAAATTAGATTTCTCACCACCTAAGTGCGGTCTGATGCTCCAAGTAAACACACACACTCAGTAAATACATGATCCTATGAATGTCTACATGATCACCCATGTCACGAGTCTCACAGGCTCACTCACACTTGCCTAAGCCATGAAAATAATCATTTTCAAAACAAAACTTTTGTTGCTTGAAAATACACTACCAATATTAATTAAAATATGGGACTACCCTCCGAGGTGAATTGGTTGGTGACTTTAGAAGCAGTCGTGGTCCTCATGCGAGAAGTGATACGATGTATCCCCAACTGATTCTAGGAATATCATCATTTTAAATTCCTTTCGCAGCATATCGTTTTTACAAGATACCTTGTCTGTGCTCACCTAATTCCTAGGCTACCCAGTGCATATGAAAATGCATTATGCCATTTTCAAAATCATTTACAATATGTCAATATGCATATTTTCAATCGACTATAAATTACCATGAATATGAATTCCAACATCGAAGCATCGCCCAAATTTGGCTCAATTGAAGCGATTCATAATTTCATCTCAATGGCCTATGCTCACAATTATATTTACATAATTGAGCAAATCTAATCTTTATTCCCAATGGCTATACATACACAATTATATTCCATATAATTGTGACCTCATCATTAATCCTCATTTAAACATTAACTATTGATTTCCTCATACACCGTCGAGTCACTCATTTCATACAATTTCATACCAAAACACATGGACAATTTGACCCATTTATCACAAACCGGAATTTTACGGAGTCCCAACAATAAGTGGGTGTCACGGGCAACCCACACTTCCTACACACCGGTTCCTCTTGGTGGTGTAGATTTCCATTCCATTTAGGTCTCCTAATCACGAAATAGAATTTATTCCATAAATTACCATATAACACCCCAATTCGATTCCCAGCGACCACGGACTGCCCAGAATGTCTAAAATCTCCTGATTCGGTCCCACATGTTTTGGGACGATGAAAATACCATTCAGGCATTTTCTCGCAAGCATGCATTTAAAGCAATTTTGGTGAAATAAAAACACCAAACGACCCACAATTTGCAGGCGTCACGGATGGGGAAAAATCCCGTGAAATTCTAACAATTCGGTCCCATGTTTTGGGGCCCAGATCAAGCTTGATCCCTCAAGGCCTCAAACTAGCAGAAACATCGAAAAACCCTTAGAAAATGGGAATAAAAGCATAAGTAGGAAAATCCCCTCTTGGGTTAAAAACTTCGCAAACCGGGGTCCTTTAGCGTAGCTGCTCAGCGTAAACGTTTCCACTTCTTGCTCATTGAAATCAACGGTCGATCGCGAGATAACCTAGAGAAGACCTTCTCTCTCTAGAAAACTCCATTGAAGCCACTGCATCTCCACCGAAATTTGCCTCGCGTTTTGCTCTTCTCAAAATTACAAGTTTACTCCCTCATTTAATCCAATTGACCCCCTTCTTTTACCGTATTTGATATTCGCACTACTCGGCCTGCTCATTTTCATCACATTTCTTACTCATACCACTTATGGTACATGAAAGTATTTGTTGTGATATGTGGCTTTCACGTAGATCGAAACCTCGATTTACCAAGATCTCGAACATGCCCTCGAAAAACGTGTAAATTCGACCGCTCCTAAAATTTGCTGTGCTCTTACGTATAACTAGATTTCGCGAGACGATTCCAACCTAAGTACAATCTGTTTTGTCATCCGAGATCCAGAGAATAACTCCACGGACTTTTAACCTGCATCACAATTTTGTAATCAAAATTACGATTTTGCCCTTATTCCAGAAATTGGAATTTCTCGAGTCTTACATAATTATTGGGAGATAATTGGAGAATAGTTGTGATATGTGTTTTTATGAGCATTAGTTTATGGGCCCAAGTGGCCGTATTGGATATATTGCATATATCGACTGTCATGCAAAATGCAAAGCACGACAGCTGTATCAGTAGAGCTCCCTTTCGCACAGCGGAGACTCCGCCCCGATTTTCTGAAGTGGTGTCGGGTAACCCGACATCCACTTGTATTCCGCGCGGGTTGACTCGCAGTCAACTACCCTGCTCGGGGCGTCACGCTGGCATCGAGCCAAGGTAAACGAATACCTGGGAGCTCGCGTAGTTATAAGTGTGGGGCCTCGACACCGTACCAAATTGTATCAGAGCTAAGGTATAATGACACCAGAATGGCCGGGCATGGGCCTAGGATATGTAGTTGTGAAGTTTTTAGTGCCCGGGGTTAGGATTACCCTGGCGCTTGAAATCCGATACCAAATACACAAATTGCATCGTAGCTTAGGTGGCTACGAATACCTGGTGGGTTTCCTGGGTTTGGGTATCCATCACCAACAAGTGGTTTGATGTGTAGTATAAGTATGAAGCCCAGAGATGGAGGCTTGGGCTTGTTCATAGTCGAGGATGTGCCACCACCACTAGTGTGGTTCAATGTTGGGTTTAGGCATGAGACGCCTAGGAAAGCACGAGAAAAAAAAAAAAAAATTAACACCGTGATGTGTTTTGATTGCGGATCATATGGTATCAGATGACTGATGTTTATAACATGTGTGATCATTCGTTGTTTGGTGAATGGTGTGTTTGCTATGTTGTGTGTGAGTTGTGAAATGATGTGTGCTTGGTGATTAGCACAATGAATGTGTAGAAAATGTTTTTGAAGCCAGGCCATGTACAAAACTGAAAAGAAATGAAAAGAATAAATTTTAAAATTTATTCTGGGCCTATTAGGGTGATGAAAATAATTTTCTAAGTTGGAAAATTGAAGAAAATAGAGAAACAAATTTTGTAAATTTAGTTTTGAAAAAGAGAATGAAAAAAATTATTCTTTATGATTTTTATTTTCCACTAGCCAATGAAAAAAATTTATTAAAGTGAAAAACTAAAAAAATTTTGGCAGAAAATTTTGACGGGCTACGCCCATTTTTGAGGCCAGGAGACTGTATTGCAATGTAGAAACTGTAGCCGCAAGTAAATAAAGCGTAGTTGTGGATTGGGCTGCGCACTAAGGTTCGACGTACTGTAAGAGGGGTTTCTTGACGGGTCGGTGGAATGCGGTTGCAATACGCTTTGTATTGCGTGGAGAAGGTCGGGAAGCGGTCGGATGTATTGCAATACATCAGGTGTATTGGCGATCGTGGGGCAAAGGCAAGATCGACCGATTTGGTAACGGTAATGCTTCGCCGCCACGATAATACCAGAGGTGCGCAGGCAAACAGCGCCGGGCGTGACTGGCGCTACAAAGAGCGCAGCGCAAGGCGCGTGGGGCGCGAACGGTGGCGAAGCGTTCCCGCCGGTGTGTGCGGACGGCGCCGGTGTGCGTGGATCGGCGCCGGGCGTAGCCGGACGGCGACGCCATGAGGCCGTGGTCGCGAGCACAGCCCAGGCTCCACCACGGATCTGCAGGTCGAGAGTTCGGGTCGTCAAGCGCATGACGCGGAACTACGTCGCCGCAACCCGGGCATAAGGAGGCGCAGATTGTCCAGGAGGCGCAGATCTCATGGTACAAATAATCGAGCGCCTCGTATTAGTCGGATATGCGGTACGCCTCTACTTCTCGCAATGTTCACTAGCTTAGTTAGTTTAAAGTTGATGCATCATGTTCATCTCATTAAATGCATCTTGTGTGATAGGTTGTTCCTCGATACAAGCTCTCACAAACAGTACGTAGGTCGAGTCCCAGAGGTGCCCAGAATAAACGATGGAAAATTTTTCCTAGAGATAGGGAGAGATCGATTCTCTGAAGCACCGAGCTGGCGCAGCCTTAAAGGTAGACATATCGGGTTGTTGATGTCATGCTTGACATGGATGAGATGACAACTATCGGGTTATCAGTGATTGGGACCTTAGCCGGGTCATCATACCCGGACACCTGTCTCGAGTTAGGTAAGGTTACATGCCACAGCCGGTTACGTGTATAAATAGAATTCTGGACTAAATTTCTTTAAGGTGGGGAGAATGAAGACCTCGAGAAACTCAAATTTATGAATAAAATCGCACTTTGATTTACAAAATTTTAATTACGGGTTAAAAATCCATAATTAATTTAGATTCCTGATGACGAAACGATGCTCACCCGCTGGAATCGTCTCAAGAAAATCTGTTGGCACAAAATTTCGCAATTTGGTCGGTGACAATCCGAGTCGCGACGCTTCGAGGCATCGTGATTTCCGGTGTCAAATCCATTTTCGACGCGACGAAAGCGTTAACACATAGCATGTACTCATGCCATAAGTGGTATGAGTAGAGAAATGATGAAAATGGACGGCCGAGGTAGTGCCGAATATCAAATCTGGTGAAAGAAGGGAATTAATTGGATTAAATGAGGGGCAAACTTGTACTCGAGTTAAGACATCATCTTCTCCACTTAAACAAAGGCAAAAAACGCGTGGGGTCATTCTGGGGGAGATGCAAGAGGGCGTGGAGGAGACCAAAATGGTGATTCTAGAGAGAGAGTCTCCGACTCCCCCTAGGTCACACGCGATCGGACCGTTGGATTTCCGACTGAGCAGAAGGGAACGCTCTACGCGGAGCAGCACGCTGACCCCGGCTCATGAAGCTGACAACCCAAAGAGGTAAGATTTTCCCTACTTGCGTTTTATTCCCATTTTACGGGTTTTTCGAATGTTTCGTTAGTTTGAGGTCACAGGCCGCTTGATCGGTCCCAAACATAACTAATTGTTGAATTTTCTTGGGATTTTCTTGTGGCCGTGATCGCCCGTGAAATGGTGGCTGTTTCGGGTCTCTAATTCCAGAATTTTACTCAAATCATGTAATCGTATGATAAAAGGGGCCGGGAATGGGCCGCTTGATCGCACCGAAAAACATACTTGAATGCAGAATTTTGAGGCTTTTGGTCGTCCGTGATACCGTAACTCGGTTGGGCTGTTAGTGTGAGACCCCACCTGCGGTCTGTCCCTTTTCTTCACGGCATTCTTCTTGCGCTGTTTCACTCATGTGATATCCTATTCCCACCGAATTTTCGGCCTTAGACTGAAACCCAAAGTGACCCAGTGGTCTTTAGTCCGAATGTGTGCCATCTCCTGCACCAACCGATAGTAGTTGCAGGCTGAGATGCTTCCTACAAAGATCTTACTCGGGTTCGACTGGGAGGTGAAGGGGAATGAGATACATAGCCGAAGCTCATTCGAAGCGGCCATGCAGGTGGCACGCAGGTGGGTCCCACAATAAAAGGCGCCTTTAGCTTCTGAGACCCCCACCCTCTCGTGACCACCTCATGGGTACCCTCTGTGGAAGCTCACCTTACAAAATATCCTCATTCCCACCAGTTCCTCGCGCTCCCTGTGCAGATTCCGAACCCGTGACCTGTGTCTTTAAATTCCACCCAAGATCTCCGGGTAAATTAAACCGAAAGCAAGTTTTGAAAAGCTAAGCTCATCAGGTTAACATTGCGCTCAGGGTGTCCACTCACAAAGACATGCGCCGCTTCCGTACTGGCAGACCGTGGCGTATGTCCACCGGGAGCATCTTCTACTACCAACCGAGCCAGTATCAGCTTGGTAGTGTAGATGCTCCATCGACCTTAAGCCTCGGTTCCAAGTTCCCGAGTCTCTTTTACGGAGGCGAAAGTTAAATGCCTGTGGAGGAAAAGCAGCATTCTCGTGAGCGACCCACCGGGCGGCACCCAAGAAATACTAAGGGTGGACCCCACAAAGTGGCCACTAAGGGCACCCCCCGTGTCGCCAGAAGGGTGGACCCACATATATATATATATATATATATATAGATTTTATATATCTATATATATATATATATATGTTATGTATATATATATATATATATATATATATAGATATATATATGTATATATATATAAATATAGATATATAAAGAAGTATAGCATATATATGTATATATATATATATATATATATATATATACAGTGGTCTATATAGAAGCATATAGATATCTAAATATAAATATATATATATATATCTATATAGATATGTATATATATATATATATATATATATATATATATATATATAAAGCCCAAAAAACCGATTGAATAACTAAAACTTTTATCCATAATAGAAGATGGATAAGGAAATGTTCAAATTAATTTTGAGCTAAGAAAAAGAAAACTTAACAGCATCATACACCGCGGCAGCGTGCTCCTCTGTCATTTAGAAATTAGAACTCCTTCCGTAATGATCAACAGCCCCGGGCCAAACTTAAATTCAAGGAAGTAGACTATTCATCTACTATTCCATTTAAAATATAGAATTACCTATAAAACTGTGCAAGATTTTAAAAGATAAAAAAAAATTTAAACTAAAAAACCCCCGAGAATAAATAAAATAAAAACATCATAAAAAAGAGGTTAGATGTTTCCAACAAATGGGTGCGTCACATACCCTTAATTGTAAAAACACATATAAGTGTTTTTTATCGATAAAGCAAAGAAGAAGATTATTATTCGAGAATAATACTTCCATCTTTTGAAACCCGATAAATCTCAAACAAATTTGAAATGAAAAAAGAAATTGAAAATAGAAAAATTGCTTATGTCAAATAAATATGTTATCGCCTGATCAAGAATTACTTGAAATGATTGATCGATAGAAGACAAAGAGACTAAAGCAAAATATATATAAGAAAGGTTTTAACAACAAAATTCAAAACCAAAGCCTAAAATAAATCTATCATCAAATTCTTATCAAATGAAAGATATGCTCTAATATTATAAAAAATGAACCCGCAATCCTCATAAGATTTGCACAGGAAGAAAGAAAAACAAAATAGCCTGAATTAAAAAATTGTACAATAAAACTCAGAGAAAGAATAACCAACTTAGAAATCCAAAAAGAAGATTTAACGGTAAGAAACAAATGAAGAAGTTGGAAACTTCTTTTGTACATAGTATGACTATAGTACAAAAATGTAGATGGTATACAAAGATAACTTTGAGTGAACCCAACCTCACTACGTTAGTTTTTATAGCTTTAATTGATTCAGAGTCGATTTAAATTGTATACAAGAAGGATTAATCCCACCAGATATTTTGCAAAAAAACATCTCAAAGATTATCAACTCCGTTGCACGATCCTTAGCGGTTCAATGTTAAAATGCAAACACAGAAAACAAGAGTTTAATGTATCAGTAATAACTCAGCTCTGCCTAGTCAAAATATAAACATCAAATCAGCTGAGAAACTCCTCCAAACACAAACTTTGTTCCTTCAAACTGAAGGCTGGTGTTGAATAAAAACCAAATATGAATATCAAAGAAATCCTCAAAATGATAGATGTACCTGTTAAAAGAAAACAACTAAGCCCAAGATTCTGTTTCTGCCTACAAAAATAAAAAACATAAAATTCCAAAAGTAAAACAGGCACAGGAAGAACCAAAGAAAAACTCACTGCCCACTCCAAATCTAAATTTAAGACTGCACATCCAAAAAACAAAATATGCAAACTGTTCTATACCAAAATGTATTTTGAATAGAAAAACTTGACGCCCCGTGAAACCTGGTCCCCGTTGATCACCCCGTCAGTCTGGCTGAATACAAGTGGAGGTCGTTACCCGACGCCACTTTAGCACCCGCAGTCTCTCGTAATGGGAGCTCTACCTACCATACCCTTAGATAAAACCTCAGATATCCTCCCAGTCCCAAACAATCCAATAAAAATATAATCCCAAACATGAGTAAAAATGCTCCTCAGCTCTCATAAACTAACACTATGGAAAACATGCTTCAACTGGCTCCAATTATCTCCCCAATAATTCCATAGTTGATTTACACTCCTTTATACAAAAACATATATTAACATCCACTACAAGACAATTACATGTATGTCCAAAACATCAAGCCACAAACCGGCTTCTTCAAATGGATTGCCCCCAGCGCTCCATGTACCCGAAATATAGCACACTGGGGTGAGCTAAAGCTCGCAGGAGAATCGCCCTGGCCGCTACTTCACCACCTAAGTGCAAAGTAATGCTCCAAACACACACTCAAAAATACATGATCCTACCACTGCCTCACATGATTACCCCCATGTCACGAGTCCCTCACCGACCACCTCACACCTGCCTAAGCCATGTATGAGAAAAATAATCATTTTCAAAAACAAAACTCTTTTGTTCTTGAAAACATACACCCAAATATTCGGGCACAAATATGATCACCTCCTGAGGTGAATCAAGCCGCAGCTAAACGCTCATGTCTCATCCGAAATGACCGCCAGCCCATCTCCCAACCCACCTCCTCCGGAATATCATCCCCTGTGAAATTCCTTTCGCAAACATATCCGTTTACGCGGCACACTGGCCATGCACTACACTCAATTTAGGCTACTCAGTTG
Organism: Tetrastigma voinierianum; assembly: GCA_016808115.1. Classification (NCBI taxonomy): domain Eukaryota; kingdom Viridiplantae; phylum Streptophyta; class Magnoliopsida; order Vitales; family Vitaceae; genus Tetrastigma; species Tetrastigma voinierianum. The sequence continues at coordinate 66,524 of JAEQBH010002873.1, forward strand.
CATATGAAATGCGATGCCATTTTCAAAATCATTTACACAATATGTCACTTATGCATATTTTCAACTACAATTACACGTATGTAATTCCAAACACACATCAAGCATCACCCAATTTAGCTCAATTGAGCAATTCATAATTTTATCTCCATGGTTTATGCTCATGGCAATTACAGCCCCATATAATTGAGCAAATCATGTTTTATTCCCAATATTCATACACACAATTATATTCCATATAATTAGGACTTTCATGTTAATCCTCTCATTAAGCATTAACCTATTGATTTCTTACACCACACAAACTCAAGTCATTCTGGCTCAACAAATCAAGTTAACACAACACATGGACGACATTTTTGTCCAAATCACAATAATCCCCGGGGACTGATGGTCAAATGTTCCTAAACCAGCGTGCGGCTGTCCACTGCAGCCCATGTCCCAACCTCCGGTTTCACCTTTTGAACCGATTCTACCCATTTCCTATCTTATAAACACTCAAGCATAATTATGTTCCAACCACACTGGCCCGTCGACCGTCACGATGCCCAAAAGTTCCACAATTCTACACTTCGGTCCCATGTTTTAGTGGTCGATCAGTTCGCCCTTCCCGGCCTCACTCATCTCATGCATTTTAATTAAGTCTCCAACACCAATAGCCCACTCGTTTCGGGCATTCACGACAAATTCCAAATGTCCAAAAATATTTCTTGAAGCGACTCGTCCAGTTGCTCAACCCACCAACAACCCATTCCCATTTATTCAGACATCAAGTATGATTTAAAGCAATTTTGGTGAAATAAAACACCTGAAACAAGCCCCTAATTTTCAAGGCCACGGCCACTAGAGGAAATCTCAAGAAAATTCAACAATTGTTCCATGTTTTGGGATCCCCGATCAAACGGTCTCACGCGCCCTCAAACCAACTGGAACATGGAAAACCCCTTAAAATGGGGAACAAAACGCGGAGAAATCCTACCTCTTGAGTTGTCAAAAACGAACCCGGGTCCACGCTGCAGCCTCGCCTTCCGCTGCAGAACGCTTCCCTTCTCGCCCGGCGTCCGCTAACGGTTCGACGCCGGATCTATAGGGCTGTTAACTCTCACACTTAAAAACCCTCCATTTTTATTATTTTGTGTGACCCAGTACTGCACCCCCCACGTTTTTGCCTTGTTTAAGTGGGAGGAAGAAGGGTCCTATTAGCTGGCCTTATCACTCAATTAAATCACCTCATAATGCCCATTATGTCCCTCTTACTTTATTTGACGTTCTATGACCCATTTCGCCGTCCATTTCATCATTTCCTTCGCCCTACCACTTATGACATGAGTACGCGCCACTCTCTCAGGTCACTGATTCTGGTAATATGCTTACAAGATCCCAAACAATGCACATGCCCCGAAAAACGTGCCGACCGACCGTCTCGGAAACAGTGAAAATTACGCAAAGCAGCTGCAGATTCTCAAGAGACTTGGTCCCAACTAAGCAGAAACCCGCTCACCATCCGGGAGATCTATAGAATTTAATCACGGATTTTTAGTCAGATTGCAACTCCTGTAATCAAAATTACGCTTTGCCTTATTCTGTATAAATTGAATTTCTGCCCACATTCTCCCTCTTGTATGAATTTCGTCTTAAATTCTATACGATACATCCAATCTGGGAAGCATATGTAACCCACCTAACTCCAAGACCGTGTCGGATATGATGACCCGCTTAGCGTCCCTGGTATCACTGGAGCAACCCCGATGGCTATCATCCCAACCATGTCAACCCGACATCAACAACCAACACGTCGGCTACCACCCTAAGGTCCACCACGCCGCCGCGCAAGAACTCGATCTTGTGAAACCAAATCTCCCTAAGAATCCTAGGGAAAATTTTCCAATCGGTATTACTGGGCTTTTCTAAAGGCCTCAACCTCTAAACGCGTTCGCCGGGTGAAGCCAGGCCCGCATCAAAACCTTATAACTACACCCAACGCCCCAAGGTAATCGTTAGCTTTTATTTCGCAAATCGTTTCCAACTAGTAAATGCAGAGCGTCGACACACAGACTTGACATGAACTAACTTGTTCATTTCCTATGGAAAAGTAAATTCCCAATTAATTTATCTATTTTCCAAGAAGGTTCTAGCGCCCTCTCGAAACCCTTTCTAATATCCAAATCCCTAAGGTCATCGATCCCAACCTCGGGCATTCACCCTTCTTCCTATACTTACGATACCATGCATATAACTCCTTAAAAATTTTATTACTTTCTGAAAACTTTTACCCAAAATCACTGATTTTATTTTACTTGATTTTCCTTTTACCATAAGATATATATATTTTTTTTCGAAAAATACCGTTCACATTTCAATCGCCAACATTACCGCTCATCATCGTCATAACATCGTTTATAATTACCAGACTTGTCATCAGCTTTTGCCCAATACAAAAATTGTATTGCAACACAATTCTACCTTCTTCACTATTACCTTGCAATACAATTTTCCAAACTCCCTTCCTGTAATACACATTCCTCTTATATTGCAATACAATTTCTATGTTGTTTGCTTCCCACTATATTAAAATATAAATGTCAGAATACAATTTCCTTATTCTCTGCAAATACACATAGTCACCACACAAAACTATAAAACAATACACCTTTGTATCATAATCAACCTATTAATCTATTCCCTCAGAACATAATCCTGCTTACTGCCTTCTTTCTCTACATTTCGTAAATTGTATCAAGAACATACTTCCCTTTTACTTCAAGCCTTCCCTGCAATACATAATCCTCATAAAATACAATGGCTAGCCTACCTCCTCTATTGTAAATACAATTTTCAATCTCTACAAGCCCCTTTAAGTTGTAATACAATATCAACCTTATAACATGCAATTGTTCTCACACATACCTCCAATTTCCTTCAAGTTTCCTTCAATACAAAACTTACTTGTAATGTACCTTTTTTCAATATATTTGTAAAGAGTCTAAAACGACATTTTGCCCAAAACACTAATTTTTTTCATTTATTTCCAGAAATTGGAAAATCGAAGTGGAAAAATCTCTAAAAATCACACTAAAATTTTTTTTCCATTTCCATAATACATCAAATAAATTCATAAAATTTATTTTCTTCACTTTCTTCAATTTTACCATATAAAACCCATAAAAATTATTTTCTCCTCCTCTTAACCAAATAAATTTATAAATTTTATTTTTCTTTTTCCGATTTTCATGAAAAATTTTATCCACTCAAATAAATTTATAAAAATTTATTTTCTTCCGATACCTAACTCAATCCTCTTCCAATAAATTTATCAAATTTTATTTTTCTTCAATTTCAACTTAGAAAATTATTTTTCATCACTATAATAGGCCAAATAAATTTATAAAATTTATTCTTTTCATTTCGGTTTACACCTTGTACCACTCAAAATATTTTTCTCAAATATTTTCTACACATTCATGTGCTAATCACCAAGCTTTATATACAATCTCACATAAACAAGTTGTGCACACAAACACACAATTCATCAAATCTGAAACACATCGACAGCACATGTAGTGTCCTAGTTTGTTAAGTGATTTCTAGGTAATCTCATACCTAAACTTAACATCGAACCACACTTAGGCGATGTTCTTACACTCAAATACTATAGCCTAAACCCAAATCCTCCAATCTATAGGTTTCCATATACCTATACTCACATCAACCCACCTAGTGGTGATGGATACCAAACAGAATCACAATTCGTATACCTAAGCTCGTCTGGCTGTGTATTTGGTATATTCAGCCTTAGGGTAATCCTAACGGGCACCACACTACAACTACATATCCTAGGTAGTAAAAGCACGCTCTGGTGTCATTATACATGGCTACGATACCAAGGCATTGGCCTTCAGGCAGAGGTCAGTTGACTGCCGTCGACCGCGGAATACAAGTGGAGAATTCGGGTTACCCGACATACTTTAATCAGGCGAGTCTCCTTTGTACGGGGAGCTCTACCCAATTACAATTCTTGTATAAAACACATATCCTATCCCCGAACAATCCAATATATGCAATATAATCCCGACATGAGTAAAAATGCCTCTTAGGCTCATAAACCAAATACTACGCTAAAAACATACCAACTATTCTCGATTATCTCTGATATTCACCAGTTGATTTACACTTTGCACAAACATATATTAACATCTACAATTCATACATGTATGTCCAAAAAAACATCAAATACAAACTTCAAAATGGATTGTCTTCTCGGCGCTCCATGTACTGAAAGTATAAAGGGGTCCAATGAGTGAGCTAAAGCTCGGTAGGAGAATGCCCAAGTAGGCTACCTCACCACCTAAGTGCGGTGCAATGCTCAGTAAACCACACACTCAAGTAAATACATGATCCTACTTGAATGTCTACATGATTACCCCATGTCACGAGTCCTCCACCGACTCACTCACACTTACTAAGCCATGTGAAAATAATCATTTTCAAAACAAAACTTTTGTTCTTAAAAATATACTACCGAAATATTCGGTACAAATATGGGACTACCCTCCGAGGTGAATTGGTTGGTGAGCTTTCCGAAACAGTCATGGTCCTCATCCGAAATGATCTGTTGGCCCATCTCCCAACCCAATTCTCCAGAATATCATCCTGTGAAATTCCTTTGCCAAACATATCCGTTTTACAAAATACCTTGTCATGCACTCACACCTAATTCTAGACTACCGATTGCATATATGAAAATGCGTTATGCCATTTTCAAATCATTTACAACCATGTCCAGCCATATTTTCAATCAACTACAATTACGCATGTAATTCCAACATCAAGCATCACTGTTGCTCAATTGAAAGCTGATTCATAATTTTATCTCCATGGCACATACTCACAGTGTTCACTGTTGACAAATCACTAATTTTATTCCCGATATCCTATACACACAATTATATTCCATATAATTTATGACATATCTTAATCCTCATTAAGCATTAACCTATTGATTTCCTACACCACACAAACTCAAGTCATTCATTTCAACAAATCAAGCACACAACACATGGGCGATTTTGTCCAAATCACACAACTTCGGGACTGATTTTAAGCAGTCCGAAACCCGGCGATGGGCTGTACGGGCAGCCCACATGCCAGCGTGCGTTCCTGCTTTTGGAACTTGGGCTGCCCACACCCATTTTCTATCTCTTACTCTGAAATAATTTATTCCAACCTAACAGCTGACCGGTTGAATTTATCACGGACAGCCCGAGTCTCAAATTCCCCTCTGATTTTTGGTCCCATATTTTAGGGCCGATCAGCGGCCCCTTCCCGGCTGCTATCATCTCAAGCATGCATTTTTAATGCCAAGTTCCACTAACAGCCCACTTCAGTTTCTGGGCATTCCACCGGACAATCCCAAATGTCAAAAATATTTTCATAATTCGGTCCCATGTTTGAGATCGATCGACAACCATTCCCGGCATTTAATCCACATCAAGCATGATTTAAAGAAAGCAATTTTGGTGAAATAAAGCACCCAAACAGCTAATTTTCTGGGTGATCCACGGCCCACTAGAGAAAATCTCAAGAAAATTCCAACAATTCGGTCCCATATTTTGGGATGAGTCAAGCAACCTAGCGGCCTCAAACCAACGAAAACATGGAAAACCTTAAAAATGGGAATAAAAAGCATAGTAGGAAAATCCTACCTCTTGGTTGTGTGGCTGCAAACCAGGGGTCACGCGTAGCTGCTCACGCGTAGAGCGTTCCTTCTACATGAAGTCAGCCAGGTCAGATCACTTGGGATCTTAAGAGAGAAGGAGGGACCTTCTACTCCTGCTGAAACCCTCATTTTTATTTTGTGACCTGCATCCTCCCACGTTTTGCCTTGTTTAAGTGGAGAAGAAGGTCTGATAGCTATTTGTCATTTTGTGACTTAAATTCAATTTCTATAATGCCATTATGTCCTAACTGCAGTTTGATGTTGACACTATTGGCGTCCATTTTCATCATTTCTCTACTCCACTACCACTTATGGGACATGATACGTGCTATACGTGCTTTTAAGTCGCATCGAAAATAGGTTTCGGCACCCGAAACAGATGCACCGAAAAGCGTGCCGACTCATTGTCTCGGAAAATTATGGTACACGTGTTAGCTAGATTCGTGAGGGAGCGATTCAAAGGTGAAATCCGTTTCATCATCGAGATCTGAAAATTAGTACGGATTGCAACATTACAATTTTATAATCAAAATTACGTTTTTTGCTCTTATTCGAGAGGGTGGAATTTCTCGGTCTTACAAAAGCGACATAGTTTCTTTACCATATGAAAAGATTTCTACGAAAAATTCCTACAAAAGCTAATTAATAGAGCTGTAATGTAAGACCAGAAATTTCAATTTACAGAATAAGAACAAAATAAGTAATTTTGATTACAAAATTGTAATTCACGATTACCATGACAATTACGATTAAAGATGCATGGTGGTCTCGTCTCAGATGGCGAAACCGATTGTACCGTTGGAGATAGATCTCATATGCATTAAAATTCGTATTTCTGGTGATCAGTGCAACTAATTACCGAAAACATTCGAATAACATCAGCATTACCGATGCGGCGAAGATCCACATATAGCATGCTCATACCATAAGTGTATAATGAAACAAAACCAGTAAACTACGGGCCGAAAACAATGAAATGTGCCTGGGAGCTGATTTTTAGTCACTACAAGCAAAATAGTGCACATAGCAAAATCTTCCCAGTCCCAGGGAGACCAAAAGAAAACGTGATTGCCATTGGAGGGGATGCAGTGAGCACTAGGTTGAGAGAAATGCTTTGAGAAGAAACTCTCTCTACAAAAATACGAATCGGACAGGCGGTCTTCGAGCGAAGGAAAATGTTGCGGGCGAGCTCTACATGGTTGGATCCCAGTTTTGGTACTCAAAGTGGGATTACCTTACCATAACATGTGACATCCCATTTTGGGGTTTCGATGTTTCGGTTAGTTTGGTAGTGAGAGCCGTTTGATCAGTCCCAAAACATGAGTTGGTGTAGGGTATTTGGGATTTTCTCTTGTAGCGTGAAGCGCTCCATGGATGGGGGCTGTTTGGTTGTGATAGGTGTTAATTGTGCATTAAATGCTTGCTTGATATGCTTTGGTAGGGAATGGCCATGGATTGCCAGGTTCACTAAGTGAGCCAGGTGTTTTCAGCTGATTTTCAGGGAATAGTAAGCGAGGTTTCACTGTTCCCGGAATAGTCATTCCTAAAAATATATATTTTTTGTGAAGAAGTACGTGTTGGTAGAATTGATTTAAATTAAATTACTCGTGTATGATCCTGCCAGTGAGCTAATTTTGATGTGTGATTTAAAGTTTTATGTAAATATATTCATGTATATATATTTGTATGTGATTTAATTGAATTAGGCCACATACATGCATTCCTTATGCAGCAGGAACATCCTAGGAATATAGGAATGAGTGCATGAGATGAGTCTAGAGAAACAAGGTTGGAGGGTAGTCTAAAATGTAAATTAGCCGGAGGGTAGTCCAAACTAAAATAATATATCTAGCCCAGTCGGAGGCGGCGAGTTGATATTTATTCATCGGAGGAGTAGTCCACAAACTAAAGAATATCAATAGTCGGGCTTGGCCCGATTGATATTTATTCATTTGGAGGTGATCCTGAGCAATTAATATATATCAATCGTCGGACGACCCAGTGTCTTATATTCATGGGAAAATTTTACTAAATAAATTAAAAATTCTCTGACGAGGCAGAAGTAGTGTGGATCGATGAGGGCTCGGGATGCGAGGTTGGTCACGTGAACAATTCAAACTAGGATCATGCATTTGCTTGAATGTTTGATTTAAATTGGAACATTTACCTTGCACTTAGGTGGTGAGGCCCACTTAGGGCGATTCTCCCTCTTTAGCTCACCTGTTCGTGGGATCCCCCTTTTGGGGCCACGGAATGCGAGGGACGGACAAATCATGATGTTGTATTAGAAAGCGGGTTGTGGCTTTGATTACATACATGTATTAGAGATTCTCTAATTTAAATATGTATTGTATAAAATAAAACATATTAACTCTTGAAACTATTGGATATAAGTTTGGATATATTGTGTTGAGTACGGTTGATGGGCGGTAGTAGATGGATATATTGCATATATTGTTGGTGGATGATTTATCTGAGGGTTTGTATTTAGGTAGAGCTCCATACAAAGGAGACTACGCCGATTTCTGGTGTGTGACTTGACCTCACTTGTATTCCTTGGGTTGAATTGATCAGGACCCAGGTTTTGGGCGTCGACGTATGAGGCTTGTTACTCTGGGAATACTGAGGGCTCGGGTGGGTATCCATCTTACTGGGTGGTTTGATGTGGGACAGGTGGTGAAACACCATGGATTGGAGGATTTGGGCTTGGGTCATGGTTGGGAAAGAATCACAAAAATGGGTGTGTGGTATGATGTAGGGTTAGGTATGAATTACTGGGAGGCAGAGAAATTATTGTGGCCCCAAAACCAGAGGTCAGTTGACTGCGTCGGCACCTTGAAATACAAGTGGATGTCGGGTTACCCGACCTCACGCCCGGAAAATCGGGCGGGGAGGTCTCCTTTACGAGCTCCTCTAGGCTATGCTACATTTACACAATCCCGAAGCAGATTGATATACAGTAAATCATCGACACTTGAACCTAAGCTAATGCTAAATAAAAGCATATCTACGACTATTCTCGATTATCTCAAATAATTACATAGTTGATTTCACTTTATACAAACATATATTAACATCTGCAAAGTCTAATACATGTTATGTCCAAAAACCATCAAAATCATGAACCCGACATCTTAAAATAAATTATCTTCTCGGCTCCATGTGCAAAAATAAGGGGTCCCATGTTGAGTGAGCTAAAGCTGGTGGGAGAAAATCGTACTAAGTGAACACTCACCCACCTAAGTGCGATTACAATCTCCAAAACAACCACTCAAGTAAATGTGATCTACTTGAATGTCTACATGTCATCCCCATGTCACGAGTCCTCCACAGGACTCACTCACACTTTACTAAGCCATGTATGAGAAATAATCATTTTCAAAACCAAGCTTTTGTTTTGTTGAAAATATCTACAAACATCATTGGTAAACTCATGGGATCCACCCTCGGGTGAATTGGTTTGGTGGTATCTTGAAAAGCAGTCATGGTCCTAAATCCAAAGTAGTCCCTGGTGGCCCCATCTCCCCTTGATTCTCTGGAATATCATCTGTGAAATTCTTTTCGCAAACATATCCAGTTTACAAAAATACCTTGTCATGCACTCACACAATTCTAGGCTACCAGTGCATATGAAAATGCATTATGCCATTTTCAAAATCATTTACAATATGTCAATATACATATTTTAAATATAGCTATATTACATGTAATTCCAACATCAAGCATCATAATTTAGCTCATGAGCAATTCATAATTTTATCTCAATGGCCTATGCTCACAATTATATTCCATATAATTTAGGCAAATCTGATTTTATTCCCAATATCCTGCCCTTTTGTTCCTCTTCATATAATTGTGACCTCCCTCATTAATACTATTCAGCATTAACCTGTGATTTTCTACACCACACACCAACTCAAGCCATTCATTTCATACAAGTTCCTTTTATTACATGAATGATTTTTATCTAATTTACACAACCGGAATGATTTTAACGATCCGAGGAAACCAGCGATGGGTCCACGGGCGCCCACATGTCTTCAGTTTCACCTTTTGAGCCATTTCTTACCATTTCTATCTTATAAACACCAAAGCATAATTATTCCAACCTAACGACCCAACCGGTTTAAGGTATCACGGACAGCTAAAGCCTCCAAAATTCCTCTGATTTTATCCGTGTGCAAGGGTGATCAGCATTAATTCAGGCCTTTATCATACAATTACATGATTTAAAACAGATTTAAGAGACTAACTGACCCCTAATTTTCTGGGCGAGTCCATGGCCTGAGAAAATCTAAGAAAATTCCAACAATCGGTCTCATGTTTTGGGGCAGAATCAAGCTGACCCCTCGCGGCCTCAGGCTAACGAACGCCCGAAAAACCCATAAAAATGGGAATAAACATGAAGTAGGAAAATCCTACCTCTTTGGGTTGTCAAAAGGCTTCATAAACCCGGGGTCCATGGCGTAGCACATCCAGCGTAGAGCGTTTTCCTTCACTGCTCAGGTCGAATCCCAGCGTGGTCCCGTCGCGTGTATTTCTGAGAGGGAGTCGGGGACTCTCTCTGCAGATCACCATTTGGTCTCCTCCACGCCTCTGCATCTCCTAAATATTTGTTTTTTGCCTTTATTTAAGTGGAAGATGATGTCTTCTTCTCAAAATTACAAGTTGCCCCTCATTTAATCGATTAATTCCCTTCTTTGCAGTTTGATATTCGGCACTACCTCAAACTAGTCCATTTTCATCATTTCCTACTCATACCACTTTGGCACATGAGTACATCTTTATATATTTTTATTGCATGAAAATGAATTGCAGTTTTTGAAGTAAATTGCACCAGAAAAACGTATTTCAATTGTCTCAAATAAATTGCGAAATTTCACGATGCTTGTATAGATTTTAGAGACGATTCCAGCAGGTGAAATCATTGTGTAGGGATATGAAGAATTAATTGGATTTTTAACGTGTTAAGGTATAATCAAAATTACGATTTTGCCCTTATTCGGTAGATTTCTTGGGTGCTTACAAAGAACGCTTTGTAAGGCAGAGATTTAAATGGAGGAACAAATCGCTAATTTTGTTACAAGTAGATGGGACAAGAGTCAACAATTGATTCACTAGATCTCGGATGACGGATGCCAAGATTGGAGAAATGAATCTCAGCGACAAATTCGCCAGGATGCTTGATTTTTCAGGCATCGCGTTTGGTCTTGGGTGATGACACTGCCATATGAGTAGAAAATGACGAAAATGGACGAGATAGTCTGGAATATCAAGCTGGAAGAAAGGAGTGGTGTTTAGTGGAATTAAATGATAATAAAGGCAAAGTGGGAACGGTGGTCTTCTTCTCCAGAGAAATGTTAAAGTGATGAGCACAAAAGCGGGCGGAACCGGGGCAGCGCGGGGGAGCGGGTGGGAGAGATTTGGAAGTACTTTCTCTCTAGAGAAATGCACAGCGTCAGTATTGCGATCTTGGGCAGAAGAATCATTCTCATGGGGTTGAAGCTGCGTGGACTCAGGGATAGTGAGTTTCTTCAAACCTCGGTGGATTTTCTCCCTACTTGGGTTTTATTCATTTTAATATTGTTCGAATGTTTGGTCGATTGGGGCCATTAGGTAGTTGGATCGTGAACATGGACAGGCTCTAAATTACCATAAAATGGAAGCGGCCAGTAGGCGCTCCACTGGTTCTCCCATGGAGTATGAAGATGGGGGTTTAGTGGTGTGAATCATGTATTGGTTGGTTTTTTTTGAGACTTGGTATTGGCGTGAAATGCGGGTTGAAAATATGAACTTCGGATTAAATGTGGTGTAGGAGCAGACAAGCCCTAGGGTTTTTCTTTGTTCCTTAGAATGAAGTAATCCAAAAATGTATTTTAGGAAAATCTGAAGTATTTGATTAATGTTGGTCGAATTGCTTATGTTTTAATTTTAATCAGCCCAAAGTGAAATAATTTTTGGTGTTTGAAATGATAAATTATAACATGTTTATTGATTTAATTTTAATGTGAATATATTTGTGTTATATATTTGCATGATTAAATATCTTTAGGTCGCATACATACATTCCATATGCCTTTGGATCACCCTAGGATTATAGGGAGTGAGTGCATGAGATGAGTATAGAAATAGATTTGGAGGTAAAGTCTAAATATCAGATATGGAGGTGATACAAGCTTAAAATATCGATCGTCGGAGCTATTTGATTGATATTCATGGAGGGTAGTCCACAAGCAATTTGCCATATCATGTCGTCGGAGGAAGCCCAAGTGACCCTATCTTATCGGAGGAGTTGTCCACTAATTAAAATATTAATTCTCTTTGGCTTGTGAGTGTGAGAGTCGGTGAGACTGGGATCGAGTTAGTCATAGACATTAGTAGGATCATGCATTTGCTTGAATGTGTGTTTGCTGGAACATTGCCTTTGCTTAGATGGTGAGTAGCCGCTGACCGAATCTCCCTCTTGAGCTTTGCTTCGCCCCGTCGTGGGATCCCCTGTTTTGGTCTGGGGCGTGCGGAGGGATGACTCGTCTGAGATTTATCTTGAAGAGAAAGCAGGGATGTGGCTTTGGTGGTTGTACATGTATTAGAACCCTTCCGTTTAATATATGTATTGTTTTAAGGTAAAAATAATTATCTTGTAACTGTGTGGGTATATAGTTGGTTTCATAGTTGGCATGTACATTGAGTCTTGTTGTAGGCCCCAGTGGTAGTATTGCATATATATTGTATATTGGGCATTTAGGACGGGTATATCGCAGTCTTGTATTTAGGTGAGCTCCAGGTACAAGGCTACACTTGATTTTTCTAAAGTGGTGTCGGTTAACTCCGGCATCCACTTGCTCATTCATGAGTTAGCCAGACAGTCAACGGACCCAGTTTTAGGCGATCACGTTGGTATCGGAGCTTAGGTATCTGAATACCTAAGATTGTAACACCAAGATCGAGTCCTACAGTACATGACACGGGGTGTATAAAGTACCAAGTGTCACTGAAATATTTTGGGGAACAAAAACATCTGTGAAGTATTATAGGAGCAGATTTTGGTAAATAAACCCAAGAGATTCCTGGTCATTTAAGCAAAAGGATATTAAGGAAATCAAAATTTAAGGTGTAGAGATGGGCCATAGTAAAATAGCATAAAGTTACAATTGCAATAATTAAAGAAGAGGGTTAATTGCAGTGAGCAAAAATATAGAGGCCTAATGTGGGAGACAAACAAAATGATTCATTTTATCTCACGCTGGCTAGAACTCACGATTTAGTAAGAGGAGAGAGAGAACCAAAGAGCAAGAGGAAGAGAAGGAAGAAGAAGGAAGAAGAGGTCCAAATTAAGGTATGCCTTTGTCTTAGAATCAAGTGTATTAGATTTAGGGCTTGGGCCTTGGGAGATTGGATTCTCCTTTGATCTAGGTTTGTACAAGAGCACATGAAGCCTTTGAATGGATTGGGATTTACATGAGGTAAACCCAGTGTTAAAGAAACTTGGAATCATCAAATTACATGATGTTTAAAAGAATTGGTGGACCTGGTAGTGTTCTTGGATTTTCCACCTAAGGTTTTGGGTTTGAGTTTCCAAAACACCAATTCATGTTGTGGAATTGTTTTAGATGATTTTCAGGATAGTTTTTGAAATTATGAATTATAGAGTTATATGGGGTGGTGCTGGCATCAAAAGTGGGAGAAATAATAAATCAAGGCATTTAGTTAAGTCCTACCGGTACAATAGGAAGTCTACCGGTGGGCTTTGATTCTGGTCATTTTGGCCAGGATCTGCCGGTGATTAAGTCTACCGGTAGGACTTGTTCTGATTTTCTGTTTAAACGATTTGGCATTTTAGCCATAACTTCTGTTTCTTATCCAGTTAGAGTAGATTAGGTATTACATAAATGAGCTTAGGAACAAAACTAAAGTAGGAATCATAAATTCTGATCCACAAGTGGCCCAAAATTCACTCCAAAGTGGGTAGTAGCCATACAGAAAAATTCTGTCGGAGTTTGGACATAGAGTGAGTGGGATTTGTTTCGGGAGCATAACTGGGGATTTCGGTGTGGGATGGGTGATTCCAGTTGGAATGAGACCCTTAGCACCTTGGCTAAAGGGTATGAGAGGAATGTGACTAGTCTGGAAGTACATTGAAATTATCACGATTAATTTGTCATCGTATTACATTTGGTTGTAGGTTAAAAGTAAGTAGGATAGTGTGAACTATGCTCAGAGTTAAACAACAAAGAGGTGAGTATTCAACTCATTTTCCAAATACTAGTGTATTATTATTATTATGTACAAATTGCTTTACACTGGTATTTTTATGGTTTTGAATGCAAACCATTTTCAAATAACAATGAGATAAAAGCAAGCAAATGGTTTTGAGTTAAACCATTTTTTGAAAAGCAAGCATTGGTTTTAAATTGTAAAACCATAATTAATCAAGCAAGCAAGAGTAAGTAAATGGTTTGAAAGTTAAACCATTTTGAAAGCAAGCAACTAAGCAAATGGTTTGAATAATTAAACCATTTTCAAGCAAACAAGCAAGCAAATGGTTTCCAAAGTGTAAAACCATTTACAAAAAACCAAAACAACAAGCAAGCGATGAAAGGTTGGCACAAACAAGGCCTTCTTTTTAGTTTAAGAAAGCAGCGATTGAGGAGGGTATCCCGTGCGTGCAGTGGTGTTAGGATTTCCTTACATGCATTGTAGTTTTGCACGGTCGACGACTTAGGACGCCTCATACATGCATTTAAAGGAAGCCAAGTAGCACGTCACGAGAAGTATATAAGGTTATGAGCTCTAACTAGTATGAGATGGCGACACGAGGTCAATTCCACCATATTCTTAGGAATGAAAAGGTGGCGGACAGAGATTAGCAGCCTTATAGGCACGGTGGAGCATACTAAAGATGTTCACTAGGGCATGATAAGCAAAAATAGGCCTCCATTGGTTGATGTTTATAAGCATGAAATGCTGTTTGAAAAATCAGCCATTGGTTCTGATTAAGCCCGGGCTTAGGAGAGTTTTAAAGCAAACGGTTGAGCTTAAGCTCCCGTTTAGATTTCAAGTAGTGGAGTTTGAGCCAAGCTCCGTGGGTTTTATTTTCAAAACATGTGGTTGAAGAGCTCAAGCTCCCATTTTTTATGAAAAGTTTGAGGCTTTTAAAGCAAATGTTTGTGAAAGGTTTAAGAACTTTTCAAGCCACGATAAACAATAAGAAAAGAAAAAGTACAGAAGTTTTATAAACTTCTGGCAAATAAAGAAACAAGTTTATTTTTAGAAAAGCAAAATAAAACAACAAGCAAAGAAAAGTTTAGAAACTTTTAAAAGCAAAACAAACAAAGAAAAGTTTTGAAAACTTTTAAAGCAAGTAAAAAGCGAAAGAAAGGCTTAGGAAATAATTGTAAAGAGAGTTTTACATTTTAAAATGTTTAGGAAAAGCAAAACCTTTTATAAAAGCATGCACTCAGGCTCGTTTAGCTCATTAGTTTCCATTTTAAAAACTATTTTTGATGCAGTGTAGGCTTTTTAGGAGCTTTGTGAGGTTGGTCTGACATGAGTTTAAGTCTGTATTAATAATATTTTATAGAACATACTTTTGATTTGTATTGGTTTATATCTTATGTACATAGTTTAGTGTGATGGGAATGTGATGGTATCTTTGTTTTCTGTTTTGGATATAGTGTAAATTGGATGTATCTGAGTTGGAATTAGACTATGTGCAGTAAATCATCTGCTTGAAGTTTTCATTTTCAGTTACTGATCACAAGTTATAAATAGAAATTTTATGGAGGTTTAAGCAAGCAATACGGCTTGGCCACGAGAGTTCTGGTCGTTAGGGTAGCGGCTGGATTTGTGGAGTGGCCAACACGCCTACCGCCCGAGTGGGGTGGGGTGTGTCATAGGGAACTCGGTTTTGGGTATCCATCACCCGCAATTGGTATGGTGTAGATATAGGTTTATGGGAACCTATGGATAGAAAAAAATTGAGCTTAGGCCATGGTTGAGAATCACCACTGGAATGGTTTGATGTTGAGTTAGGTATGGGATTACCTAAGAAAATCACGGGACAAAGCTAGGACACTACGTGCACGTGTGTTGAGGTGTTTTTGTGGAGTTGATGAATTGTTGTGTGAATGTTTGATGAATGGTATGTATGCCATGTTGTGTTTGGTTGTGTGAGTGATTAGCACATAGATGAGGATTAAGAATATCTTAGAAAAATATTTGGGTGTCTTTGTGTACAAAACTAGAATAAAGAGAATAAATAGAAAGTAAATTGAAGAATTTATTTGGTTTGAGAGATGAAAAAATTTTAATTTTTAAGGTTTCTTGTGTAAAGCTGAAGAAATTAAATAAAATAAATTTTTCAAAATTTATTTGGGATATTGGAAAGTGAGAAGAAATTTTAAAGCAAAGAAAATAAATTTTTTCAAATTTATTTTAGTTATATGGAGGAAAATAATTTTTACAAAGATTTTTACAAGTGGTAAAAAAATTGGAAGAAAATGGAAGAAAATAAATTTTATAAATTTATTTGAGTGGAGAAAATTTTTTAGTGCTGAAAAGGAAAATAAATTTTATAAATTTATTTGTGGTTATGAAGTGAGAAAATAATTTTCTAAGGTTTTATATGGTATAAAATTTAAGAAAAGGGATTTAAATAAATTTTATAAATTTATTTGAGTATTAAAGAGTGTGGAAAAAAAAAATGATTTTAGTGATTTTTAGTGATTTTCCAATTTACGGAAATAAATAGAAAAAAATCATTTATAATGAAGCAGAAATTTTTTTTTAGTGCGAAATTTTGAAGGGCTGCGCGGTTTGTATTGTGAGAGAAAGAAAAAAAAATATTATATTTTGAAATTTAATTGTATTGCAACATGGCGGTGGAGTTCTTTGGAAAGTGTCATTGCGATACACTATATTGTATGTTGGTGGTAGTTAGTGAGAGACAAAGCTGTATCTGTCTGATTGAGTGTGTCGTGGAGGCTGCGGAGAAAAGCGTGTCGCAATACAAAAAAAAAAAATTGTATTACGGCAGAAGAGCACAAGCGGCCCCGTTTGGAATATTTGGCGTCTGTAGTGTGAAATGCAGTTGTGTGCCCTTATCTTGAGCGCGGAAGCAGCGTGGCGCGAGATGCCTTGACGGAGTAACGCAATGGCCAGCTGGCGGCCCCCAGGGCGTGCATGGGCCAGGCCCTTGAGGTGTGTAGTATGTGGCAGCCCAGCAGCCATGTATGAGTAGTATGGTACGGCCGGCGCTACTGCGAGCCACGAATCTTGTGACTGGCGTGGGCGGGGCGTGGAGCACGGCACAGGCGCCTTGGTGGCAGTTTGTGCACTCGGTGCACTTGACTTAGTACAAGCTAGGTTCTTCGACTCGGTATTTTCGTTGGGTAAATGAACTCTTTATTCATTGTAAAATAAAATTTTTTCGAAAAAATAATAATAATAATAATATTTATTAAATTCAAATAAAATCAAATAAAATCAAATGAATTTTGATAAAATTTTTGAAAAATAAAATTTTCGAAAAATAAAATTTTCAAAAATAAAATTTTTGAAAATAAAATTTTGTTGAAAACAATATTTTAAACGCGAAATTGATTGCGTATACACTGAGTATGTGTATGATTAGTGTCTCGGGTTGTGGTTATGCCTTAGAGATCTTTGTATTGGATCCCAACTACCATTTGAAATGGTGATTGCGCAGTAGTTAACGTGCAGATTATATGCATGGTGTAATGCGTATAGGGAAAAGGGTGAATCTTGGGTTAGGATTACGACCTTAGGGATTTGGAATCTTGAAATAGACAAGAAATCTTAGAATTTTATCGGAATAAATGAGGTGAGTGGTTGGAATTTAAGCGCCACTTAGGAAATGAGCAATTGATTCATGGTTGTCAAAATCATGTAGTAATCGGCATCTGCATTACTAAGTTAGGCTGAAATGGAAGCTAAATAGCTCTTGTTGCCATGTTAATTGTGCCAAATGGCTAGTAGAGGACGGACGTAGAGGGCGTCCACGGGACGCTGGTCGAAACTGCCGACAATTGACATTTCTGGCATGATCGGTAGCTAGCTGTAGAGAGGTCGTAGGTGTTGCGGCCCATTTGCTATCGCGCCTGAGGCTAGCATAGCGGTGATCGGGCGTGCCCAGAGGTTTGGGACGTATCATCCTCGACATACCACGGGAAAAGATCAGATGGTGGTAGACCATTGGTTCATACGAAACGAGAAAGGTGAAGGCTATGGGAGACTGCCTCCATTGACCCGGATTAGACCAGCTCGTTACAGCTAGAGGAATGAGGCCCCGAATATGATGGAAATGGGCAAGGACCTCCTAGAGACCTTAGAGGAGCCGTTGTCGTGAGTTCTTCCCTGAGTTAGAGGCGAAAATAGGTGCGATATGAGTTCAGAACTGAGTCTGGGACTCTCATACGATGGACACGAGGATTATGGACATGTATCGGAAGGTTCGAGGTCATCCACGAGGATGGTTGGGCGATAGCTGGGGGTCGTTATCGATTGTGAGCGTAGGAGGATTATCGTTTACACGCAGGACGGTACTCCTATGGTATTTCAGGGGGGACAAGCATGACATTTTCCCGGACCAGTATGGAGTCCCGGGCGTCGGGGACGGTTGGCGGGTTGGCTAGCGAGGCCTTGCCCAGGGACGAGGAGAGACGGCGTAGATGCACCTCGAGTGGTTGCGAGTGCGAATGTTTTCAGTTCAAACCTGGACTACCTCCACATAGGGATGTAGACTTCGGTATTGAGTTACACCACAGTATTTCACCCCATCTCTATGACTCGCGTAGGATTAACTTAGGTTGGATTGCGGGAACTTCGGAGTCATTCACGAGGTATTAGACCGAGGTTGTGGCCAAGGCACTTCACCATGGGAGCCCGGTTCTAGTTCGCGAAGAAGAAGGAGCAAGACCCTTATTTGTGCATTGACTATGCAGTTGAGCGAGGTTATGATCAGAATCGAGTACCCATTACGAGGATCGTGATTGGTTTGATCGGTTGAGAGGAACGAGTCACACTTTCTAAGATGAACCTTGCGCGTTCACCGTCAGCAGGGGTGGGGAGGCCGGATATCCTAAGGCGGCCCGTTGGGACGTTATGGGCACTCTACGAGTTCGGTATGCCTTCGGATTGTAGTCGCCAGCGCATTCATGGATCGTAGGATATTCCAACCACCCCATTTAGATCGGTGTCGTGATGCTTAGTGGATGACATTTTGATCTACTCCCGGTCAGTGGGGCATGAGTATCACTTGAGAGTTGTTTACGGTATTAGAGACCATCGGTTAATGCTAAGTTGATAAGTGCGAGTTTTGAAGCTGCGAGGTAGAGTTTGAGACATGTGGTGTCAGCATCAGGAGTGTCAGTCGACCTAGAAAAGGTTGAGGCAGTGATGCGTTGGAAGAGGCCAGAATGTCAGTAACCGAGATACGTAGTTTTCTTGGGATTATGGTGGGTATTCTGAGACACGAGAATGGGCGAAGTTGTCCATTCGGGACCAGGATCATAGGATTTCACCCTGCGGGACATGGACTCCATGGTTGGGGCGGCCACTGACCATAGAGAGAAATCGAGGATGGCTTTGGAACACTCGGGATCTGGTGTTGGTATTGTGAAGGAGGATCGGCTTTCTTCCAATCCGAGAAGAAGCGAGAAGACTTGTTTCCGCAAAGAATATCCGGGACGGGGCCGAGGTCATCAGGGACCCAAAGGCCAAGATTATGGGACGATTAATTCGGGCAAAGCCCAGGATGATGTATTGTGCATTGTCGGCGGCTGGACACTTCGGCGAGTTGTCGAAGGCGGGAATCCCGAGTATGGGACACTTCCAGTGATCATGGTGAGCGAGTGAGGGTTGCAGTGGGGACAAGTGAGATGGTATGCTACCATTGCGACATCCGGATCACGGAGGTTGCCCCGAGGCGAGAGATCGATGTTGGGGTTCCGTCTTGATCCCAGGTCGGTACATGGGGCGGGAGAGCGGCTACGGTTTGTTTCTCCGTACCCTAAGTATGTGCGGAGTGTGGATGAGTCGGGGACGGTTGTGCATCAGGCGTGGTGGACCTTAGGGGTAGACTGTTGGTTGTGATTGCCGGGCTTGACATGGATAAGTTGACAACCATCGGGTTGTGTGGTGAACCACAGAGCGAGTTGTCATGCCCGGCCGGCATTAGATTTGGGCTTAGGGTTAAGGCTAAGAAATAGTATAGATGTTCTTCCCTAGGGTGTAGGGTGAGGATTGGCCCCGATAGGTCGGGATTATGATAAGAGATCTCCAAGGTCTTGCTCATGGTGGAGTAGGATTAGTTGTCAGCATTATGACATTATTACATTATGTGCACGGTAACATCAGCGTGTCGAGTATCGTTGAGGTACCGCACGATTATGGTCATTCACCACTCTTGGTGAGTGTGGGTTAGGTTGTCTTTAGGACTACGTCCCATGAAGACTCATGGTTCGATTCAGGAAATATAAGAGGCTCGAAGTGTAAGCCGAAGAGTTGTGTTGCTCGAGATGAAAACACAGGACAAGGTTATCACGGACTTAGAGTTAATTAGCCAAAATTCGGGGTGTAACGCCCCAAAAATCCCTTGGAATTTTTATAATAAAATTTATTATATATTCTGGGTATAATTGGGCCAACTTGGGTAATTTTTGGGAATTGTTAGATGAATATTGATTCAATGATTATTGAATCCAGAAATAAACTCAAGTGAAAAAAAAGAAAACTGCAAAATTGTAAAATGGGGACCTAAGGGTCCAATTGTAAATAAGTTTATATGTCTAAGTGAAAATAGGAGACTTAAATGAGGAATAATAGAGGGAAATGCAGGAGGGACCTAAATATAAAAGAAATAAAAGAAAAAAGAAGAAAAAATAGGAAAGTTTTGTATGGCATGTGGAAAGTGAGGAGGAAGTTTCCTCCTTGCAAAATGCGATTAAGAGTGATCCATAGAAAGAAAAGAAAGGAGGATTGAGAGAGGCTCCATCTTCTCTCTAGGGCACAGGCAATGGGTATATAGGTCTCGGCGAAGCACGAAGTCCTTCCCTAGTAGCCAGAGCTACAGTAGAGGCGGGCAAGGGACTTTGTTGGGTGTCAGCCCCTTGGGGAATGTTTCAGTTTGCATTTTAAACCATGGGAAGCTGCCACATTGTGGTATGCGCGGCTAGCCGAACAACCGATTTTTTGGGTGAAGTGAAGGGAGGTGGTAGTGAGTCCTTCTAGTAAATTGTAGCCACATCAATTGGCTTGATGTTGAGCTTTTGAAATTCACTGGACCTCACATGGGCTAAGGTTATAGTCCTTTTAATGAAATTGAGCCATCTAATCTGATGGATTGATTCACTAGTTCAGATAATGGCAGGACCCTTAGAGGCAGGTTTTGGGTGAAAATAAAGGCCCAGTGTATAGTCCATAATGGTGTAGCCACATCAATGAACTTGATGTTGAGCTTTTGAATTTCTCAATTCGGACTCCTGTAGACCAAAGTTATGAGTCTTTTACTCAAACAGATCAAATGGATGAGTGATTCGTCAAGCGATTAGTCGTCAAACAGGATTAGTGGTCTGTAGAGGTCTTATTGGATCACATGAAGTTAATTGGTCTGAAGAGCTCTGAAGCTATTGAGATTGATAGCGACCTCAACCGGAAGGTCATATCTCCTTAGTTTGAACTCAAATTTTGAAGATGTTCTTGGACTCTATCAAACCCATGGAGTTAAGAATACATTGATATGCCTGAGGAGGAATCTTGAGTATCAGGCCGAGGTGTTTGGGCGGAAATAATCGCCCGATTGCGGCCTTTCGTCGATCCGGTCGACTCGTCAAAGTTGACTACGCTGTGACCTCCAACGGAAGGTCATATCTCCTTGGTTTGACTCGATTTGGGTGTTCTTGGACTCTATGGAAAGCCATTGAGTCAAGAATACATTAATATGACTGAGGAGGATAGAAGACTTTTAACCGGTGATAGATCAGGCTAGTCCAGGTCAGGTCAACTCGTCAGTTCGAGATTTGGCTGTGTAGCGACCTCCACTTCGGAAGGGTGTAACTCAACAAATGGAAGCTGGGTTGGGTGATCTTTGCCTATATGGAAGCCCATTGAGTCAAGAATCCATCTATGTATAGCTTGTTTTAAATTGGAATATACTAACCTCTAGAAATCGATCTAACCAAAACTTACCTGTCATAGTCAGCCTTGTTATTCTTTAATGGTTTGGAATAGGGATGACGAGGAGGAAAATAATGTGATTGAGATTCCAAAGTTGGAATCAAGTGCAAGATTTGGGTTTGTTCTTCCTGAAATCCTATTCTCATTTCAAGTTTGAAATGTTTGTTCTGACTCCTAATCCTCGTTTCAGATTTTGCATGTTTATTCTAAAGCATATTAGTGATTTAATTTATTTGAGAAAGTGATTGTGAAATGTTGTTGCATATAAAATTGCATGATTATTGAAATATATTATTTATCCTGGCTTGTACATATTGTACTATATTTTGCTATAAGGATTTGAGCGCCCTTAATAGAATGTTAGCAGTTTATTTAGCATTAAGATAGATTGGTATACCAATAGGGTCAAATAAGCGATCTTTGCGAACTATTGATGTGTCACTCCGTCTGCGGCCTAGCGGGGGCCAGTATCGGTAGTGTTCCTTTATTTGATTGTTTATAACCGGTCGGCGGCCAGTGGCAGGATGTCTTGTGTTATAAAACCATGTGATACGGCCTGCGGCCCGGCGGGACCGTGCGGTGGCTACGATATCCTGTATATCGAAGACATAGGTTAAGTCGTTAAGGGCATAAGCTGAGATTGATTGGCATAAGCGATTGGATTAGCATAAGCTAGTTGATTGGCATAAGCGATTGGATTGGCATAGCGAATTGATTTTCGAAATTGAATTGAATGTCATAGCGATTGAATTTGTGACATATTTGAATTGATTTGAGATTGTGAAATATTGATTTATAAAATATTTATGGGATGATCAATGAAGCTATAATTTATTATATATATATAACAAAGTATATATATTGTATTTATATTGATCATCCAATGATTGAAGGTTAAAATTATTAAATTGCATGAATTGATTTAAATTTGGGCGAGGAATGGATTTGTATAGAACCACTAAGCATGAAAATGCTTACATTGTTTACCAATGCGGTAGAGTGATAGATGGTGATGGGTAGCCGGACCCAGATCGGAGCGTCAGTCGTAAAGAAAATCTGGGTATGCTCCGACATGTACTCATTCATGTGTTCTTTTGATATGGATATTTTGTATAAACAATTTGAATCACCCCGAACATCTATTTTTGTAAATCATTTTGAGAGGGCTTGAATGCCTTCACTGTAAATGTATTTTGCTAAAGTTAAATGTATTTTGTTAAATGTTTATGGGCTTGCCAAATTTTGAAATCGCTTCCGCAACGATATGATTTTGAGTGATTTTAGTGGCATCCCGGACTCGGTTCGGATCAAGCCCAATGACTCGGGTCAGTGGGGGTCCCACGTATTGAGTGGTATCGAACTTTAGGTTTAGAGGCGGTTCTACAAAATGATTTTGAAATTGTTTGTAAATGATTTTGAAATTGTTTAACTGTAAAACAGTTGCATATAAAGGATGACATGACTGGACGCGGATCTTGCGATGTAATAGGATAAGAATGGACGGTTCGGCTTCCCTTGGTGAGATGACCGGGGACTACGCCCAGACAGGTCTGCCTAGTGTGGAAGGAGGAAGCGAAGCATCCAATACCCTGATGAATGAACGAGAACAAGTAGCGGGAGGTACTATGGATATCCTCCGGTGACTAGTTCGGAGCATTGCAAGGCGAGACAACCGGTACAATTGCTCAGCGATCTGACCATTGAGAGAATGGCAGAAATACCGACCCGTAGATTTATAGGAAAGAAGAGGATGAGCCTTCTATGGCAGAAAATTGGCTCGACAAAGCGAGAATACTTGTGCAAATGCGTGCAATTTGAAAAAGTATCTGTTCTCATTCTGTGACACCCCGATCCAGGGTCCATTGACTACGAATCAACCCGCGGAATACAAGTCGGAGGGTCGGGTTACCCGGATGCCACTTTGAAAATCGGGCATGAACTACCGCTGTCAGGGGCTCTGCAATTAAGTACACTGCAAGAGCACATCCCAACGGAGTCGATTTATATTCAATATATCGAGATCAAATCACATGAGTAATAAGGCCGTTTTAGGCCCACAATCCTCATAATACATACTAACCATGAAGTCAACTATATACCCAGCCAGGTTCAAATGTTTTACTCTTATACAACATATTCTAATTAGGAAAATTCTAATACATGTGAATATCGTCAATAAAATACAATCAGAGCTTTCCTTGGCTCCATGGTCTCTGGGATGAGGTTTTCTCATATGCGCTCACGTACTTTGTGAAAGGGGGGGATCCCACCGACGGGGGGTGAGCTAAAGGCTCTAGGTAGGAGAATCGCCCTAGTGGGCTACTCACCACTAAGTGGAGTGCAATGTGTTCCAATTTAAACAAACACATTCAAGCAATGCATGATCCTACTTGAATGTCCTACGTGACCAACTCGGATCAGGAGCCTCGTGGAGCTCTCACACTTTCGCTAAGCCTCGTGTGAAATTTTTAATTTATTCATGGGCAGCCCTCCGATGAATATATATATCATTCTGAACCGCTCCGGCGATTGATATATAATATTAATTGTTACTATGGACTACCTCGATGACAAATATCATTGGGCGCTCAGACGGTTGATATATTCTTTAATTTGTAGACTACCCTAGATGAATAAATATCAAATTGGTACGCTCCGACGGATTTGATATATTGTATTTAGTTTGGACTACGAGTCAGATAAATTTATTTTAACTACCCTCGAACCTTGTTTTCTCTAGACTCATCTCATGCACTCATTCTCTATATTCTAGGATGTTCCAGTGCATATGGAATGCATGTATGCTAGTTCCAGTTCAGTCTAAATCACATGCAAATATATATACATGAATATATTTACATAAAACTTTAAATCACACATCAAAATTAGCTCACTTGGGCTAATGATCATACACGAGTAATTTAATTTAAATCACTCGGCCAACACGTACTTTCACAAAAATATATATTTTAGAACACTATTAGGAATAGTGGAGAGCCCTCGTTTACTATTCAGGAAAATCCGCAAGAACAGGTTCCTTAGTGGTGCGATCCACGGCCATTCCCGGCCCAAAGCACATATCAAACAAGCATTTTAATGCACAAATTAACACCCATCACAACAAACAGCCCTAATTATTTACCGAGGTCACGGCCTGAGAAAATCGAATAAATTCCCACGATTCGGTCCTGTGTTTTGGGGCCAGATCAAAACCCCGACCCCTCACGACTCAAACTAGCAGAGTATGTCGAAAAACCCTTAAAAATGGGAATAAAACACCTGAAGTAAGGAGAAAATCCTACCTCTTGGGTTGTCAAAACTCGCAAACCCGGGGTCCACGCGTGGCCTTTGCTCCAGCGTAGGCGTTTCTCCCTCTTGCACGTTGCCGACGGTTGGATCTCTAATGCAAATCTAGAAGCTCTCTCTCTTTCTAAGAGCTCTCTCAATCAGCTATACTGGATCCCTGTTTCTCCATCCGTTTTCTCTTCCTTTCCATTTGAAGAAGAAGGCCCTTTGTATTTTGTCTTCTGATTCATAATCCCATTTGTGATTAATTTTCTTAACTGCAGTTTTGACATTCGGCACTACCTCGGCCACCCATTTTCATCATTTCTCTACTCATACCACTTATGGTACATGAGTACTTGTTAATTGTGCCTTTCGTCGCATCGAAAATCGATTTCTGGCACGGCAACGATGCCTCGAAAACGTGCCGACTCCCAAACTGTCTACCAAATAATTGCGAGAAATTTTACGTGCTAGTAGATTTATGAGACGGACTAGCAGTGCAATCCATTTCATCATAAAGATCTAGGGGTAATTAGGACTTTTAACCGTAATTATAATTTTATAATCAAAATTACGATTTTACCCTTATTCAGTGGAATTTCAAGGTCTTACATTCTCTCCTCCTTAAAAGAATTTCGTCAGAAATTCGGACTATGTCGCACATCCCTTATCTAGCGCACTCTATCATGCGTAAACTAATCATTTAAATTTTAACTGACTAAACTATTACCTTCATCCCTAAACTCACGAAGGCAAAGTGGCCCGCATCGTGTCTCGCGTTCCACGTGTACTCCTCCTCCATAGTGCCTCCATAGTACCAACACTAGCCTCACGGTTTGCGTCATAAGGCACGATCTGGCTATCGATAATGCTGCTTGAGATCCCTCAGAAGTCCCATCCGTGTCAACCTCAATCCACCACATGAGAATTTGGATGCACAGGTATATTTCGAGACATGGAGCGTGAAATACCTCATGGACTGATCATCTTTGAGCGATAATGCCAGCCGGTCTGCATACTTGATTGCCTATCCTCTCGAGTCCCTCGAAAGGCCCAATACACCTCGGCGAGAGCTTCCCGCGCTGCCAGTTTGATCCTCCTCTCTTAGGATTCCTTCAAGAGCGTGATCACCAACCTCTCGAACTCTAAGGAGTGGGCGTCGCACATCTACATAGCTCTTAATGGCTCACGGCGGTGAGAAGGCATTTTGTCATAAGCTCACCTTCTCTAAGGTGTCTCTAATCGGTCAGGACCCCGATTGATGGGCTCTCCCTCACCTCGAGTTCAACATAACGGTCTACATGGCCTTCCATAAAATACCTCCCATGGTACCATTAAATGCTCGCCTAGTAACTGTTGTTGTATCGATTTGCTAAAATGATTACTGTGACCCTTGATACAATTTCAATGGTTATCAAACCTCAGTCACTCTCGACTCATCACTCAACTCTAAGTCGTGATAACGATAGTGTGTTTCATCTCGATTACATAATTCTTAAAACACAATTATTTGTTACATTCACGGAGAAATTTGAGTTCTTCACGGTTCTCTTACACCACAACTCTCAGGGCTTCTCACCTTAGGGGATTAACGGCCCCTTTTTCGCTTTGCCTAACACACTTTAATTACTCTCCATTTCCTGCTTCAAACCATGAGTCTTCATTGGACGTGGTCCTAAAGGCAAACTCAACCCACACTCACCAAGAGTGGTGAATGACCATACCGTGCACCCACACCCGACTCGAGGGTGATGTTAAGTGCACCTGACATGAGATAATGTGTGGTGTGACAGCCAATCCCGGTTCCACCATGAAGGCGGAATGCGAGATTTCTCACTCTCATAATCCCGGAGCCTATCGGGTCAACTCTCACCCTACATCCTGGGAAGGCATACACAGCCTACAAATGCCTTAACCCCTAAGCCCGAATCCAATGTAGGTGTCGGGTATGGCAATGACCGGCTGAGTCTCAGTGCAACCTGACGACCATTTGTCTGACTCATCCATATCAAGCGACAATCAACAACCAATGGATACCACTTACTAAGGTCCACCACGCTTAAGCTGCATTAACCTTCGATCTATCACGACTTTGACCCACACTTTGGCCTTTATTGTCTGTCTTCTTGGGTGCTTGTATAGCACCAGCCCCGGCCAGTTCCTCTTGCAGGTACTAGGGTGTGGAGAATGAAGCCCAGCCTCCTCTCATGTCCTATGGCTCCTTTGGGTGTTTGTCCCCAAGATCTTAGGATCCACAAATAAGGGAAATCCGTCATTCATGTGCTCAATCCTGGCCATAGTCCTGAAACTAGTGTGAAGCAGAAGTCTTCTGCCTCTTCCCCGAACTAGAAGAAAGCTGATCCTCCCTCTTGCTACAGGCATTATTATCAGAGTGTTCCAAGTATCTCGATCTCTCATGTGGTCGATAGTCCCAGCCATGGAGTCCATATCGTAGAGCGGAATCTCTCTTTCTCGTCTGCAGAAGGGCCAGCATTCGGTCAATCCAAGAATCACTTAGTAAACTCAAAGTACCATGTAGCGTCTAACCCATCTTAGGGATATCCATTTCCTAACCCAGTTGATGGTAACCCGGTCACGGAGGCCTATCTTGGGTAGACTGGCTCTCAAGCACGATCAAAACCGTCGTCAATCCTCGACAGCGGTACGGTCTTGATCACGCTTGCATTCAGCTGTAGATGTCGATGCACGATCGAAGGGTCTTGCCCTAACTGCTTCGCAGCTTCGTGAAGCGCCCGATGGTGAAGTCTTTCGGTCTAATAAACACTGTCAAGCAACCTGCAGCTGGGCTGGGTTCCCTTAACTCAAGCGCGTTTGCCATCTATGCGAGTCATAGAGATGGTTGAATATACAGGGGTGTACTCAATGCCGAAGTCTACATCCCTATGCGAGGTAGTCGGTAGCTCATCGGAAAACATCCACATTTGCACTACTCGAGGTAGATCGAGCTGATCTCCTCCTCCTCTAAGGTAAGGCTCGCGAGCCCGGCAGCTAAGCCCCACATCCACGACATGGACTGCGTATGCATGCGGGGAAGAATGTCATGCTCGTCCCCTACAGGTGCCATCGAAGTGCGATCACGTGTGGCGGTAACTCCTCTGTCTCCTGTTCCCGATGGCCAGATCTGTAAGTTGTTAGCTGATCATCCACTAGGATGACATCGAGACTTTGACATGTCGTGATCCTCGAGGTCCAACGTGGAGTGTCCCGAGATCTCTAACTGCAGCCACCGACCCTCATTCTTATTCTCGCCTAATCCCTAGGGAATTCCTGTTCTGCTTGGCTCCTCTAAGGTCTCTAGGGGTCCGCGCCATTCACCATATAGGCTCATTCTCTGTTGAAACCATTGCTAGTCTAATGGGTCGTCGGGGTAATCTCGTAGCCTCACAACACTTTCGATGCGCATGAACCAATGGTCTACCACGGGATATCTTCCCACAGCCAGATATCGGAGGATTGTCGTCCTAAACCTCTGGGAGTTGAGTTATCTCTGTCTACATGTTATACTAGCTCGTGCTATAGCATTCCTTTGTAATACTACGACCTCCGGCAAAGTCCGTTGATGACAAGCGATTGTACGACGTTCCCGTGGATACGTTCTCGTCCTCGCCCTCTACTAGCCATCTATATTGGTCAAATGGCAACACGATTCATGTAATTCTCATTTCAGTCTAACTAGCAATGCAGATGTATTCACTAATAGGCAGCTGACCACAGGCCGACTTAGTTCATTTCTAAGTGGGCGCTAAATTTCAAGCAGCTCGATTCATTTGCTTGATAAGGTTCTAGGCTTTTCTTGTTCATTTCGGTACCCAAATCCTAAATTCATGTCTAACCTTAGCATTCACCTTTTCATCGCATTACACCGTACATATTATGTTCTCTGCAACCTCTGTATGATCACCATTTCAAATGGTGGTTGAATCTATCATTATCTCCAAGACATAACTCTGACCCAGAGACTAATCATACACATAACTCAGTGTATATGCAATCAATTTTATTAATTTATTATTATTCATATTTTATTTTCAAAAATTTTATTTTGAAAATTTTATTTTGAAATTTTATTTTGAAAATTTATCAAAATTTGATTTTATTTGAATTTTTCAAAAAAAAAATAATTTTAAAAGTGAACAGTTGGCAGATCATTCACATTCACTGATTACTATTCACGGTTTCTTGTTCATGGATTACTATTCAACGATTCTTGTTCATAATTCACATGAAACGTTCTTGTTGTCACAATAAAAAATTGTATTGCAACACACTTTCCACTACACTTACGATACAATTATTGCAATACAATTTTCCTGCAATACATTCTCAACCTCCTCTTACAATACAATCCCCTTAGCCAAATTTCAGTCACAATACACTTTTTGTATTGTGACACAACATCCCTCAAGCCGAGGCCACTACCGGCTGCCATCTGAAACATTATGTACCGATACAATTTCATCGACCTAGTCACTTTATGATATAAATCCTGCCATGAATCCTGATACACAAGCCTCGATCCACGATACAAAATATTGTATTGCAATACAAATAACCCTCAATTCTCTTTCTCTACGCAATACAAAAGCGTATTGCAATAGAAGTCATTAATGAGTGGCCCAGGCGGTGGCAAACGATTTTTGCTAAATTTTTTTCTTTTATTTTCAGTGTTTCAGTGATGAAAATCACTAAAATCTACTAAAATCATTTTTTTCATACTCTTTAATACTCAAATAAATTTGCAAAAAATTTATTTAACTCCATTTCTTAAATTTTTTTACCATATAAAACCTTAGAAAATAATTTTCGCCTCGTAACCAAATAAATTTTATAAAATTTATTTCCTTTCGATTTTCCTTTGAAAAAATTTTCTCCACCAAATAAATTTATAAAAATTTATTTCCCTTCCATTTCTTCAATTTTACTACTTGTAAATCATAGAAAATCATTTTCTTCAATTCTCATCAAATAAATTTAGTAAAATTTATTTTCTTAACTAAATTTTCTTCTACTTTCAACAATCCAAATAAATTTAGAAAAATTTATTTTATTTAATTTTCGTCAGTTTTACATTGTAAAACCTTAAAAATTAAATTTCTTCACCTCTAAACCAAATAAATCATGAATTTATTTTGTTTATTTCTTTGGTTCAAGTTTAAACACTGTAAACACCCAAAATGTTCTCACACCTTTAAAATTTCATTAAAATTTCTATTTTGTTATCCAATAAATGAGCAATTGGTTCAATTTATCTCATTTCTAGTTTTACACAATGTACCACTCAAAATATTTTCTAAATATTTTCTAACACTTCCATGTGCTAATCACCAAGCAACAATACAATCTCACACCTAACAGATGTGCACCAATCATAAATAATTTACAAATCACTAGCTACATCTTGTGCATGTAGTGTTCTAGTTTTGTCAATGATTTCCTGATAATCTCCTTTCACACTTATCATCAAACCACACCTAGTGGTGATGGATACCAAAACCGAGCTCCCTAGGTATTCGTATACCTAAGCTGCGATGTAGGCGTGACACCACGTCCAGGGGTCCATTGACTACCAGTGACCGTCAGATACAAGTGGAGTCGGGTTACGGACGCCACTTGAAAATCAGAGCGGAATCTCCTTTATGCGGGGAGCTCTACGGTCCATCTCTGCATGAAACACAGTCCCAAAAGCGGGTCAGATTTATATTGATATATATCGAGATCAAATCACATGAGTAATAAGGCCGTTTAGGCCTGATGATCGTAATACACTAACCATGAAGTCAACCATATACCCAATAGTTTTGAGAGTTTCAAATTTCAAATGTTTTATTTATACAATATATATTAAAATTCGGGAAAATTTATTACATGTAGATATCGTTAAGCCAAAGCCACTTGGGCTTTTCTTTTAATCCATGGTCTCTAGGATAGGCCTTCCGCACGCCCCGTACCTGTGAAAAGGGGATCCCACCACGCGAGCTAAAGCCCGCAGGAGAATCGCCCGCGGGGCTACTCACCACCTGGGTTAAAATGTTCCAATTTAAAACAAAATATCTCAAGCAAATGCATGATCCTACTTGAATGTCTACGTGACCAACTCGCATCCCTTTGAGCCTCACTCGATTTCCTCTTTCACACTCGCCTAAGCCTCGATGAGAATTTTTAATTTATTCGGGCAAACTGATAATATATATATATCAATTGGCCGTATCTCAATGATTGATGATATATTAATTGTCGTGATCACCTCCATGAATAAATATCAACTGGGCCGCTCCGACGGTTGATAAGAGCCCTTTAATTGACTACTCCGATGAATAATATCAACCGGGCCGCCTCTGACGGTCGATATATTATTTAGTTCGACTTACCCCGATAAATTTACATTTTAGACTACCCGAACCTTGTTTCTTCTAGACTCATCTCATGTAATCATTCCCATATTCCTAGGATGTTCCAAAGGCATATGAATGCATGTATGCGCCTCAATTCAAGCCTAAATCACATGCAAATATATATACATGAATATATTTTTTACATAAAACTTTAAATCACATGATCAAAATTAGCTCTACTTGGGCTAATGATCATACACGAGTAATTTAATTTTAAACTACCGCCAATACGATTTCTGCCAAAAAATATATTTTTAGAATATTTATTCCGGAATAGTGAAACCCGCTTACCCTTTAAAATCACAAACACCGCTCACTTAGTGAACTCCACAACCACGCCATTCTACCAAAGCATATCAAGCAAGCATTTAATGTACAATTCAATAATTCCATCAAACTCAAACAGCCCCTAATTATTTATGCACTTTACAAGAGAAAATCCACAATTCCTACACTCTAAATTCCCACAATTCTGGCCCCATAAGCTGACCGATCAAACCCGCCTCGCCTGGCCTCCAAACTAACCGAAACATCGAAACCCCAAAATGGGAATAAAACACAAGTAGTAGAGAAAATCCTACCTCGGAGTTGTCAAAACTCAGAGTCCCAGGGTCTGCTTAGCTCGCCCGCGAGAACGTTTCTCCCTCTCAGACCGAAAGTCACGACTACTGGATCTCTCAGAATCTGTGAGAGAAGTTTCACTTAAACTTTCAATCCGCTAGCGCTGATCTCTCAAGCTTCCCATCGCTTTTTCTCTCTTCCATTTGAAGCAAGGCGCCATCAGAGTTTCTTTGTTCTCTAGTTCACTTAATCCCATTTTATTTGATTAATTTTCTTCTTTCACCGCTACATTCTGGCACTACCTCTGGCCACCCATTTTCATCATTTTCTCTTACTCATACCACTTATGGCAGTTAAGAGGCTTGTTAATCAGGTTCGTCGCGAGACGAAAATCGACGATTTATGACCAAACGCGATGCTCGAAAAACGTGCCGATCCGACCGCCTTCAAAGAAATTGCGCAATTTTACGTAATGCTAGATTTCGCGAGACGATTCCAACGGCAAGTAATCCATTTCATTATCTCGAGATCTGCAGCACTACCGGCTTGACTTTTAACCGTAATTATAATTCTCAGAATCAAAATTACGATTTTACCTCATTCCGTAAATTTGAATTTCTCTGTGTTCAAGAATGTCATTACAGATTAGGCTTATCGCTGGTGGGTTTCCCGTGACCAGACCACATCGCATCAGAGAGAGTTACATGGAGTTCTTCGATGAGTTCAAGAAGCACTAAGTGTGGGTTTGCATTATTCAACAACATGAGACTCCGAGTTTCATAATCAAGCAAAGATGTATGAGTGTGACCGAACACGCAGAATTACACATTGAGCAAGTATGCTCCCGAGGTACTTCAGAGAGGGAAGAGTGTCAGCTCAAGACGCTTTAATGACTGAGGTTCTCGAGCTCATGTCACAAATATTTTCCATGAGGATTTCTCCAAAATTGTGACATGTGGCATTGAATGTGGAAAGAGCAAAAGAAAGAGGGAGAGAGAGAAGGATAAAGAGGAAAGAAAATCCCGCCACCCAGCCAACAACAACAAAAAGGAAGAAATTGGGACCACAGTGGTTCCAATCTAAATTTTATAAATTTCTGTGTGCCACTCTGGTAGGGAATACTACTCTACCAAAGACCGCTAATCATGAGTACACCGCCAGGAGGTGCTTCGTAGGATTGTGACTGAGCTCCCATTGTTCCCATTGCCAGGGAGAAATCACAAGGGAGAATGTTTGAGACTCTATTGTGTGCTTGTTTGATTTTGCGATCCAAAGAGCATAAGAGCAAGAGATCGTTTGCAGCCTGCTCACTGACAAAGACTCCTAACGGGGTAAGGCTGCTGGTACGTATATGCAACAAGAGTGTTGCATCACCGAGTGTTCCAGAGTTTAAGACACACCTGGTAGGCAGATACGTGGGTTTCAATAGAGATATGCAATGAAAGCAGCGAAGATACCGAAGCTCTAGATGTGATAGTCGTAATTTCCAAATCTTTGATACTACAGTACATGCATTGATTGACCCTGGGTCAACCCACTCATATATTTGTACTGACATACCTAGTATGAAAAATTTACCGAGGAGTGGAATCGAGTATGACATCTTGGTGACTAACCCGCTCGGGCATAGTGTTATTGTGAATAGAGTGTATAGAGATTGCCCCATCCGAATACGAGAGTATGAGTTTCCCGTGATTTGATCGAATTATCCTTTAAGAGTTTAATGTGATTCTCGCATGGATTGTTGTCCCGACACCAAGTGATGGTGATTGTAGAATGAAAAGAGTGACCTTGAGAACACCGACGAGGATGAAGGTCTTCATCTACAGAGTCAAACCACTCTCTCTAATGTGATATCCGTAACAACGCTAGAAAAATGGTGCGAAAAGTGATGCGAAGCCTACTTGGCTTATGTGATTGATACGATAAAGGCAAGGCTCAGCATATCCGATATCCCTACCGGCTAGTGACTTCCTGACGTGCCCTCGAAGAGTTGCCAGATCGCTCTTCCACGCAGGGAGATCGAGGTCACATCGACGTTGTACTGTGTGCCACACCCAAGATCCATTACACCGTAATTCGAATGGCTCCAAGTGAGTTAAAAGAATTGAAGCTTCAATGCAAGAATTGCTATAAAAACGGTTTATTCGACTCAAGTGTATCACCGTGGGGAGCTCCCTGCTTTTTGTTAAAAGGTGATATACACTTCCCTGGGCTATGTATTGATTACAGAGCAATCGAACAAGCACCAGAAAGAATAAAATCCAATCTTAATAGATGATTTGTTTGACTAATTAAAAGGTGCAAGTATCTTTTCAAAGATTGACTTAAGATCCGTACCATCAGCTGAGAATTAAAGATGTCGAGTGTGCATAAGACGGCGTTTAGGACGTGATATGGACATTATGAGTTCCTCAGAATGCCGCTTTGATCGACAAATGCTCCAAATCCGCCATGGACCTAATGAATCGTGGTTTTCCGACCGCATGTGATCGTCTGTCAGAGCTCATGTGATCTTACATTCTCGCGTATTCAAAAGATCAAAGTCATGACACATACACCTTAGAGTAGCGTTAGAGAGACTTTGAGAAAAGAGCATGGGTGTATGCAACCGAGCAAGTGTGGAGCTAAAGAATGAAGTGTCTCAAAGGGTTATAGTATCGAAAGAAGCAATCCGAGTAGATCCAAAGAAAATAGAAGGCGCAATGGAAGCCACCTCTAGAATGTTATGGCGCGTAGTTTCGGGACTAGCAGGATACTGGCGAAGATTCTACATGTGGTTTTATATGACCGCAAAACTACGACGATCGTCTAGAAAAATGTAAAGTATGAATGGAGTGAAAATGTCAAAGAAGTTTTGATAAGTTGAAAGCATTCCTTAACCGAGGCTCCTGCTCTTACTAACCGACCGGCCAGAGAATATGTGATTTTAGTGATGCGCCGCAACAGATTTGATGTGTCCTAATGCAAGAGGGTAAAGTGGTAGCCTACGCTTCAAGACAGTTGAAGCCGCATGAAAGAACTACCCCACACATGATTGAATTAGCCAATTGTATTTGCGCCGGCAAATTTTGAGACATTATTCGTATGGAGAGAAGTGTTTCATCTACACCGATCATAAGAGTCTTAAGCATTGCCTCACAATGGTGAGCTTAACTGAGACAACGGAGATGGATGGAACTGATAAAGATTATGACCGCTGATTGATTATCACCCGAAAGGCTAACGAGTGGCCGACGCTTGAGTAGAAAGTCAATACGAACGCTGGCGCTGACGTCATTTGTCATTACATGACGATGGTACTGTAGTGGCGTAGTTAATACAGACCGAAGTTTGTTTAATCTATGCTAGAGGCACAAAAGAAAAAGATGAGAAAATTGCTGCCATAATAAATCAGATTGAAATGCAAAGAAACCGAAGTTCACAGCTTGAACGGCATGGAGTTTTTGTATTATGTGATCGTGTCGGTACCGATTGTAATGATTCGAGGAAACTACATTGTAGAAGAGGCACATAGCTGATCTTGCTATCCACTCCTGGTGAGCACAAAGATGTATTGAGATTTAAAATGTCATTCGTGGTCCGGATGAGTAAGTGATACAAGTCATTTGAGGTAAACTGGCAGCCTGTGTGTCAAAGAGTAAAGGCGCAGCATCGTCTTTCCCTGTGATTATCACCTGGCTTGTAATACCGAGCGAAATGGACCGAATCACCATGGATTTTGTGGTCAGTTACCATCGATGTGGAGAAGACATGACCTGCCTTGGGTCATAGTAGACCTGATTGACCAAGTCACCACTTCTTATCATGAGGTCTCGACTATTCACCTGGACAAGCCAGCGTGAGTCGTATATCAAGGAAATAGTTCGGTTATACGATTCTTATATCCATTATTTCAGACCAGATCCGAGGTTTACTTCGAGATTGGGGAAATTAGTAAGAGGCTCGGGGTACCACATCAATTTCAAAGACAATTGCCCACCCACAAAACAGATAAGTAATCCGAGAGAGTGATCCGCATTCCTGGAAGATATGTTGCTGAGTCAGGTGGGATCGACCAGGTAGTCAGATCAACACATTGCTTAGTTGGAATTTGTGTACAACAACGCTTCCAATCAAGTATTGAATGGCGCCTTATGAGGCTTTTTATATGGGAGAAAAATGTAGAACACCACGGTTGGACGGAATTGAGTGAAAAGAAAGTGGATTTCGTCCCTAATTTGATACAAGAGATCAAGAAAAAGTGAAAATGATTAGAGAGAGATCAAGGTGGCCACCGGGAGCAGACGTAAATCATATGCGACATGAAAAGAAAAGATATTCGATATGAGATCGGCGGAAAAGGTGTTTTTGAAAGTATCGCCTGAAGAAGGCGATGAGATTCCAAAAGGGCAAGTTGAGCCCTAGATTTATCGTCCCTATGAAGTTGATTTTCGAGAAAGGGACCAGCAGCATACAGATTGGGCCATCTCTGACTTGGAAAGATCCATGATGTCACGCGGTCCATACGAGGTACCGATCGACCTCGGTCACATGTAGTCTCTTCTGAGACAATCGAGTCGATACCGTGATTTGACGTAGAGAAGAAGAGCCAAGAAGATTTCGCTCGGTGAAGTGGAAGGGAATTACTAATAAGAAGATTCCGCTAGTCAAGGTGTTGTGGAGAAACCATAAGACCTGGTTAGCCACTGGGAAAGCGAGGAAACGATGCAAGAAAGAAGATTCAACCTGTTTGACTAAGGTAATTTCGAGGACTCCAAATTTTATTAAGCGGAGAAGTTGTAACGCCCAAAATCTCTGGAATTTTTATAATAAAACATTATGATATTCTGGTATAATCGGGCTAACTTGGGTAATTTTTGGAATTGTTAGATGAATATTGATTCAATGATTGAATCCGTAATAAACTCAAGTGAAAAAAGAGAAAATATGGAAATTGTAAACTGGGACCTAAGGGTCAATTGTAAACAAGTTTATATGTCTAAGTGAAAATAGGAGACTTAAATGAGGAATAATGTAGAAATGGAGGGACCTAAATATAAAAAGAAATAAAGTGAAAAAAAGAAGAAAAATCAAGGCATGGGCATGTAGGAAAGTGAGAGGGTTTCTTTTGTAAAGCACGATTAAGAGGATCCATAAGAAAAAGAAAAACAAGAGAAAAGGAGAGTTAGAGAGGCTCCATCTTCCTTCTAGATTCGACAACGTATTCATAGGTCTCCTGCAATGGCCACGAAGGGAAGTCCTTCTAGTGACAAGAGTTTACAAGTAGAGACCTAACCGGACTTTTGACAAACTCTCCATGAGGAGGTCTTCCACTTGGTCGCCTTCTACCCTATGATCGGCTGCGGTCATCCGGGCCTGGGGAATGTTCGCTGCATTTTAAACCATGGGAAGCCGCCATTATCATGGTAAAGGCGCAAATCAAATTCGAACCTTAGAGCTGATTGGCACGGTGAAGGGAAATTCGGTGAAGGCCCTTCTAGTAAATTGTAGCCACATCAATTAGCTTGGATTTGTGCTTTTGAAATTCTCGATTCGACCTCGTAGACTAAGTTATAGTCCTTTAATGAGGTCACCATCTAAATCTGGTCGGGCCGGGCTCGCCACCGTCAACTAGCCGGACCTAGAACGGGTTTTTGCTGTCGAAAATAAAGAGAATTTGGCAAGAAGTCCTTCTCAGTATCATCAGAAATACATCACCGAACTTGATGTTAGCACTTCTTAATTCACTTCGTAGACCAAGTGGTCTTTTTACTTAACAGTCAAATGGATGAGTATCATTAAACAAAGGGTCGCCAAACCGAGGTCGTCAGTCCCTGTGAGGGGTCGCCGTGTCCCTGTAGGTCGTCGATCCTCAGAGGAGGTCATAGGTCCCGAAGAGCCTGTACCGTCAGTGGTTGACTACGATGACCTCCAACTCTAAGGTCATATCTCCTTCGCTTTTAAACTCCGATTTGGTGTTCTCGACTCATGGAAAGCCCATGGAGTTAAGAATACATTGATATGCCTGAGGAGGATGTTAGATGTCAGACCGAGGTGTTTGAATGAGCTCGCCACTTCGGGCAGCAGCTCGTCATCTGTGCCGCCTTCGTCAAAGCGGATCATTTACGACCTCCAACTTAAGGTCATCTCCTTCGCTGCTTGAATCCCGATTTGGTGTTTTGACTATGGAAAGCCCATTGAAATAAGGACATTAATATGACTGAGGAGGATAGAAGACTTTTAACCGAGGTGATAGATCGAACTAGTCCAGGTCAGCTCAGCTCGCGCTTCAGATTTGACTGGGGTAGTATGACCAAACTGAAGCAATATAACTTCGCCTGATTCTGGGTGATCTTTGGCTATATGGAAAGCCCATTGAGTCAAGAATCCATCTATATAGCTTGTTTAAATTGGAACTCATACTAACCTCCGAAATCAATCCTAACCAAAACTAATGGTTAGTACGCATGAATAATATTATTCTTTAATGGTTTTGAATAAATCATTTAGAGGAAAAGCTAAATCCTATATTGAGATTCCATGATTGAATCAAAGTGCAAAGATTTCAGTTTGTTCTTCTAAATTCTATTCTCATTTCAAGTTTGAAATGTTTCGTTTACCAACTCCTAATCCTCGTTTATTGCATGGTTTATTCCAAAGTATTGAAGTGATTTAATTTATTTGAGAAAAGATCAGAAATGTCATATATAAAAATTGCATGGATTAATGAAAATAAACTGTTTGAGTACAATACATATTAAATTTTATATTTTGCTATAAAGGATTTGAACGCCTCTAATAGGAATGTTAACCGCGATTTCAGATTAAGGATAGATCGTATGTCACATATCAAATAAAGAAGATCGCGAACTATTGATGTGTCACCCGATCCGCAGCCTCAGCGGGACCGTGACGGTAGTGTTCACTATTTGATTGTTTATAACCGGGCCAAGAGTCTGGGCCGGGACCAGACCGTGTTTATAAAACTACGCGATACGCCGCAAACACGGACCGCGCTCTGACTCGATATCCCGATACTTCATATGTGTTAAATTGCAGCGCAACTGAATTGATTGGGTAGCATAACTGATTGGACGGCATAATCGAATTGATTGGCATAACTGACATTGGATCGGGCATAACTAATTGATTTTCGTAACTGAAATCGAATGTCATAATCAATTAAATTCTAGGAGCATATTTGAATTGATTTGAGATTGTGAAATATTGATTATGAAAATGTAGTTTATGATGATCAATGAATCATAATTGTATATATATAACAAAGTATAAGTGTATTGTATTTATATTGATCATCCAAATGATTGAAAGTTCAATTATTAAATCAGTATGAGAATCGATGAGCCGAACTGAGACTGGATTGGTATAGAACCACTTTAAGCATGAAAATGCTTAGCGACATTTACCAATGCGTGTACCGGAGTATGATAGTGATCATACGACCCAAGATCGAGAGAGCGCCGAGTCATAAAGCAGCACCCTTGAGTATGCTCACATGTGCACTCATTTCATGTGTTCTTTGATATGGATATTTTGTATAAACAATTTGAATACGAACATCTATTTTAGTAAATCATTTGAAAAGGCTTGAATGCCTTCATTGTAAAATGATTTTGGTAAAGTTAAATGTATTTTGTTAAATGTTTACAAGGTCTAATTCTTTAATCGCTCCGCAAAGACATGATTTTTGAGGATTGGGAGTGATTTTAGTGGCATCCCTGACTGTCTCGACCGCCCCAACCGGCTCTTGCCTGCAGGTCCCAATGTGACTCGAGGCTCTGAACACCCTTCGGAAATTTCTATCGGATGTTGCCGAGTCGCAAGGGCTCTGCAGAACGGATGTATGGCATGGATCAACACGCCCATTGGATTGTCAGAATTGTGACCTCGAGAGGTTACGGCTACACACCAAGCAAGGGTCAGGTAGGTTACGTGTTTATAGTGATATGATTGTCCTCAATTTCGACTAAATTCTTTTTGGGCAGGGGGAGAACAAGACCCGAAATTCAAATTGAATAAGGGCAAAATTTAATTTTTTGATTATTAAATTATAATTACTATAAAAGTCCGTAATTAACCCTAGATCTCGATGACGAAACGGACAGTCAAGCGAACCGCCTCTTCTGCCAAATTCCAGCTAGCACGTAAAATTTCAATTTGTCGAGAGACAGCCTGAGTCAAAGACGCTTCGAGTAGCATCGTTGCTTCGGTGCCGTGAATCGACATTCTTCGATGCGCACGAAGGCACAATAGCATGTACTCATGTACCATAAGTGGTATGATAGAGAGAAATGATGAAAATGGATGACCGAGATAGTGCCAATGTCAAAACCGAGAAAGAAGGAATTAATTACTTTAATCGAATTAAATGATAATAAAGAAAGTGGGAACAAAGGGTCTTCTTCTCCAAATATTGGCATGATAAAACCGCAATTGTGGGTATTTGACGCAGAGAGGAGCAGATTGAGAGAAATTTAGAGAGAGAGTACTTCTCTAGAAATACGCGATCCGACCGTCTACGGCCTTTCGGGCAAGAAGGAAATGTTCTACGCTGGACAAGCCAATGCCGTGGACTCCGGATGTTGAGTTTCTTCCAAACTCCTCGAGGCGGATTTTCTCCCTACTGGTTTTATTCCCATTTTAATGTTTGTTCAATGTTCAGTCGACAGCTATTGGGTTGTTGATCGGTCCCAAAACATGGGACCTAATTAATAAATTTTTTTAAACTAAATGGAGCAATGAGTCGCTTCCACTACCGTATGGGTATGAAGATGGGGCTCGTGGTGTGAATCATGTATCATTGGCTTCAGGCTTCCGTGATCGCCATGAAATGCGTTCAAAATACGAACCCAGGATTAATTTGAGGTTCAGAACAAGAACCTGTTTACCGCCTAGATCAGAACCAAAAATGTATTTCGGGGAAAACTATGTTTGCCATAACTGATCGAATCGCTGGCGTTCAACATTAGCCCAAGTGAGCTAATTTGTGTTTGAAATGATAAATTACATAATACAAGCTCAGGTGATTTAATTTTAATGTGAATATATTTGTGTTATATATTTGCATGTGATTAGACTGTGGTTGAATTCGATACATGCATTCCATATGCACTTGGACACCAGATTATAGGAGGAGTGCATGAGATGAGTATGTGAGGAAATGGTTCTAGGGTAGTCTAAAATATAAATTATCTGAGGGTAGTCTATTAAACTTAAAATATCAATCGCCTGAAATGCCCAATTGATATTCACTCCGAGTGGTAGTCCATTGTAAACTGCAACATCAATCGCCTGAGCTACCACCTTCGATATTCATCGAGAGAAGTCCACAAACAATTTATATCAATCGCTGTTTTACCAACTGATATATACATTCTGAGGGTTGTCCAATTAATTAAAATACACTCATACAAGGCTTGAAGGCAGGAGAGCTCTGCAGCACTGATCTGAGTTGTCATGTAGACATTCAAGTAGGATCATGCATTCATTAATGTGTGTTTATTTTGGAACATCGAGACCGCACTATAGATGTAAGAGTACCTACTAGTAAGCAAATCTCCCATCAGCTTTAGCTCACTCCCGTCGTGGGATCCCCTTTATTTTGCTGCACAAGAGCGTGCGAGAGCACGGTCGTCTAGAGATTTATCGAAGAAAGCCTGGATGCGGCTTTGGTGGCTTTATTATGCATAGAACCCTTTACATTTTAATATATGTATTGTTTAAGAGTAAAAATATTGAACTTGTAACTACTGGTATATAGTTGGTTTATAGCTGGCATGTACATTGAGTATCGTCAGGGGCCCAAGTAATATTGGATATATATTGTGTTATTGGACCGCTTGTGATATACACAAAGATTCAGATTCGCAGATTCCAATATAAAAGGAGACTCTGCCCATTTTAAAGTGGTGTCTGCCAACCCTAATATCCACTATTCCTATGGTCACTTTAGCCCACCAATCCCGTTTTCAAAGGCCACACCGCATTTGCTTTGATTGTGATCACACGTGATAAAAGACGGATGTTATAAATTATGTTTGGATTATCATGTTGTGTTCGGGATTGGTGTGCTTGTGGAGAGCACTTAGACAAATAAACTAAAAATGTTGAACACTAGGATTAGTGAGAACAAGTTGGTTGGAAATTTTTTTAGTAAAATGGTCCACTGTGCCCGGGATGCTACCCAGCTGACAAGATCACAGGGGTTTTAGAAAACTAGAAAAATTATTTCAGTTTTTGCAACAAGATAAATAACTAAAATTTCACACAAAATTTTCAAGTAGCAAGGAAGGCTACCGATGAAAAAAATGACGATGAAAATAATTTTTCTAAGATTTTACAAGTGGTACAATCAAGAATTAAAATAAATTTTTAAAATTTATTTGAGTGTCCAAGAAATGAAAAATAATAATAATAATTTTAGTGATTTTCAAACAATGGAAATGAATCGAAAAATAATAATAATAATAATAATAAGGAAAAATTAATTTTGGTGCAGACTAAATGGGCCATCGCCATCGAAGCTAGAGGCAAGGCGCCGGGCAGGCGCCGAAGGGCGTGCCGGGCGTGCATGCGGCGCGCGCGGCGGCGCGGCTGGCGCTGGGCGCCATGGCAGCGCAGGGCGGCGGAAGAGCCGCTGCGCGTGAGCGCGCAGTGCATCAGGTGCACGGCAGCGTTGTGCGAGCCGCGCGGTTTTAGGCGAGGCGTGGGCGCGGTGGGGCGCCGGGCGGCGCTACGGTGCGCTGCCCGGGCGTGGCTCGGGCGCCGGCCGCTTGGCCGTGCACTGCGTACCGCCCATTTTCATCCGCTTTGACTCGCTTTTTCCTAAGTCACCAAATGAACATCGCTCATCAGAAAATGTAAATTTTTTTTCAAAAAATTTATTATTAACTAAATAAAATCAAATAAATTTTGATAAAATTTTCGAAAAATAAAATTTTCAAAATAAAATTTTTGAAAATAAAATTTTGTTGAAACAACATTTTAAACGCTAAATGATTGGCAGATACACGAAAGAAAAGGCGATTATGTCTCGGGGCTGGTTATGCCTTAGAGATACTCAGAGTCGGGATTTAACTACCACTGAAATGATTACGCAGAGTTGGCGCATTTAAATTATATACATGCATGGTGTAATGCGTATAGAAAAGGGTGAATGCTAAGGTTGTGATTTTGACCTTAGGGATTGGTACTGAAATGAACAAGAAAGTTAATAACCTTATTTAATAAACGAACTAAGTGGTCGAATCTGAGCACCACTTAAATGAACTGGGCTACCATGGTCAAGCGAGTTCATTGGCATGTGCATTACTAGTTAAACAAATGAAAGTTAGATGACCTCATGTCATGTTTATCAAATGGCTAGTAGAGGGCAGACGTAGAGAACTCCACTTCGACACCGGGTCAGCAAGGAATCGTGTTTGATCAGCGTATTCTTTGCCGAGGTCAGAGGTATTACAAATGAATGCCATAGCACAAAGCAGATAGCATGTGGTATATGAAGATCCTAGTAACCCCCAGAGGTTTGAAATATCATCCTTCGACATTCACAAGGGGAAAAGATTCACGGTGGACGCACCATCGTTCATGCAGATCGAAGAAGGTGTTAGAGGCTACGGAGGTTACCTCCACGCAACAGATTAGACTATTGTACTCTAGCTAGAGAATGAAGCTCAAATAGTGGTGGAAAGGGCAAGGACCCCAGAGACCATAGAGGGAGCCTTGTAGACGCGAGGTTCCAGTGATCAGGGTGTGGGCGATAATAGGATGATGCAGTCGAGGTCAAGGAGCCAGAGATCTCAGACTCCAATTAATAAAGGACCCGAGGATCACAGGACATGTCGAAGCCTGACGTCATCCT
The DNA here is from genome assembly GCA_016808115.1 of Tetrastigma voinierianum. Classification (NCBI taxonomy): domain Eukaryota; kingdom Viridiplantae; phylum Streptophyta; class Magnoliopsida; order Vitales; family Vitaceae; genus Tetrastigma; species Tetrastigma voinierianum. Next base: position 110,556 of record JAEQBH010002873.1, read on the forward strand.
CAGATGGATCAGTCAGACAAACATGTGGTTGTTATCGATCAGGAGTGCGTAGAGAGTTACCCGCCTCAATGCAGACTCAGAGTCATACTAAGGGACAAGCACGTACATTTTTCCCGTACCAGATACGAGTCCAGTACGTGGATAAATAGTGGGTCAAGAAGAGCCTTTATCTTCTAGAGGCGAGGTGAGACCCGCACTTAGATCTACTCGAAAGTGGTTTATGAAGACAATATTTTTCCAGATTTGAATACCTGACATCTCCACATGCGAATGTGAGATTTTTATTTAGTTACACTGGCATTTTAACCATCTCATGGGATTCCAAGAAAGATAAAGGCACCTACGAGGTCAGAGAACTCGTAGTCCAAATACAGGATCTATCGACAATGGTTTATTGTGGATCGAGCACTTCACCACGCGCCTTGCCTCATTTACGAAAAAGGAAGGACAAGACCTTCGACTAAGTACCACTATAGGCAATCGAACAGAGCACATCAAGAATTCCAGACTCCATTACCGAGGATCGATGATTTGTTTGATCGCTAAGAGGAGCGAGTCACCCAAGATAGACTCGCATCAAGCTTAATATCAAATTTTGGAGGATGGTGAATGGCTGATATCCCTAATACAACAAGTAGACGCCCGATGGCACTTTGAGCTTACTTACATGTTTCTGATTTGACAATTACAATGACATTCATGGATCTCATGCAGGATGTTCCAACCTTATCTAGATTAGTTGTCGTAGTTCTCGTGGATGACATTCGATCTACTCCCCAAATGTGAGTGGAGCATGAGTATCACTGAGGATTATTTTACACTGGCATGAGATCACCAATAGACATGTCAAGAAGTGCGAAGCTTTGGCTTTGACGAGGTGAGACTTTGACACGGCGTCGAGATCGAGGCACGACCTAGAGAAGGTCGAGGCAGATGAGTTGGAGAGATCAATGTCAATCTTCTAGATATCGAAGCTGGGATTGGTCGTATTACGTAGAGACACGAGAATGGGCCGGTTAAACTATTCGGGATGTGATCATAGACTTCTACGGGACATGGACTTCATGGTCGGGATAGCCTGGACTACAGAGAGAGGTCGCAGGATACTGGGAACACTTAATACCGTGTTGGTAACAAAGAGGAGGACTGCCTTTCTCCTAGTTCTGGGGGAAGAGTTAAAACTTCGCTTCACACTAGTTTCGTGACTGGGGTGGCCGGATTACATGAGTGACTGGATTTCCCCAGATGGATCCCAAGACTCCCGACAATACAAATTCGCTAGCTAGAGCAGAGAGTATACAGCCTATCTCCCTCCACACCCTAGTAAGGCTGAGGAACTAGTTTCGCTTCGGTGCTATACAAGCACTTCAACACCACGTATAGCCAGCAGCCGAGTGTGGGCCTAAGTCGTGACATATCAGGTTACGCAGCTGGTAGCGTAGTGGACCCAGGTGGCAGACGACGTTGTTGATGTCAAGCTTGACATGGATGAGCCGATGTACCATCTGGGTCATCGAGAATTAAGACCAAATGCGTTGTCATACCCGAAAAGACATTGGATTTGGGCTTAGGAGGTTAAGGCCTTTAGAAAAAGCCAGAATAGATGTTCCTAGATGAAGCAGGAGTTGACCCGATGAATCAGATAAATGAGTGAGAGATCTCTCGGGACTTCGCCGCGACCTCGGTCGGTGTCACACTCGCTATATTATCGCGTCATACAAGCACGATAACATCGCACTGAGTCCCAGGGGCGGGTGCACTGGGCACGGTCATTCACCACCCTCGTGAGTATGGGTTGAATTTGTTTTTAGGACTACGCTCCAATGAAAACTCATAGCTGAATCAGAAATGCAAGAGGCTCGCCAGAAGTCAAGAGTTATGTAATCAGATGAAACACACTGATTGCGTTTATCATCGCTGCCAGATCGAGTCGGTTTATGTGGAGCTCCAAAAGTGACTCGAGGTTCGACACCGCTTGGAAATTGCATTAGGTGTTGTCGAAATGGCTGCTGGCTTCAGAAATGGATGATATGCATGGCATGGATCGAGCTGATGTCTAATAGATTGTCGCTGATTGTGACCTCGAGAGGCTGGGCCACACACCAAGCAAGGTCAGGTAGGGTTACGTGTGTATGGATTACATAATGGGTGTTAGAGGCATGTTGCGTAACATGTGTCCCGGATCGTAAGGGCAGAGGATTAATTACCCTTAGTGGAATGCCTACAACAATAGTTATCGCGAGTATACGAATGGCACCATATGAGGCATTGTAAGGAGGCCACGTAGTCACCGCTGGGGGATGGACCGAGGTGGAGATCCATCACGGGTCCCGGGATTTGGATTAGAGACACCTTCCGTGAAGGTGAGCTTGATACGATAGCGCCTTCTCACGCCAGTGGCCCGCAAGATTACATGATGCGCCACTGCCACCCTTAGGAGTTCGATGGTCAGTAGGATCACGCTCCTCAAGATTCCAAGAGAGGAGTGGTCGTCTGCAAGCTACGAAGCTATCGCCGAGGTTCATTGGACCTTTCGAGATACTTGAGAGGGTAGGCACCTTATGCATCGGCTAGCGCATCGCCAAAGATGTCGTGTCCGGGAGGTATTTCACGCCTCCATGTTCAGAGTATACTCCAGATCCAAATTTCACGAGTCGTGATGTGGGACAGGTCGACACCATGGACCTTTGAGAGGGACCAGGTGCATTGTTTGTAAGTCGCGGATCGTTTTGCGACGTGAAGACCGTGAGGCTAGCGAGGCATGGCAGATAAAGGATGATAGAGTCAACGGATCGCGAGACATGATGCGTTACCTATCCTTCTTGTTTAGGGATGAAGGTACGTGGTTTAAGGTCATTTAGATTTAAATATCAATACATGCAGAGAGTGCATGTTGCATATGCATGTGTTAATAATGACTATTTAGAATTTCGACGAAATTCCTTTTAAGGAGGGAGAATAAGACCCGAGAAATTTAATTTCGAATAAGGGCAAAATCGTAATTTTGATTACAAAACTGTAATTACGTATTAAAGTCCGTACTTTAATTCGGATCTCAGATGACGAAACGATTGTACCATCGGGAATCGCTCAAATCTGGCTACACCAAATTTTGTAATTTTCTAAGACGCCGAGTCGACATCGCCGAGGCATCGCAAGCCGTAAAAGTCAGAACTATTTTCGATGCGACGAAAAGTCACATATAGACATACCATGTACCATAAGTGTGCTGAGATAATGATGAAAATTACGCCGATAGCGCCGTAAAATCAAATCCCAGAACAGGACATGAACTGGTATTATGAACTGATTTTAGCCACTGGTCAAAATACGCACACACGCTTCTTCCAATTACTAAGACCAAAAAAAAAACGTGGGATTGCCAATGGAGGTTTTTTAGCCTCAAAGGAGAGAAATGCTTTAGAGAGAGAAACTTCTCTCTAAAAATATCGCGACCTGACCGCCGCAGTCTTGAGCAAGAAGGAAATGTTCTACGCGGAGCGTGGCCATGCCGGGACCTTATCAAGCAGTTTTACAACCCAAGAGGTAGGATTTTCTCCCTACTTGTGTTTTATTCCCATTTTTAAGGGTTTTTCGATGTTTCTAGTTTGAGGCCGTGAGGGGTTGAGCTGACGGTCCCAAAACATGGGACCGACCAGGAATTTATTTTAGATTTTTCTGCATTATGATCGCTCCATGGATGTTAGGGGCTGTTTGGTTGTGATGGGTGTTAATTTGTGCATTAAATGTTTGCTTCGATATGCTTTGGGCCGGAATGGTCAGGATTGCGGGTTCACTAAGTGAACCTGTTGATTTTCCTGAATAGTGAATTGTAGGGTTACATCATTCTTAATAGTGTTCTAAAAATATATTTTATGAGTAACAAGTGTTGGCGAGTGATTTAAATTAAATTACTGTGGTATGATCATTAGCCCAAGTGAGCTAATTTTGACATGTGTGATTTAAAGTTTTATAAATATATTCACATATATATTTGTACGTATTTCGATCGACCGTAATCGATATATATATCTGAGATGCACTCCAACATCCTAGGAATATAGGAAATGGAGTGCATGAGGATGAGTCTAGAGAAAACAAGGTTCCAGGTAGTCTAAAATGTAAATTATCTGAGGGTAGTCCAAACTAAATATATCATCAACTGGTCGAGCGCCCAGCTTGATATTTATTCATCTAGGGTAAGTCCACAAACTAAAGAATATATCAACCGTCGAGCTACTACTTGATATTTATTCATCTGAGGGTAGTCCACAACAATTAATATATATCAATCGCCTGGGAGCGCTCAATGATATATATTCATCTGAGGCTGTCACTAATAAATTAAAATTCTCATACGAGGCTTGAAGTAGTGTGAGAGAGTCGGTGAGGTTCTGGATCTGAGTTAGTCACGTAGACATTCAAGCAGATCATGCATTTGCTTGAATGTTTGCTTAAATTGAAACATTGCACCGCACTTAGGTGGTGAGTAGCCCACTTTAGGGCGATTCTCCATCGAGCTTTGAGTACCACTCTTCGCTGTGGATCCCCTTTACAGTGGGCTGTGAGCGTACAGGAGACTGTCATCTCGAGGTCAGATAGAAGAAAGCCGGTCAGGCTCGACGCACATGTATTAGAATCTTCACTTTAATATGGCCATAAGAGTAAAACATATTAACTTCTTGGAAACTATTGATAGTTTGGATATATTGTGTCGAGTGATACTTGATTGGCCCAAGTGGCCGTATTGGATATATATATTGCATATATTGTTGATTGGGATAGGTTTATACAGGTTTTGTATTTGGGTAGAGCTCCCGTACAAAGGAGACGGCCTATTTTTGGGTGGCGCGGTAACCCGACCTCCACCTGTATTCCGCAAGTTGATTCGGTAGTCAACTGACCCCTGCTTTAAGGCCACAGCTCTTGGTATCGAGCTTATGTAAAACCCCAACCTTATTGAATGTTATAATATAGTTATCGAATCATTGAGGTCGAATGATAGAAGCAGGGGTGGATTAGAATTTAGAATCGCCCGGGTACTCATTGAAAATAAGAAAATTTTCAAAATTAACTGTGCCCAATGAGTCAGTGATTTTTTCTTATTTTATCCTGATGGAGGGGTTGCAAAGGGATTTTTAAGAAAATTCTCAGCTCCTATGACTTTGAACCGACATTTAGAAGAGAATGAGATTTGGCAAATAGTGATTTCCTGGACCGAAATTGAGTCCGTGGTCAAATTTTTCTAAATTGGGCCGAAAATACGAAAATGTCCGGAATCAATCATAGAGTCTAACGAAATCAAACGGTCAAACGGGTCTGCTTTGATAGTTTCAGCGATCCGAACGTAATTCCTGATAATAATACGCTATTGTCCTAATTTCGATTTTAATGATTTTAAACTGGAGCGTGATTTCAGAGTCTGACCACTGCGGAAGGATTTAATTTGAATAATTCATGGTTAATGGAAGTTTAGACGGCATCATAGAATATTTTTGACATTTAACTCCAGATAAAAGCGTGATAAGGTGAAACTCGAGATAAAAGCCGCTATAAGGAGATATTTTATTATGAGAGCCAATTAAAACCTTTCTTAATGGCTGCTGCGATTTAAATAATGGTAAATGACTTGTCTCATGAGAATGGACCAATGAGAAGCTTGGATAAAGTAAACCACTTTAACTAACTAATGGAATTATTTAATTTCATGGGTACTTTGGAAGAATATTTTAAAGTCTAAAAATTAGGGGATTTAAGTGTCTAAAGAGAGGAGATCACGTCCATGAGAAGGAGAAAGGAGAAAGAGGTGAAAAGAAAGGGAAGAAAGGAGAAAGAGGAGGAGAAAGGGTAGGGCAAGTGGTAGAGGTGAATCTTTTAATTTTCTTCAAGCTTCCAAGTGAGCTCCAAGTGAATCAAGGAAGAAGACAAGGGAACCCAAGAAACAAGTAGTTTTTCACGGTGGAAAGTTGGATTTTTATGTTTTTCATGCCTATATTTGATTTTCTTGTATGGATGTTAAATTAGTGGCATTTAGGGGTTGAATGATGATGATTTTGGAGATAAAAATTGAGAAAGCCATGGATTGATTAGGGTTTTGACAAATCAAGTGAAATTAGAATGGTTAGGGTTTGATGTAGACTTTTGTGTGATATGTTGAAATGGGTATAATGCATCAGATTTAAGTGTTTAGAGGAAAGAAAAAATGGAAGAGAAACACAATTTGGTAAATTTTTGGCAGCAGTCTCGGTACAGGAAATGTCCTGTTTTCTGTTTTGACCAGTTTTGTATTTTGGCCATAACTTGCCTATTTCAGATCGGAATTGAGTGATTCAAAATTCTGGGTAAAATAGACTTCTAGGGAAAATTTCAAAGGAAGTTCATGGCCAGGTAAACTTAAAGTGCCCAGAAAATGGTTCAAAGTGGAGCTATGTGCAGATTCTGTTCTGCCAAACTGAGTTATTTGTTGTGCAGATTGTGTTTTATGGTTGAGGGCTTATAGAGACGGAATTTCAAATTTCTGAAAAATAAAGAGATGTTATTTGATATCAAGAACTGATCTTGAGAGTTTACAAAATTCTAAAGACCGTTTGAATAATTTTTGAGTCAGCAAAGTCTATAGGGTATGGTTGGAAAAAGGTTGGCCAAAATGAATGAGTTTTTAGTGCTTAAGGGTAATTTGTTCATTTGGCTTTAAATGAATGTGTATGGTGGATTAAAAAATGGAAGGCGGATTAATGTATAGTTGTGATTTCTTGGAAAAGGGTGAAAAGGATGATCGGATTCGAACGGAACTCAACGGGAAGCAAGCGAATTGAGCTAAGTGGAAACTGGTGGAGTGAAAATGATATTTTGAGAATCGCTTTAAAAGTGAATGGTTTTAATGTTAAACTGAAAGTTTTAATGTAAATTTTTATGTGTAAATGTTAAGGCATATGGAAATGTTTTATCTTGCATTGTTTTATTCCTGCATCACATATATTTATATGTGTATTAAATATGTGTATGCATATGTTAAGGGTATTAAGTGAAAGCTTCAAAAAATGTAAAGAAAGCATAAGTGTATTTTAATGATAAAGTAAAGGATTTAAATGTATTTATAAATGTATCTTTAAGAAATGTTTTAACGATGGTTACCTAAACCCCTATGACTTATGACCGGAGTATCTACCAAGTACTTTTAAGCGTGTAAGGATTTAGAGGGTAAAGTTATAGGTTACTAATCGGCGAGGAAATAGGTGTCTAGAGTAATATCCTGCCATCGTGATAAAGTATACTATGATCGAACCTCATGCAAAGCATGAGTTTCTCTCGCAGCCAGAGGTGGTTATGACTGAATGTGACTGCCCTCACTGCCGCATTCTAAACTGCTCGTGTGTTTATTCCCTGGTTCCATCGTAGCAATGTGAAAGAAGAAAGAAATAGTGTTATTTACGGCAATAATGTTTAAGGTATTAAAATGGATTTTAAATATAAGTATTTATTGAAAGAAAGTTTATGCATAAATGCTTAAAGTATAAAATGGATTTTAAATGCATAAGTATTTATTGAAATAAAGTTTAAGGCATAAATGCTTAAAGCATAAATGGATTTTAAATGCATAAGTATTTTATTGAAATAAAGTTTAAGGCATAAATGTTTAAAGCATAAAATTGATTTTAATGGTATACATTTATTGAAAGAGTTAAGTAGAAGCAAAATGCTTTAATGTATAAAATGGATTTTAATTGTATAAGTATGTATTATTTTGCATATAATTTGAAATGTTATCTAATGGAAAATACACTCACTCGGGCCTAGCTCATTCTTTTCATATATGTTTCCAAAAAATAGCTTTTCGTGACTCGAGACAGAGGAGCCGCAGAGAGTACCCTCCCACAAGCAGTTGAAATAGCCATCGAGAAGACGCATTTGATGTGAACTCGCATTGTATAAATAGTTGCATATTTTATATGTCGAATAATTTTCTATGCATCTATACAGGTGATATATTTTTGAAAAATGAAATTACGAAGGCTACTAAGTCCGCCAAGCCTAAATTTTTTTGATACAACAAATGCATGGAATTGAAGAAGTTTTAAAATGTTTTGATGATTGAAATGAATAAAGGTATATGGTATATATATTGGTTGAATGAGCTGCGGATCAGGAGTCCTACAACGGAAGTTGAAAATTTGAATATTAGAAGTGTTTTTAAATGCTTATATCAAATTTAAGTCCGAAACACAGGAAACCTCCCGCTAATTTTTCTCAAAATGCAAGTGTTTGAAAAAGAAAAAAAAAAAAAAAATTTATCACTTCGCCTGCATTATTTTATAAAGATATGTTAAAGGATCGTAGAAGGGGGTTCGCTTCCATGACTTTGGCTCGCACTGCTTTTGAGGGAAAAGTTTCTACATCCATTGAGTGCCGAGGTCCCCTCTGCCCATGAGGTTAATCCTGCCTGGACCTTCAACGTGGGTAACACGAGCGAGGTTTCGAAATGTTATAAAGATTTGAAAATTTAGCGTGATTTAAAATCATATATGCATTACATGACATATTAATTTTAATTCATTAAAAATGCGTCGTCGAGGTCAGACCACCACCCAGAGAGCCCCGAGGCAAAGAGTACCACCGCCTGTAACATGTTGATGCAGTCTGCAGATGTACCCTCCACCCGCAAGATGGGCCAGTGGTCACACCGCCTCCCCGAGGTCGTAGGAGGACAGATACCTTTAGAAAGGGGTATGGCCTGGGATGCACAACATTTAACCACCCGTGAGACGGCCAGTCCATCGACACGGATAAGGAAATTAGAGGCAAGAAATTATGACTGTAGGGAGATCCCCGGGAAAGGTGCATGACGTGGGATAGAGGGTAATGAGACAATAATTGAAAATGCATGGGTTTAATTTAGTTTATGAATCAATGACATTAAGTGAATTGTTAATTGTAATTGTTGGAAAGAAATGGAAGAAATTGAAGACATAATGACAAATGTGCAATGTGTGTAGGATTTTGCCACCCTAGAAGTATGGAAAAGTTGGATTGTTACAATGAGTGATTATTGAGGCTAGGAGTTTCTTTATGCACTTGATATTATTAGATATCCATGACTTTGATGTTATATTAGGCATGGATTTACTATCTAGACATCATGCTAAAAAGGATTGTTATAGGAAAGAGGTTAGGTTCTATAAGCCAAGGAAGACAGGTTGTTTTATGGGTTACTTTAAAATACTACCTACCAATAATATGACGCTTATGTGGGCTAGTAAAATACTTTAAAGTTATATAAAAGGTACCTAGCTTATGCACATTGAGGTGTGGGATAATGGTAAATACTTTAATGGAAGATATTCTGATAGTCAAACAACTCCTGATGTATTTCCGTGAGGATCTTCTAGGTATATATATAAAATATATATATATATATATATATATATATATATATAAGAGTATATAGCAGAGTATATATATATATATATATATATATATATATATATTAATTTTTAGATTGAATGACCCCTAGGATTATAGAAACTAATACTAAGGTAATCTTTATATGATGGCTCCTTAAAAGTTGAAAGAATTGAAAGAATTGAAAGTATAAATGGATGAGCTTGTGAGTAAGGGTTTGTTAGGCCGAGTACTTCGCCTTGGGAGGCCGTCGTTTATAAAAAATGATGATGAAAGTTTAAGATCGTATATTGATTCTCAGAGAGTTGAATAAAGTGAAATACGCAATCAACAATTCATTTACACGATTGATGATCTTTTGATCACCACAGTGGAACGAGGGTATTTTTGAAAATGATCTAAGCTCAGTTACCATCAATTAAAGACAGCCCAGGATGCTCCTTTTTTACAACTTTGAAAACACTATGATAAAAATATGAGTTTTTAGTCATGCTAGCTGGATCAACTTATATTCACCGCTTAGAGGATCTTATGAATAGGATCTTTCTTCAGCCTTATTTAGATCAGTTTGTTAGTATTCATTGATGACATTTTAATCTATTTAAGCAAAGAATGAAGATCATGAGGAGCATCTAAGCAAATTCTATTTACTTAGCATGCCAAACTTGCAAATTCTAGTTCCTGTTAGACAAAGGTCAGCTTTCTAAGGTATGTGATCAGTGAATGGTTTCTCGTTGATCCTCAAAAGATTGGAGAAAATCAGAACCTAAAACCACCTACGAATGTGACAGAGATACAAAGTTTAGGTTTAGCGTGGTATTATTTAAGGTTGTTATGATTTTCAGTTAGCATCCTTTGACTAAATTGACAAGGAAAGAGGATGAAAAAGCTTGAAGTGGTAAGAGACATGTCGAAAAGATTCATGAACTGAAAAGTGAACTTAATCTCTAGCCCTAGTTCCTTATAAATCTCATTGGGTGGCAAGAAGGATATACAAAAGATATCAGATGCTTCTAGGCAGAGCTTAGGTGTGTTAATGCAACATGAAAAATGTGATAGCATATGATTAAGGCAATTGAAAAGCACATGAGCAGAATTATCTCGAGACATAACCTAGGAGTTGGTTGTTGTAGTCTGGCTTCACGGTATGAGGCATTCATCGATATGGAGTTGCATGTGTAAAAATTTTTAAGGTATCACAAGAACATAATATTTATTCACATAGAAAAAGTTAAATATGAGATGTAGGAGACGGCTTGAACTCATTAAGGATTATGAGTGCACTATTGAGTACCATCAGTGGAAATGTTAATGTGGTAACTATGCTCTTTAGTAGGAAGCCTACGGTTCCATATCTCACCTTAAAGGTTGTGTACCTCCTAGATTTATGGAATTGAGGTCTTTAGGTGCTAAAACTAAAGTTGACATATTGAGCCTTACTAGCTACATTTTATGTTAGTCCCGTACTAATAGACAAGATTATGAGCTATAGACTCAAGATACAATCATGATTAAATTGAATGGGAAGTCAGTCCAAGGCGCTAAGAGGATTTTAGTACTCCGCATATGGTATAGTGACGATAGGTCACAAAAATATGGGTACTAGATGGAAGATTTTCAAAGAAATAAATTATGATACAGGCTCACTTTCCGAGATATGCATAACGTGAAACACTAAATACATATCATGCCCTAAGGGAATACTAAAGGTGGAGGGTATAAAGAAAGATGTTGCGCACTTATTTCTAAATGTCTCATTTGTCAAAAGTTAAGGTTGAGCATCAAAGATTTGGTGTGGTTCTTATAGTCTCTTCCGATCCCTCGAAACGAGAGAATCATGATGGATTTTTTTTTCCACTTTTGCCAGTGGTTATGATGATATAGGTGATTGCAGGATAGATCGACGAAATCACCAATTTCCTACCCATGGAAAAATAGTGACTTAGTTGAGAAGTCGGGTCAGAGCTTGTATATAAAGAGATTGTACTACTCACTGATGACTAACTGTAAGAGCCATACGCACATTGGAAGTTATACTCTCAAGGCTTGTGTGTTAGGAGTTTAAAGGAAGTTAGAGTTATTACTTACCATTAATGGAGTTTTTCTGCCAATAATAGTTATCATGCAAGCATTGAAATGGCGCCTTATGAGGCCTTATATGAAGTGTAGACTCCATTATGTCGGATGAGTGGGCGGAGAGAAAATTTTTAGGTTCATAAATTGTTCAAAGCATAACAGAGTAATGTTAAAGTTATCTGATAGATTAAAAGATAGCTCAAGATTGACTGAAAATATGTTAATAACCCAAGGATAGATTTAGAATTTTAGGTGGGGGATCAGTATTTATGAGGATATCACCCCGGAAAGCGGTGTCGATATTCTGAAAAGAAAGGGAAGTTAAGTCCTATCTATACGGGACTTTATGAAATTATGAAAATAATTGAGAGGTAGCGCCTTGGTTGAGGTTGCCACCGAATTGGCTTTAATACATGACATATTTTACATTTCCTGCGTTTCAAAGTATATGATGCGCATTCTACATGTGTTAAGAGATCAACCTGTTGAATTGGAAAAAATTCACGTATGAGGAAAGACCGTTCAAATTGTTGATCGAAATGATTAGGTTCTTGAAACAAAGTGATTCCTTTAGTAAAGTAAGTGTTGTGGATGAATCACGTGAGAGAGGAAGCAACATGAGAATTTAAATTTCGAGACCTAAATCTTTATAAGGAGGGTGGATTGTAAACCCCAACCTTATTGAATGTTATAATAGTAGTTATTGAACCGATTGAGGTCGAATGATAGAAGCGAGGGGTGGATTAGAATTTAGAACGCTCGACATCATTTGGGCATGAAGTGAAAATTTTCGAAAAATTGTAACCGGTGCCCAATGAATAGTGATTTTTTCTTATTTTATCCGATGGAGGGGTTGCAAAGGATTTTTACAGTACCTCGGTTCCTGTTTTACTTTGAACCGATATTTATAAAGAGAATAGGTGACGAAAGTAAATAGTGATTTCCGGACTGAAAATTGGAGCCTGTGCTGAAATTTTTCGGAATTGGGCCGGGAATAATAAAATGTCCTAATCAATCATGCAGTCTAACTAAATTGAAACGGCGAAATCTCGGCCCGCTTGATAGTTTCAGCGATCCAACGTAATCTCGGATAATAATACGCTTATTGTCCGACTTCCGATTTTAATGATTTTAACGATCGGTGATTTCGCAGCCGGGAATTCACTGTGAAGATTTACTTGAATAATTCATGGTTAATTTGAAGCAGACTTGACTATAGAATATTACATTTAATCTGTGTAAAAGAAGATAAGGTGAAACCGAGATAAAAGTCACAGTAAGGGGAGTAGATATTTTTATTATGAGAGCCAATTAAAACCTTTCTTAATGGCTGCTATGATTTAAATAATGGGTAAAATGACTTGGTCTCGAGTAATGCACCAACATAGCTTGGATAAAAGTGTAAACCACTTTAAACTAACCAATGGAATTACTTTAATTTAAGGGTACTTTGGAAGAATATTTAAAGTCTAAAATTAGGGATTTAAGTGCTCCAAAGAGAGGAGACATTCATGAGAAGGAGAGAAAGGAGAAAGAGAGAAAAGAAAGGGAAGAAAGGAGAAAGAGGAGAAAGGGTAAAGTGGTAGAGGTGAATTTTTATTCTCTTCAAGCTTCCAAGTGAGCTCCAAGTGAATCAAGGAAGAGAAGACAAGGGAAACCCAAGAAACAAGCAAGTTTTTCATGGTGGGAAAGTTGGATTTTATGTTTTCTATGCCTGTTCATCGATTTTCTTGTGTATGGATGTTAAATTAGTGGCATTTAGGGTTGAAATGATGATGATTTTGAGATAAATTGAGAAAGCCATGTGATTATTAGTTTGACAAATCATGAATGAATGGTTAGGGGGTTTGATGTAGACTTTTGTGTGATATGTTGAAATGGGTATAATGCATCAGATTTAAGTGTTTAGAGTGAAAGAAAAATGGAAGAGAAACACAATTTGTACCCCTAAAGTAGGTCTCGGTACAGGAAATGTCCCCGTTTTCTGTTTTGACCAGTTTTGGTATTTTGGCCATAACTTGCTCATTTCAGATCAACTGAGTGATTCAAATTCTGGGTAAAATAGACTTCTAGGGGAAAATTTATCTAAAGGAAGTTCATGCAAATTGTAAACTTAAAGTGCCCAGAAATGGTTCAAAGTGGAGCTGGTGTAGATTCTGTTCTGCCAAACTGAGTTATTTATGTGCAGATTGTAGTTTTATGGTTGAGGGTTTAGAGACGGAATTTTAAATTGAAAATCAAAGAGATGTTAATGGATATACGAAGAACTGATCTGGAGAGTTTCATAAATTTTGAAGACGTTTTGAATAATTTTTGAGTCATAAAAAGTCTATAGGTATGGTTGGAAAAAAGGTTGGCCAAAATGAATGAGCTTTTTAGTGCTTATGCGGTACCTGTTCATTTGGCTTAAATGAATGTGTATGGTGGATTAAAATGGAAGTATGATTAATGTATAGTTGTGATTTCTTGAAAAGGTGTAGTGCGATGATCGGACGGAACGGGAACTCAACGGGAAGCAAAGCCGAATTGAGCCGTGCGGAATCGTATGAAAATGATATTTTGAGAATTGAGTTTTTAAAAGTGAATGGTTTTAATGTTAAACTGGTTTAATGTAAATTTTGTATGTAAATGTTAAGGTATATGGAAATGTTTTATCTTTGCATTAAGTTTTATCTTGCATCAATGCATGTTATTTATATGTATTAAATATGTATGTATATGTTAAGGTATTATGAAAGTTTAAAATGTGTAAAGAAAGCATATATTTTAATGATAAAGTAAAGGGATTTAAATGTATTTATAAATGTATCTTTAAGAAATGTTTTTACCCGATGGTTACCTAAACCCCTATGACTGGTTATGATCTGAGTATCGGTCATACTTTAAGCGTGTATGATTTAGAGGGTAAAGTTATAGGTTACTAAACTGAGGGAGGGAAATAGTGTCTAGAGTAATATCCTTACACGTGATAAAGTACTATGGATCGAACTCCTATGCAAAGCTATGAGTTTCTCCAGCTGTGAAGTGGTTATGACTGGAATGTGACTGCCTCACTGGCGAAGACCCTGGAACCTGTTTCTAAGGTGTTTATTCCGGGTTCCACCGTGAAGAATGAAAGAAAGAAATAAAGAAAGAAAGTTTACGTACTTAATGTTTAAGGCATAAATGGATTTTAAAATGTATAAGTATTTATTGAAAAGAAAGTTTTAAGGCATAAATGCTTAAAGCATAAACATTTTAATGCATAAGTATTTATTGGAATAAAGCTTATGCATAAATGCCAGTGCTATTAAAATGGATTTTAAATGGCATAAGTATTTTTATTGAAATAAAGTTTAAGGCATAAATGTTTAAAGCATAAATTGATTTTAATGGTATAAGTATTTATCACAAGAAAGTTTCTAAGGCATAAATGTTTAATGTATAAATGGATTTTAATTGTATAAGTATGTATTATTTTGGTATATACCGGAAATGTTATCTAAATGAAAATACACTCATCGGGGCTCCTTTAGCTCATTCTTTCCATATGTTTCAAAAATATTTCGTGGACCCGAGACAGTGAGCCAGAGGAGTACCCTCCGCAGTTGAGCTCCCAGCCATCGGGTAGGCCACTTTACTACGTGAACCCATTGTATAAATAGCGTGCCATTTTATATGTTTAATAATTTTCCATGCATCTATGCATATATGGATATATTTTGAAAATGAATTACTTAGGCGCCTAAGTCCTACGCCTAAATTTTGGATACAAATGTGCATGGAATTGAAGAAGTTTTAAATGTTTTGATGATTGAAATGAATAAAGGTATATGGTATATATATCGGGTTTAATGAGTTGTGATCTAGAGTCCTGGCGAACGGAAGTTGAAAATTTGAATATTGTGAAGTGTTTTTAAATACTTGCGTGTGTATTTCTGTGAATTATGTCTAAAAATGTGAGGAAACTCCTCAAATAATTTTTCTCGAAAAATGCAAGTGTTTGAAAAAGAAAAAAAAAAATTTATCACTATTCGCATTATTTTATAAAGATATGTTAAAGATCAGAAAGGGGTTTGCTCCATGGATTTTATTTGACTGCTTTTGAGGAAAAGTTTCTACATCCATTGAGTGCCGAGGTCCCCTCGGGTTCATGGAGGTTAACTCGCCCGATCCTTCAACGGCGTTCTGATTGAGACCCCACCCTTCGTGACCACTCCCATGGGTACCCTTCGTGGAAGCTCACTAGCTCGTGGCACCCGCAGATGCTTCCTCCGATTGACCAAAAGACCCGGTGGTCCCCGCGTTCAATCTCCTCGGGAGGCAAAGGAACTCGTGGGAACGAGGATATCCTATGAGTGAGCTTCCCACCTGAAGGGGTACCCGCGAGGTGGTCACGAAGGGTGGGGGTCTCACAAATTAGCATACGGTAATACCTAGGAGCCCGGTTTGGGTATTCATCACCACTAGGTGGTATGGTGTGGAGAGCAAGGCTTATAAACCTATGGATAGAAAATTTGGGCTTGTGCCATAGTCGATGCGAGAGCATCACCACTAGGTGGTTTGATGATGCATGCTAGGTAATGAGATTACCTAGGAAATCACGACAACACTAGGACACCGCATGCACAAATAGTGTTTTGTGTGATTGGATTTTTGAAGTGTGCTTGTATGTTTGGTTGTGTATAACATGAATTGTAGGTGTTATGTGATTGAATTTTATGGGTGATATGCTTGGTTGATAAAGATAGGAATGATGTGTGGAACATTTTGGTGTTTAATGTGCTGTGTCAACTTGAACTAAGGAATTAACCAAAATAAATTCATAATTATTTATTTAGGTGGAGAAGAAAGGTAACTTTATGCTCTTATAAAGGTAAACTCGGGGTTATAAATTAAATGAAATAAATTTTACTAAATTATTGGATGTTGGAAAGTGAGGAAGAAATTTTGGGGAGCAAAGAAAATAAATCTTTTCAAATTTATTTGTTATATGGAGAGAAAATACTTTCAAGATTTTACAAGTGGTAAAATTTGAAGAAAATGGAAGAAAATAATTTTTATAAATTTATTTGAGTGGGAGAAAATTTTTCAATGAAAAATCGAAAAGGAAAATAAATTTTATAAATTTATTTGGTTATGAAGTGTCAAATTTTCTAAGGTTTCATATGGTATAAAATTTAAGAAAATGAGAAATAAATTTTTTATAAATTTATTTGAGTGTTCAAGAAAATGAAAAAATGATTTTGTATGATTTTTTGTGATTTTTTAGTCGAAATAATGAGAAAAAAATTTTAATAAAAGAGAAAAATGAAAAAAAAATTGCAAGTAGAAATTTTGAAGTGGCTACCGCCTGTATCAGACAGAGAAAGGATTTTACCGCAGAACAGTTGATTTATATTGCAACAGGCTGTTGAAGGCTAGATTAGCCAGAATAAGTTGGCTGAGTTGCAATACAAAACCGTATTGCAATGTATATCGTACGCGTGGCAGCCGGTCGAAGCCACGATACAAAAAATTTGTGATCGCGGGATGCAGGCCGCTATCGGGCCGGGTGTCGGGCGCATAGGCGGGCACGCGCAGGGCTCGCAGCTGGGCGCCACGGCGTGCAGCGCCGAAGCCGGCGCCGGGCGCAGTAGACGCTGGGCGCATGGCGGTAGGCGCCGCGAGTAAAGTAGGCGCTGCGGCGCGGGCGACGCGCTGGGCGCAAGGCGGCAAAAGCAGCGCTGCGCGTGACGGGCGCATGGCGTGCAGTGTGACGCCATAGCACGACGTGGGCAGTAAAACGTTAGAAGTGGGGCGCGGCAGTGACGGCAGCGCTGGGCGGCAAAGCATCAGGCGCGCGGCTCACGGCCGGCGCGCCGCGCCGCAGTCGGGCGTGGCCGGGCCGGGTCACCGGGCTAGCTTGGTGCACGTTGCACTTGGCTCAAACTTCCCGACCGCTTTGGAACCAGCCTGATCAGCATCGCTCATGAGTCATTAAATGAACACTGTCATTGTAAAATAAAATTCTTTTTTCGAAAAACAAAATAATATTTATTAAATTCAACAACAAATAAAATCACATCAACAAATCACACTTGATAAAATTTTAAAAATAAAATTTTCAAAAATAAATTTGAAAATAAAATTTTGTTGAAAAACAATATTTTAAACGCTTAAATTGATTGCGTATACACCGAAGTTATGTGTATGATTAGTGTCTTGGTTGTGGTTATGCCTTTTAGAGATACTGCAGATTGGATTTAACTACCACATTTGAAATGGTGATTGCAAGCTATGGCATTTAAATTATATGCACATGGTGTGATGCGATAGGAAATGGGTGAATGCTATGTCAGAAATTATGACCTTAGGGATTCAAAATAAATGAACAAGAGCCTAGAATTTTATAGAATTAAATGAATTAAGTGGCTGGAATTAGCACTACTAGGAAATGAACGTTAGTTCATGGTTGTCAAGTCTATTAGTAATCGCGATTCGCATTACTTAGTCGATCGAAATGCAAAAAATTAATTGATTTGTTACATGTTGATTGTGTAAATGGTTGATAGAGGACAGGACGTAGAGGACGCCCACGGGGCGTTCCGTCGTGCAATTCATTGATACCGACCAGCCGCTTGTATTTGATCAATGTGCCTCAGAGGCTCTGTGAGGTTGCAGGCTGCCATTGCAAATGTGCCAGTATAGCAGTGGACATGGAGATCCTAGTAACCTCCGCAGGTTTAGGACGTATCATCAACATCCGACATTCACAGTAGATCCGACGGTGGTGGTAACGCCATTATGTTCACGCTTAAATCCCAGAAAGTGTTAGAGGCGTAGTGGAGATTACCTCCCGATTACCTATCAGGGATTGACTTAGTCGCTGTTTGGCCAGGAGAATGAGGCCCACTAAATATGGTGGAAATGGGCAAGGACCTCTAGAGACCTTAGAGGAGCTGCTAGATATGAATTTCCCTCGAAGGATTAGCGAGAATAGGGTACGATATGTCAAGGTTACGAAGCCAGGAGATCTCAGGACTCTACTCACAATGGACCCCGAGGATTATGGATATGTCGAAGTTCGATGTCATCCTTGGGATGGATTGGTTGATGCTTACAAGGTTGTTATCGAATAGAGCTGCAGAGAGTTACCGCCTACACGCAGTGACTGGCAGACTCGTGTTGTATTTCTCAGTGGGGGCAAGCACTGGGATTTGCCCCGCAGCAGAGATATGAGTCCAAGTGCAGACGCTGGCGGGTTAGCTAGCTTAGCCCACTTCTAGAGGACGAGGTGAGACCACTTAGATCTACTCCGAGTGGCCTGCAGCGTACGCGAATATTTTTCCAGATAGAGCTACCCTGGACTAATTTCCACACAGGATAGACTGAGATCGAAGTCATAATCCTGGTACTTTAACCATCTCTATGATTCCGCATAGGATGGCATCTACTGAGTTGTAGTGGAACTCGCAGAGTCCAAATCCACAAGGGCTAGCTGGATGTAAGGATTATTAGATCGAGCACTTCACCATGGGGCGCTCTGCCTAGCTGGGCAAGAGGGCAAGACCCTTCTACCGTGAAGTGGCTATAGACAGTGAACCAAGTTATGATCCGCACTCCATCGCCACTGGTGACTCCATGATTATTTGATCGTTGAGAGGAGTGCGTAGTCTACCTGTAAGATGCCAGACCTTCGCACCGGTTGTCATCAAATGAGAGTTAGGGCATTTATCCCTGAGACCGTTTAGGACGCGCTGGGGCACTTTGAGTTTACTGGGTGATGCCCCTTTTGATTGACGAGACGCACGCATTCATGGACCTCATGCATAGGGTGTTCCAACCTTATCTAGATCGGGCTTGTCGTAGTCTTCGGGACAGATGAGCTTGATCCGCCTCCCACGTAGTGGGGAGCACAGTATCACTTGAGGATCGCGGGTTACGCTTGTCGAGACCGAATACCGTGACATACCAAGTTCGCAAGTGCAGTTTCAAGGCTTATTGAGGGGAGATTTTTGGGACACGGGTGTCGCGACCATGAGTGTCACGACCAAGAGAAGGAGGCGTTGATGTGTTGTGAAATATTCAATGAATACACTAGATTTTGAAATTCTAAGAATTTCAAAATATTCCAATGTTCACATATTCCACAAATGGTATCTCAAAAATGCCCTTCGTAATTTCAAAATATGATGAATGAAATATTTCAATGAATACACTAGATTTTCTATTGTACATTGAGATGATGTTCTTATATTTTCAAATTCAATTGAGGAGCATTTCAACATTTAAAAATTTTCAAAAATTGTAAGAGATAATGGTTTAGTAATCTCTCGCAACAAAAATTAAATTGTTTCAAACAAATATTAGTTTCTTTAGGATTTGATATTCATCACACAAATAAAACCTATACAAAGAGTTAAATAGGATTTTGCAAACAAATTTCTCGATGAAATCAAAAGATAAAACACACTACAAAAGGTTCTTATGAAGCCTTAACTATGTAGGCGAGTTTGCAAAATCTTAGGATTTTTATTCGAGCCTTATTTCAAGGTTAAAGAAAAATCCTTTACCTTGGTATAGGAACATGCCGGAGTAGTCAAACAAAGTCAAAATCGAGTTAAGGAACTTCCTTGCTTAGGTATCCCTTCGCGAAGCCTTTCTATTATAGAGGCAGTTGCCTCCAATATAGGATATGGTGGGATTTTAAAACAAGATTTTTCAAAACAAAATTTCAATTGTTAGATTTCACTTTCTGGTGTTTAGGTGGTCCTGATTGAATTATTCAACAGTTAAAGAAATTTTTGCCATTGCTTTATGCATTCAAAAATTTCAAAGTGATATTTTCAACAAAAATTTCTTTTAAAAGAGTTGATTACCCAAAAACGCAAAAGAAATATTGCAAAAGATGTTTCAAAACTTAGTTTCAAAGCAGTTTTTGCCGGATGATAAGCTATTTTATCTGTTTTGATTTTGAAATTGAATTTATCAAGGATCTTCAAATGTTTTACACGATTTCCTTTCCGCGGGAATTTCTGAGGGAAAATGGCGGGCAAGCAGTCCAAATCAAACCCACTTCAAAGCCTCTTATGCAATGAAAGACCTCGAACTTGAATCGTTTCGAAGTTTTGGGAAAACCATAACCCTTCTTTTGAACACCAACTCAGGGATTTGCATACCAAACGAAAAGAACAAAAATTGTTACTTGAATTTTAGAACACGATCGCTATATCGATTTCGTTGAGGTGAGGTCAAAAGATTTTTTGAAAATGAAAGTATTTCATTTTCCAGGAAATACCCCCAAAACCCGTAAATTCTACGAATTCATACTCGTAGATACGAGATTACATTTAAATATCTCGTGTCATGAACCACGAGGGTAATGACAACTGCTAATCTGAAATTTTGAAAGTCATTAATGAAAAGATTGGGTCAATATTTTACCCACAGACTTTAATTTATTTTGATCCTGAACTTTTGATTTTTATATTCTGAAAATGCTTGGTACCATACTTTACATGTCGGGCCAAAAACTCATTCTTAGTTTTTAAGCGGGATGAAAAAGTTCAAAAAACTTTTCCAAATTGGTTTCGGAATGATGGCTTCTTATGGGAGCTAATCCAAATATTTTACATCTGAAATCACCAAAAGTTTGAAATTATTTCAAATCAAGCGTGAAGCTTTTCCCTCACAGGAAATAGCTATTCACTTTCTTTTGTTCTCAATTAAGAATCCCTTGGATTCTTTGTTGGGATTTGTGTACCCATCAATCCCATCCAAGCCCATTCCCTAAGTTTTTGGCTAGGGAATTCAAAATCAAATGGTGGGCCGCTTTCAAAATCTCTGAAGCCCCAGCTTTGATCTTTGTCAAAAAATGAATTTGGCAAGCCCAATTTGAAAAAGCCCTCTTCTTGAAGGCGAGGTACTGTTTGGTCCCAACCTTTGCCGGGCCCGATAACAAACTCATTTCCTTCAAATACGACTACGGGGCCTATCTCGAACAAAATCCCGACGAAGCGGCGAAGGCGCTTTCAAAACTTCGTACGACTCGGACTCGGACGGGGATGACGACAAGCGGCCTGGCCTTAGCACCGGCAAAATGGGAACGTACTTTCACGGCCCTCCCCTTCCTCCCTTAGTAGGATGATAAGGAGGATATCAACATCTTAGCCTTTGCCTCGAGAGAATGTCTGGGGCTCAATTCCAGAAATCAGTGCGGATGCTTTCTTACGACGATTTAATGAAGAATGGAAATCACGGACCCACGAGTGGTGTGATAGCATCTTAGATCATTTCAAGCGTTCAATAATTTGTCCCCACTTTCAAAAACAAAAGCTCCACTTGAGAAGAAAACAAAATTAGCGACACTGCGAGGTGACTCTTGAAAAAGCAAGAGACGGTGACTCTTGAAAAAGTGTGACCTTCCAAAGTCACGCCACTTGATCCCTTTGTGTGGGCGTCAAAGTTTATTTGAATCCAAATTTCCTATATAAGGGGTTGTCTCCTTGGCGGGGATAAGTTTAGAGATAAGGAAGTTAGAGAGAGAAGCTGCGAGCCTTGTATCCAACACTTACTAAGCATACGATCAAGCTTGCATCAAAGATTTGTAAGTTTCAAAGAAGTTCAATAAATTTGATTCAAATTTCAATCTTGTTCTTTATTTGATTCAAAATTACATCTTGTTTGCATGTTTGTTCAAATATATTCAACTTCAAATAGTATATCAGGTTGGAAACCTCAAACCTCCTGAACCCACTAAGTGGTTTTTAAACAGGAAACCCGTTGTTACAACGCCGTCGTACTTTTGAAGAAATCAAATTTACTGTTACTCTGCTCAAAATTTTAATATTTACTGTTCAAAAATATATATGTTCAAATTGTTTAAGGTCCTGTAGAGAATTGGTATCGAGACGAGTTAAGCAAAATTTTGATTAATTTTGTATTTGTATTCTTTCAAATAATTGTGATTCCCACCGGTTAATTAATTTGAGTCGACCAGTGTATCAGTTGGTCGGTAGTAAAGCCTGTGTGTGGTAGGTGGTCGATTGTTGAACAATGTTAGAATCCCAATTCTTGTAGAAAGGATAGAAATGTCAAATTTGTCAAAAAATTTGTAGGTACTAGTTCAAATACTAGTTCATCAGGGATAGATGAACAATTAAAATAATCTGAAAAACACCAAACAATTTGAAAACAAACTTCTTTTGTTTCTATAGAAGATTAGGAAACGATTATATCAAAAATGGGAAATGCCAAAACAAAATATTAAAAGAACTATACAAAATAGGAACTTTGTAAAAAGATTATAGAATCAAATCTCACAATACTCATTCAATAGGTTCACGAGGCGAGAAACTATTGAACTTCATCTTAAGGATGCAGAACAAATTCAAAAGAAAAATTCAAAATTCTACATATAGGAGCTATCCAGGTAGCAGCCAAACCCTTAACCAGATTAGGGTTAGACAAACCTATATGTATAATATGCAGTGATGCAAGACATAACAAATTCGATTCCCTTTTAGGATTAATGGAAGCAAATGCATCGTTTGGACCGGTGTATTTCTTTGGTATCCAAATCTAGAGTTAGGCGTATGAATGATAGAGCATTCATAAAGCCTTAACTCCTAACATTCAAACTCAAAATTATGACATGGATCCTAGGTCAAGAAATATACTTACAATTTATACGGAATTTATCTTACCAAAGTAATAATGACCTCATTAGTTAATCAAATTGCCTTTTGTCCTCACGAGTCAAACATTAATTTATGACAAATGAGAAAAATTCAACGATCCATAATTCCAAAACCTATTCCGTAGAATGTTTAACACAATCCTCTGAATGGAATTTCAACAACTCTTAGCTCCAAAACCGATTGAACAACAAAACTCTTATCCATAATAGAAGATGGACAGGAAATGTTCAAATTAATTTTGAGCGAAAAGAAAACTTAACAAGATCATATTAAGGTCTTACAATTCTTATTTAGAAATTAGAACTCCTTCGAGAAGATCAAATGTTGATCGAGCTTAAATGCAGAAGAAGTAGACTATTCATCTACTATTCGATTTAAAATATACAGGGCGAACCAAACATTCAAAACTCTCGGATAGGTCTCGACATTTTCTCGAATGATGTCACGAATGATGAGCCCTCTCGGCTCGACATGATGGCTTGACGAAAATGTGTTTGGAGAAACAAACAAAAGAATACTTAAGAAAGAAGCAAAATCGAAAGAACATAAAGAAAAAAAAGCAAATGGTTTTCTCCAAAATTATCTCAGAAACAAAAGAGAAATTTAAGAACAATGGTATCAAACTATGGAAACAATGGAAATGAATATTCAATGTTCACATTGTATGATCCGGGGTGTCAGATTGACTACCGTCGGCAGCGAGAATCACGTGTCTCACATCGTGAGCACGTTCATGTAAACCTGACCCGATTGGGCCGTATATCCATTCAACACAATTATATATTTTATACAAAAATGATTTATATTTACAATTGTGTTTTAATTACAATTTATCTGAAAATGGGTTTCTTGCCCACGAATTTTCTGAAGAACAAAATTACGAGATAAGGCCATCTTGGCGTTTCTTCCGCTGTAAGGCCGGAGCGTTCCATCCCTAAGCGCGTCTTGATTGCCTAAAAAATAGTCCGGCCAGGTGAGGCAAAGCCCGGTAGTGGAATTTCCTACTTGGATTACTCCCGCTAAGTGCGATGCAATGGCACACAAACATATTACACATGCTAATATATCACTCATGCATATATTAACATAATTTGAAATCCATACATCATGTTATTCGAGTTTATAATAATAACATAAACTTAGCTCATGGGCTAAGGCCTTTATCCGGCGGTTCGTCTTGGGCGCCTGACATCTCACACAAACATGTTATTTTCTCATGGTAGCCAACATGACTTCCGCATAAATCAAGCGAAACACCCCCAGCGGTCGGGTGGAATTTCTGTCAAAACTGCTACAGGGATTTACAGCTTCCGATTTAAAGCTTTTGGGCAGGAAACCCACGACCATCAGGCCTCAACAAATCCCCATCCATTACACGCTAACCCTTCGCGAAGAGTAAAGCAAGTAGGAGAAAAACCCCACTGCCTTTTAAGGTTTGTGAAAACTCGGCCCCGGCAACCACGTGTAGTCCTTCTTGAGTGAGGAGCAACTGCTCCTTGTCGTCGAAGCCAGCGGTCCGTCGTAGGGAATTTTAGAGAAGAAGGTGGAGCCTCTCTCCCAAAACACCTCTCTTATAAACTCTCACTTTACTCGGTTGAGTCTCTCCCTCTCTCCTTACTCTTCCAGGCGATTTGGAAGACTTGGTCAGAAGGAAAGTCCTCTCATCGCCACATGTCCATTTCTCATTGGACACCTTGGATTACCCTATCCTTGTCAGTATGTGAGATATCCTACAATGGCATCATGCCATGTGTGTGCAAGTGAGCTTCACTTGACCTGGTTGTTGCATCTGCTTGGACACGTGGCGCCTCTGGGCCTCCCAGCATGCCCGAAGTGTCATACGCCCTACGTGCCTCGACGTGAAATTCATTTCTCGGGTCGGCCCGAAAGTCGCGTGCGGTAGATTTAGCGAGTATTCAGACGGTGAATTAGTTTCGTCATCAGAGATCTGAAAAGTGCGGATTTTCAACCGAAATTACCATTTTATCCTTATTAGAAAACATGGATTTTCAGAGTCTCGCACATATTTTGATATTTATGCAGCAACAATAAAATAAAATATCCCTTTTCTCAAATAAATATGTTCCAAAAGAATGGAAGTCAAATACTATACGAAAGAAGATAGTATCAACCCATCCCCCTTTGGAAGAAATAAAAATAAAGGCTCAAGGTGTAGAAATAATAGCCTCACCTTTTAAACAAATTGATTCAAAAGAAGATGAAAACAGAATGACAAAGGCGACAAAGCATTCGACAAAATAATTTTACAAATCAAATTCTAGGAACACTTTCTACTCGATTAAATAGAATTGAAAGTAAATACTTTACAAAAATTATAAACTGAAAAGGAAGAAAAAGAAAAACAAGAAAGTCTTATATTCAAACCCAGTAAAACCCTTAAATTAGGAAGTAATAAAAGTAATGATGAATTGATAAGACTTTTAACACAAAAATTAAGCGGGAATAGAAATAAAAGATCCTCTTGTTCAAAACCCAGAAATGATTCTTAAATTGGATCGAAACAAATTCTATTGTTTCGGAAAACTTATTGAAGATATTCTTTGAACAGAAGAAGAACAAATAAATAGTTAAAAACTTGGCATCAAAGAATCGAAAAACTTTTATCAAGGCTACTCCTCGGTTACAATTTGAGGAAAACAACCAAAACAAAATAGTTATAACCACTTAATGACATCTATTCTTGGGATATAGATGCTCTTTTTGAACATGAAATCTTCCATTGTGCCGTCAAATGCAAATGGCGACTCTTTGCTTGTTACCAGAAGCGGATGATGAATTGGAATCTTTGTCCAAATTAAATGTGAGTTTGTGCACATTAAAACTTTGTTGGGAAAACTACCTAAGTGAAAAAGAGATTTCCATATTTTAAAAAGTACAAATGAGGAAGGAGAGCAGAAATTCGATCATAAGATTGGTTTATGCTATAACCAAAAGCACTTCATGGGTGATCCAAGCATTTATGGAGAAAGAACTTACGAAATTCTACAAAACTTAGATGTAGAACACTAAGTGACCTTAAATGGTATTATGATGTGTTCTTAGCAACCTTGATGGTAAGAGCTGATGCAGAGCTTCTTCTTGGAAGAAGGATTCCTTTATGGTCTTCCCTAAGGCTTTCATGACGAGTTGAGAAGCCACTTAGAGAAAAACATGGAGGAACAATCAATTTGACTCCTTACTTATGATCTCATAGGAAATAGAGTCAAAGAGAAGGTCTTAAGTTGTGTTCTCAGCAGCTCCAATATCAAATTAAAAAATGCCTAAAAGCTTCTAAAAGATTTGGTTTCTTTTGTACTTTCAATGTAATTTAATTTTAGATTCCACTAGTCATTTCAAAAAGGTAAAACCTTAAGCAAAATTCAATAAATTTCTTATATAGATTTAGAAGTAACAATGTTATAAATTAAAAGTCATTCCAATTATTAGTGTTGTTAATTTTAGTTTGTAACATTTACGTTTAATTTTGTTTTCACTTTCAAATATTACTTTTAAAATTGAATACTAAAATGATTAAATAATATTTTTTGTTAAATAGTTAAGGGTTTTTTATTACTTTTACCTTTAAAAAAGTTTAACTTGTGGAGTTTATTCATTTTTTAAATTTTAGGTTTATAAAAATTAAAATATAGAAGTACTTAAAATAGTTAATCTATGAAGGTAAATAATAATTATAAATAAATTTTATTTAACAGATTAAGAAAAAACATTGTTTATATTTATTTAAATTACTTGTAATATAGGTAAATGTATTGATATATATCAAAAGTTGATTTAATTTATTCGAGTTATTACACAAAAATCCAAAAATTTGAGCACTAATTGGAAAAGAAAAAAATCGGCTTGAGTTCGTTGGGGGTGAAAAAAATAGGGAAGAGTGGCATTTGTGGAAGGGGAGATGGCAAATTGGGAGTGTTGAACTTTGGATAGGGAGATAAGTATTTGTCTTCACAAATATATCAGCCGGCTAATTTTGATGAATTACATCAAATAGGGTTCATCTAACCTTCAAAACATATTTCTCATCATTTTAAGAGTATTGGACATATATAATTTATTTTGAAAAATAAATTATTAAATAGGTTAAAAATAAAAATAATATCAAAATTAGTACATAAATAATATCTTAGTAAGCTATTTAATATAATATTGAATTTTTTTATCTTAATGTTATGTTTATTTATTATAGTATTAAAAATATTTTGAAATTTTAAATTAATGTCACTGTCAATGACTATGATTACAGTATTGACTTAAATTTTTTTTTAAAAATAGATGATAATTTTTTATTTTTTGAAAGAATAGATGATAGAATTTTGTATATTCTTAGTTTAAATATTATTTTCAATTTCAACTTATTTTTGATAAATTTTTTTAAATAACCTAAATATCATGAACACCAATTTTAAAGTGGGAAACGGATATACAAATGTGATGTTAATTTGTATGATGGGATTGAAGCCACATCCTCTCACTTAGGTGTGAATAAAACAATGAGAGATAATAATGCGTCATGTCAAGGATGGGGCGTAGCCAATACGAGAATGACACGTGGAGATAGAAGCAGTTCAATCAAAGGCGCTACTTGTGACCTTCTGAGCACTCTTGTCTGACACAATCCGTACTTCCATTAGTTGCATCTTACAAGGCCATATCCGCGTGATCTCACATGGCGATTCCATCTATCTTGCATTATTCCTTTTCTTCCTCCAATGTCTTCTTTGCCATCGTAATTTACTTTTTTTTTAGCTTTTAAGAACATTTTTGTTTCACATTCTATGCATTATTGGATTGTTTTGTTTGTTTTGTCCTAGGATGTTTCATATGATTCGATTCAACTCCACTAGTTTTTGTTTTTGGGGGATTAGATTCAATTCAAATATGATTAATGGAAGTTTATGTTTAGAGGTGGAATTCTTAATTAAAAAAAAAAACTGACACCATAAACTTCAAGAAGTAAGAAATCCATTAGAAACTTTAATTTTAATTTTAATATTTTTAAATATGTTTTAGAAATAATTTTACATAAAGTATCTTATTTGTATATATATTTATAGAATTAAATTTTTAAAATTTTAAAATATATATTTGAAATAATTTAAAAGTTTTTGTAAGATTAAAAAATAAAAATAAAATTTTGGTTATCAAATATATCTTTTATTTTCTTATTTGGAAAAAACAAAAAGTTATCTTAAACGGTTTCCACCTACCCTTACATTTTATCCCAAATTTAAGTTCCAATTTTTACAATAAATTGTTGGACTTATGTTTTAAAAGCACCTATGATCCGTTGATGAAGAGCCAAAATTAATCATGGACCATTAGATCCCAGGACTAGTTAATTAGTGATATAATTACATTAATAATTATTTAAAAGATAAGAAACCAATAATAAAATAGGTTTGGTTACTTAATATGCAAGAAAAAACCTTATTCCTAAAAATCTGCTCCCGATCTAACATGGCGAGATAGAGATTGCTATAGGCC
Source organism: Tetrastigma voinierianum (assembly GCA_016808115.1). NCBI lineage: Eukaryota > Viridiplantae > Streptophyta > Magnoliopsida > Vitales > Vitaceae > Tetrastigma > Tetrastigma voinierianum. Next base: position 139,196 of record JAEQBH010002873.1, read on the forward strand.
TATTAGCCTCCTTACTTTCAATGGATTTCTAACAGATAGAATTGCTACACTTGGCTGTTGTCTCCTTACTCTCTAATGGATTTCTAATTATAAAAAAAAAAAAATAGAATACAATATAGGTGGCTTGGTGTCGCCTGATTGGTTGCTTGTTTGACAAGTAACCCTATAAGGTTAAATTTTGGTATAAATAGACTCATTTTCCTTGGACCTTGATATATTCTCCATATGGGTCATTACACACATGCGTAGATTATAACCGCTAGTCTCACGGCAATTAAGCGGCGCCTACACCTAGATTTGTCATGGTCAAGAACTAGCTTGAAAGGTTCAGCGAGAGGTTAGTAAACCTAAGCTTTGATGACATTAGTGTATCACATATCTTATCGATCATGATCAGAACTTAGTTATACGTGATCCCAACGAATTAGTATCGAGCTGGATTGAATGTGTGTAGTGGCAGAATCTGTGACACCAGCAGGGGTCAGTTGACTACGATCAGCCCGCGAATACTCGTGAAGATGTCGGTGACGGGCATTTTCACGGCATCGAGGCGAGTCTCCTTTGTACGGGGGCTCTACCCCGAATACATAACCTGCAATACACATCCCAAACGAGTCCAATATATTCACAACCATGAATAAGACGGCCACTTGGGCGTAAGCAATACTCATCATACTACAACTTGACTATATCGATAGTTTTAAAGGAGTTAATAATTTATTCTTATACAACATATATTAAAATTAGAAAATTCTAATACATGCGAGATATATCGTCAAGCCAAGCCACAATGGGGCTTTTCTTCTAATCTCGGTCTCTGGGGCCGAGGCGGAGTCGCACGCTCCTTGTACATGTAAAAAGGGGGTCCCACGACGGGTGGCCCCAAGCTTCCCGATGGGAGAATCGCCACCAAGTGGGCTACTCACCACCTAAGTGCCGGTGCAATGTTCAAAAATAAACACCCATTCAAGCAAATGCATGATCCTACTTGAATGTCACATGACCAACTGGAATCCAGAGTCCTCAGGCGCTCACTCTCACACTCGCCCTAAGAAACACCGTATGAAATTATATTATTAGTGGACAACCCTCAGATAAATATATATCAGTGGGCCGCTCAGACGGTTGATATATTATTTGAATGGACTACCCTCCGATGAATATATATCAACTGGGTCGCTCCGACGGTTGATATATTATTTAGTTTGGACTACCCTCCGATCATTTTACATTATTAGACAACCCTCCGAACCTTTTTCTCTAGACTTGTCTCATGCACTCACTCCTAAAATCCTAGGGTGTCCCAGTGCATATGGAATGCATGTATGCGCTCCAATACGCTTTCAAAACCACATGCAATATATATACATGAATATATTTACATAAAAATATAATATACAACATGTTATGAAATTAGCATTTCAAACACCAAATTAGCCTTTACACGGCTAATGTTCAAACACAAGCAATTCGGGATTCGACTACTTAACCAACACATAATTTTACGAAATATATTCAACATTGCTCGAATAGCTGAAACCCCTGCTACTATTCCCGAAAGATCACAAATCAACTGCTCACTTAGCGAACCCGAAATTCACGGCCATTCCCGCCCAAATTCAATCAAAGCATGATTTACACCCAAAACAAACCCTTATACCACATTTTAGTCAAGTGGAGGCCTACCCGCTGCTCCATTTGGTTTCAAAATTTTACCTTAATTCGGTCCCAATGTTTGGGACCGATCAAACGACCCTAATGGCCCTAAACCAATGTAAACATGGAAACCTCTCTAAAATGGGGAATAAAACGCAAGTAGGGAGAACTTACCTCTCGAGTTGTCAAAACTCAACCGTGGTCCACGCGTAGCTCGTCCGCTGCGAGAACGTTTTCCTTCGGTCTCGGGCCGAATCCAACTGGTCCGATCGGCCTGCGATTTCTAGAGAGAAGCACCTTCAGAAGCCTCTAACAATGGCAGCTACTGGATCTCTCAAATTCTCCCACGCTTTTGCTTTGGTTCATTTAAGGAGAAGATGTCTATTGGCTATTTTGGCATTTTATGATTTAAATCAAATTCCAAAATGCCCATTATGTCCCTCCATTTCCCAGATTTGATATTCGGCACTACTTCGGCCGTCTATTTTCATCATTTCTCTACTCATACCACTTATGGTACATGAGTACATGCTATATGTGCCTTTCGTCGCATCGAAAATCAATTTACGGCACCCGAACCGCGATGCCTCGAAAAACGTGTAAATTCCGACTATCTCGGAAAATTACGAAATTTTACGTGCTAACTAGATTTTTCGAGACGATTCCAACGGTGAAATCCGTTTTGTCATCTGAGATCTAAAGAATAAATTGGAGCGGATTTTTAATCGAAAATTACAATTTTGTAATCGAAATTACGATTTGCCCTCATTCCGTAAATCAAATTTCTGGTCTTACATTCTCCCCTCCTTAAAAGGAATTTCGTCCCGAAATTCAGGACAATCTCAATCACTCACATGCATATACAACGTGCACTGTACCATGCATGTAAACTAGTCATTTAAATGCTTAACGACTAAACCACGTACCTTCATCCCTAAACAAGAAGGGATAAGTGGCCCGCATCGTGTCCTCGCGCTCCCACGTTGACTCCTCCACTCCACAGTGCTGCCATAAGACTTAATTAGCCTCACGCCAGCTCATACGCCGCAAGACCCAATCACGGCTATCAACAATGCACACTGGTCCCTCCTCGAAGGTCCCATCCGTGTCAATCTTTATCCGTCCCCAATCCACCACATGAGCTGGATCCGAGAGCCCGAGCATGGAGACGTGAAACGCCTCGACACCCGACATGCCGGGCCGGTAACGCAACCGCACGCAACCCGTGCCCATCCTCTCGAGTATCTCGAAAGGTCCAATGTATCTCGGCGATAGCTTCTCATGCTTGCCGAACCTGACCACTCCTCTCTTAGGTATCACCCTCAAGAAAACGTGATCACCAACCTCGAACTCTAGGGGTCGACGCGCCGCACATCTACATAGCTCTTTCAAGTAGGCTCGAGCCACGACGCTATCATATCAAGCTCACCTTCCTCGTGAGGAGCCTAATCGCATCGGGGACTAAAGGATGGAGTTCTCAACACCTCTATCCAACATAATCTATGGATCTGCTACGGCCTCCCATACCATGTCTCATATTGTGTCATTCAGATACTCGATAACCATTGTTGTGGGCTTAATTCCATTAAGGGCAATTGCTCTACCCTTACGATCAGACACATGCTCACAAAGATGTCCTCTTACATATGTATAATCCTCACAACGTATATCCCTACACAACCCTTACTTCGTGTAAACACGACCTTCTCAAAGTCACAATCAATCGCAATCCAATGGACTGCCAACTTAGTCCATGTCAGAATGACCTCCATGCATCGAGCTCTCACAGCTCAACTACACTAAATGCAATTTCCAAAGGATTTAAACCTCGAGTCACCCTCTCTAATTCTATCACCTCAACCCTACCGCGGATAACCCGTCCTGTGTTTCAATCTCGGCAATATAACTCTCGCTCACACTGTTCTGCTTTACTGGGTGATTCAACATGGGTTTTCCCTCGATCGTAGTCCTAAAGACACCAACCCAAACTCACCAAGAGTGGTGAACGACCGTATTCGTGCACCCACACTCGCGATGCAGCTACCGCGCACACGTAACGCAATGATGTCATACTGGTGACAACCAATTCGGCTCCACCATGAGCGCACTCGTAGATCTCTCACCGGCAATCCCAACCTATCGCCAACCCTCACCCTACAACCTAGGAAGAACATCTATACTTGGCTTCTCTAAAGGCCTTAACCTCTAAGCCCAATTCCAATGTCGTGTCGAGTATGACAACCCGGCCTAGGTCTCAATTACTGACAACCCGATGGTTGTCAACTCATCCATGTCAAGCCTGACAATCAACAACCAATAGGTCCACCACCCTAAGGTCCACCACGCTTCCGTTGCACAATTCTGATCTGTCCTCGACCCTCGACTCACACTCCGCCCCCTTCGCCAATCTGGTATATCAGAGTGCTTGTGATAGCACCCTCGAACCGAACTAGTTCCTCTTACCCGTACTAGGTGTGGAGGAATGAACCGTATACCTCATGTCCTATGGCTAATCGGATCGCATTGTCCCAAAGTCTCGGGGATCCCCGCCTCCTGGCAATCCCGCCACTGTGCCCAATCCCGGCCCTAGTCCCGAAACTAGCTGTGAAGCAAGTCTTCGCCTTCCCGAACTGGGGAGAAAGTCGATCCTCCCTTTCTCGCTACCAACACTCATATCCCCGAGTGTCTCCAAGTATCCTCGATTTCTATCTCTATGGTCGACCGCCCCAACCATGGAGTACACGCCCCGTAGGCGGTCTCTACGATCCTGCCCCGAATGGATAACTTCAAATTTACTCCTCGTGTCTCTCGTAATTCCTGTACTAATCCCAAGAAACCACGATCTCGAAGATTAACATCTCGCCCCTTAACTCATCACCGCTCAACTTTCTAGTCGACCGACACTCCCGATGCCGACACCACGGTCCCAAAATCTCACCCCGCAAGCCAAAACTCGGCGACTTATCGAACTTAGCTGGTATTAACCCACGGGTCTCTTAACAACCAGAAAACAACTCAGTGATACTCATGCCCCATCGACCGGAGTAGATCAAAATGTCATCTACGACTACTTTGGCTAAACCGACTAAATAAGGTCGAATACCCTACGCATGAGATCCATGAATGCTAGCGCATTCTCAATCCAAAGGGCATCACCGGCAAACTTAAAGTGCCCATAACGTCCTAAATGCCGCCTTAGGATATCTGCTCCTAACCTCAGCCGATGGTAACTAAAGGCTAAGGTCTATCTTGGAGTAGACTCGCGCTCCACTCAACTCGATCAAACAAATCATCAATCCTCGATAATGGGTACCGATTCTGGATCGTAACCCCGTCTTCAACTCCGCCCCTCGCGGGCCACGTACGCCGAAGGGTCTCGCTCTGCCTTCTTCGGTAATTAGAACCGAGCGCCCTCGGTGAAGTGCTCTGGCCTCATGAACCCCTCGGCCCGCAGTTCTCAGGAATCGGACTCGAAGTTCCCGCAACTCATCCTAAGGCCATCCTATGTGGAGTCATAGAGATGGGTGAAATACCAGGGTGTAACTCAATACCAAAGTCTAAATCCCTATGCGGAGGTAGTCCAGGTAGCTCATCTGGAAAAACATCCACATAATCGCAAACTACTCGAGGTAGATCTAAGTCTGGTCTCACCTCGGCCCTCTTAGTAAGTACTCGCGAAGCCACCCGGCTTAACCGGCCCCCGACACTTGGGCTCGTGAGATCGCCGAGGCAAATATCGCGGCTTCATCGGTCACTACACGAGTACCGCCCCTGCGGTAGCTAGAATCCTCCGGCGCTACCATCGATAATAACCCCAGAACTCGGCCGCCCCATCCATCCCAAGGATGACATCGAACTCTGACATGTTCATAATCCTCAAGTCCACTGTGAGTAGAGTCCCCGAGATCTCTAACTCACAACCTCGACATATTGTACCTATTCTCGCCCTAATCCCTAGGGGAGAATTCACATGCAACGGCTCCTCTAAGGTCTCCAGAGGTCCTTGCCCATTTCCACCCTATTTGGGCCTCATTCGCTAGCTAGAACGCAACTAGTCTAATCCTGGTCGCGTCAGAGGTAATCTCCATAGCCTCTAACACTTTCTCGTTCTGCATGAACCAATGGTCGGCCAACATCTGACTTCCTCCCCGGTGAAGGCCTGGGAGGGATGATGCGTCCTAAACCTTTGAAGGTTACTAGATCTTCCCCGTCTACCGCTTTGATACCACTGGTAAGATAAAGATCTCGCCGAATATCTACAGCCCAAGAAAAGTCCGCTCGATCAAACACCGATTATGCCCGATCTCAAGACTTCGCGGGCGTCCCTTCTGATGTCTCGGTCTTCTACCAGCCATTTTCATACAATCACATGGCAACAAAATCAATTAATTTTTTCATTTAATCGACTAGTACGCAGATGTCGACATTAATGGGGATTCGACAACCATGAACTAACCTGCTCATTTTCTGGCGGTGCTAACCTAACCACTTAATTCATTTAATTCTTATAAAATTCTAGGCTCTTGTTCATTTCAGCACCCAAATCCCTGGCGTCATAATTCCCAACCTTAGCATTCACCTTTTCCCATACGCATCACACCTCACGCGATATAATTTCGCACGCGAACTGATCACAAGAATCACCATTTCAAATGGTAGTTAATCCAATGCAGATTCTAAGGCATAACCACACAGCCCTGAGATTAATTAATCATACACATAACTCAGCTGGTGATATCGCAATCAATTTCGGGCTTAAAATATTGTTTTCAACGAATTCTTATTTTCAAAAAATTTATTTTTGAAAATTTTATTTTTCAAAATTTTATCAAAATTTATTTGATTTTATTTGATTTAATCGAATTTAAAATAATATTTATTTTATTTATTTTTTCGAAATTTTTTTTTTCAGAATGAACAAGGTTCATTTAGTGACTCGTGAAAATACCGAAACAACCTGATCGAAAACTGGCCAAGGCGCACCGAGTGCAGCCCAAGGCTACCAGCGCCTGTGCCGCACGCCTGGGGCCCAAAGCCACATACCGGGCGCCTACCAGCCTGCCTCATGGAGCTCATACAACTGGCTACTGGCCGCCGTCGCCACATACTAACGCTCACAATGCTGGCCATACATAGCCTACACACATATACCAGGCCAAGACGCTGGGTCTCTCGGTTGGCACGCCTACGCTTCAGGCGCTGGCTACTTGGTTGCATTTAACGCCTGGGCCCAATAGCTCGTCTACCGCCGCCTCTAGTCACAATACAATTCGTTTGTATTGCAATACACTTAGCCTCAAGCCAGCCTTAGCCCTGTCACAATACAATCAACTTGTATTGCAATACAGCTTCTCACTTTCCTGAAGAATTTTTACCACAATACACATGGGTGTAGTCATGACACGCCTTCATCAGCCTACACAAATACAATACAAATCGTGGCAAGAGCTTTACTTCCGGGGCTCTTATGCTCAAAAAAAAAAATATATATTTCCGTTTTTCATTATAAATATTTTTTTCATTCATTTCAAAATTGGAAAAAATCACTAAAACCTCAAAATCATTTTTTTTTCATACTTATTCACTCAAATAAATTTATAAAAATTTATTTAACCCCATTTTCTTAAATTTTACTCCATATAAAATCTAGAAAATTATTTTCTCACTTTCATAACAAAAATAAATTTATAAAATTTATTTTCTTTTCCAGCTTTTCACTCGAAAAAAATTTTTTCCACTCAAATAAATTTATAAAAATTTATTTTCTTCCATTTTCTTCAATTTTACTACTTGCAAAATCATAGAAAATTATTTTCTTCATTCTCATCAAATAAATCTAGTAAAATTTATTTTTTTCTTGACTTTAAATTTCCTTCTCATCTTTCCACAATCCAAATAAATTTAAGAAATTTATTTGATTTAATTCTTTCTTCAGCTTTACACTCAGAAACCTTAAAATTTAAATTTCTTCACCTTTAAACCCACTCACCCTTTTCCAATTTATTTCCATTTATCTTCTTGTTCCACTTTTACACACACTAAGAAACCCTAAACATGTTCCAACACCCACAAAAGCAACCACTTAAGCACACAACACCACAACACAAACAACATGGCATAAAACACCATCCATCAACTTTCACATGTTCACACACATTCACCATTTCATTGTAAAATCACTGACAAACACATACACATGCACGTAGTGTCCTAGTTTTGTCTCGCGGATTTTCTAGGTAATTCATACCTAAACCGAACATCAAAACCACACCTAGTGGTGATGCTCATCCCTCAACCATAGCCTAAGCCCTTTATTCTTAGGTTTCCACATCAAAACATCAAGTGGGCGATGTGGATACCCAACCCAGCTCCTAGGTGTTCAGATACCTAAGCTCGATACTGCCGTGACACCCCAAAATCAGTCCGCTGATCACCCGTCAACCTCGGGCTGGAATACTTCGTGAATGTCGAAAGTGACCCGACATTTTTCACGAAAACGGCAGCTCCCGGTACTGGGAGCCTCTACCCAAAATACATAACCTGCAAATACTGTCTCAAATGCAGCCAATATATATCACAAATATGAATAAGACGCCACTACCCATAAACAATACTCATCATACTACAACAACTATATCCAATAGTTTTAAAGGAGTTAATAATTTATTCTTATACAACATATATTAAAATTAGAAAAATTCTAATACATGCAGATATCGTCAAGCCAAGCCACAATCCGGCTTTTCTTCTAATCTCGCCTCAGGATCACGTCCCTCGCACGCCCTTGTACCAGAAATAAAAGGTCCATCGACGGGTGAGCTAAAGCTCAAGAGGAGACCGCCTAAGGGCTACTCACCACCTATGCTTGCAATGTTCCAAATTAAACACCCATTCAAGCAAATGCATGATCCTACTTGAATGTCTACATGACCAACTCAGATCCCGAGTCCTCACCGATTCCCTCACACTCGCCTAAGCCTCGTATGAGAATTATTATATTATTAGTGGACAACCCTCCGATAAATATATATCAATCACGCTCCGACGATTGATATATTATTTGTTTGTGGACTACTCCGATGAATATATATCAATCAACTCGACCTGCTGATATATTATTTAATACTTTGACTACTCCTCCGATCATTTTACATTGGCTGCGACAACCCTCCGAACCTTTTTCTCAGACTCATTCTACGACTCACTCCTAAAACTTAGGGTGTCCTGGAAGGTGCATATGGAATGCAAGGTATGCCATTTCCAATACAAATAAACTACACGCAAATATATATACATGAATATATTTACATAAAAATATATCATACAACATGTTATGAAATTAGCATTTCAAACACCAAAATTAGCTCACTGGGGCTAATAAATTAAACACAAGCAATTCGATTCAATTACTTCTAACCAAACACATACATAATTTTACTTAAAATATATTCTTGAATGATTGTTTCTCGAATAGTGAAACCCTACTACTATTCCCCAAAGATCACAGAATCAACTGGGCTTCACTTAGTGAACCTAAAATTCACGGCCATTCCCGCCCAAATTCAATCAAAGCATGATTTTACACCCAAAACAAACCCTTTTGACACTATTCAGTCATGGAGCAGCCAATGGCTACCCATTCGGTTTCAAAATTTATCTAATTCGGTCCCAATTGTTCAGGGACCGATCAAACGACCCCTAATGGCCCCAAACCACGTAAACATGGAAAAAACCCTAAAAATGGGAATAAAACGCAAGTAGGAGAAAATCCTACCTTCTTGAGCGTCAAAACTCTCAAACTCGGGGTCCACGCGCAGCCGGGCCCGCGCAGAACGCTTTCCTTCTTGGTCTCGGCCGAATCCAACTACCGACGTCGATTTCTAGAGAGAAGCACCCCTCTCTCTCTAGAAGCTCTCTAACAATGGCAGCTAATGGATTCTTCAAATTTCTCCCCACGCTTGCTTTGGTTCATTTTAAGGAGAAGATGCACTATTGGCTATTTTGGCATTTTATGATTTAAATCAAATTCCAAAATGCCCATTATGTCCCCTCCATTTCCCGTGCATTTGATATTCTATGACTACTCGGGCCGCCTATTTTCATCATTTCACTCATACCACTTATGGTACATGAGTACATGCTAAGTATGTGCTCGTCGCATCGAAATCAATTTACTACACTAACCGCGATGCTCCTCTAAAAAACTGTAAATTCCGACCATCTCGAAAATTACGAAATCTTACGCGCTAACTAGATTTTTCGAGATCGATTCCAACTAAGTGAAATCCGTTTTGTCATCCGAGATCTAGAGAATAAATTACTGATTTTTAATCGAAATTACAATTTTGTAATCAAAATTACGATTTTGCCTCATTCCGTAAATTGAAATTTCTGCCCATAGTAATCATTATATTTTTTATATGTATATATTTGATCTAATTGTGGACATATGACGCCTAGGTTTTTATGTTTCATGTTATTTATATTTTTGTATGAATGAATGTTTTATTTTGGCCTTTTAATCCATGGTAGAAATTTGATTGTATTTCTTTTTTTTTTTTTTATGTAACTTGGAGGCTAATCATAGATTAGGTATTCTCATTGATTTATTTATTTATTTATTGATAATTCTATACCTGGATTTATTGATAATTATATAATAAGTATCCAAAGTGGAACAATCCCACATGTTATTGTTCATTGTTTTTCAGATCGGGGCCCTGGCTTAAGTATACCAACACCATAATCATGTAGGGACACAAAGGAGGGTCAGTGGAGGAAGAGGGTCATTTGAAGACCCGACATCGCGCTCCACACGTGTCGCATAAAGCTGTCGAGATCTAGGACTCACGCGCCGCTTCCGAGGGCATAGGGCACGTGTTGAAGCTTGGATTGAATCACCGGCCACTAATCCCTTTCTTCGTGATCTACCTCCCATAAAATTTCGTGTCCAAGGTCGCGGCAAAGTGAATGGCGATGATTTTAGTTTTTGGCTTCAGACGCTGCTCGGGGGTGTGTGTAGTCTCGATTTGGACAGAATTCACCCGCATGTTCCTTAAGTGTTGTTCTATCCTCTATAAAATTTCAAGGATGATTCAAGCTTTGTGCGTGGATCGACAACGATTTTGCTTTTTGATTTTTGGCGATGCGTGGGGCTTGGGCAGCCGAATTTGGACAAATGTTGGCTAGTTGGTTCTCATGGTGATATACCCGCATAATATCGTGGATGATCAAAGTTGTGTACGGTGATTGTCCACGATTTTGGTGCTTGGCTTATGAGGGGGACTAGTTAAGAGTTTTGTGTTTTTTGGGCTTAAAAACCTTAGAAATCAATTCTAACTTAATCCACAATTCAAAGAATTTCAAGACCTGATGGAAAGATGGATTACAGGCTAGATATCAAGTTTGGGTTCTTGGCCTTATTGGGTTTGTTATTTTTTTTCTTCTTCTTAGGAAACCATGGATTAAGGGCCCATTATTTATTCTTTGCCATAATTGTTTTATATAGATATAAATATATGATGTATGTCACATGCTACTTAGAATAGGTGGTGCCATATAATTTCATCATGTGATATATACATATGCATAATGATATTTGTTTTGTCTTAGATAATATTATTATGAAGTATTTATTGAATTAATGTGAAAATATTGAATGAGTGAATGCTAAAATTAATTTAATTAATTTGAAACCTTACTGCTCCATTAAGGGTCCAATAATAAAAATGACATGATCGAATTTTTACGGGATCGGAACTAAAATAATTTCAAAATTTTAATAAGATTGTACAACTCCAATGTCGATAATACTAAGAAAAGATAATTTTGAAATTAAATTAACGGTTATCACATTCAATTTTAGCAACATTAATGTCTAGGATATTATTATGGAAAACCTAATAATTAATGTAAAATATTGAATTTATATGATGTTAAAATTAATTTTATTAATTTGAAACATGTGACTCCATTAAGGATCCAATAATAAAATACTATGTAATGCCTCAAATGTGATAAACATGATCGGATTTTATGAGATTGGAACTAAAATAATTTCAAATTTTAATGAGATTGTAATGACCTAACGCCGACTATGCTACTAAGATATTAAAGATAATTTGTGAAATTAAATTAATGGTTATCACATCAATTTTAGTAACATTAATGTCTATATAATATTATTATTATTATGGAAAACCTAATAAATTAATGTAAAATATTGAACCGTGCATGTTAAAAATTAACTTGAAACATGTGGGCTCCATTAAGGATCCACAAATAAAATGATTATGTGATGCCCCAACGAATAAACATGAGGAATTTTATGGAATTGGATCTAAAATAATTTCTAAATTTTAATGAGATTGTACGACCTAATGTCGACAATACTCATATTTAAAGATAATTTTAAAATTAAATTAATGGTTATTACATTCAATTTTAGTAACATTAATGTCTAGATATTATCAGATTTCAAAATCCTCGGGTCCTATGACTACCTCGTCAACTCATGCACATAAGTGGAGGTCGGGTTACCCGACGCCACTTTAGAAAATCGGGCAGAGTCTCCTTTGTACGGGGAGCTCTACCCAAATACAAAACCTGTATAAACCTGTCCCAATCAACAATATATGCAATATATATATCCAATACGGCCACTTGGGCCCATCAACCGTGCTCAACACATATATCCAAACTATATCCAATAGTTTCAAGAGTTCAAATGTTTTGACTTTATACAACATATATTAAAATACCAAATTCTAATACATAAATATCATCAAAGCCACACCCGGGCTTTCTTCATCCAACCTCAAGGATCGAACCGTCTCACGCACGCTCCCGTACTCGAAAAAGGGGGATCCCCATCTAAGGCGAGCTAAAGCCCAAGAGGAGAATCGCCTAAGTGGGCTACTCACCACCTATGCAGTGCAATGTTCCACTTAAACGCCCATTCAAGCAAATGCATGATCCTACTTGAATGTCTACATGACCAACTCAGATCCCGAGTCCTCATCGACTCTCTCACACTCGCCTAAGCCTTGTATGAGAATTATTGTGTTATTAGTGGGCAACCCTCCGATGAATATATATCAATTGGGCTGTCTACTATTGATATATATTATTTGTTTGTGGATTCACCGATGAATAAATATCAATCGGGCCGCCCGATGGGCTGATATTATTTGTTCGCGGGACTACCTCCGATGAATAAATATCAATCCGGGCCGCCCGACTGGCTGATATATTATTTAGTTTGACTACCATGATTAACATTTTAGACTACCGAACCCTTTTTCTAGACTTAATTCATGCACCTACCTCATAATCCCTGGGGTAAGGTCCCCAGCTGCATATGGGAATGCATGTATGCCATTCCATTACAAGATAATCACATGCAAATATATAACATGAATATATTTACATAGAAATTAAATCATACAACATGTTATGATTTTATCATTTCACACACACCAAAAAAATTAGCTCACTTTAAGCACAGTTCAAACACAAGCAATTCGATTCGAATTATTTAACCAAACACATAATTTCTTCGTATTTACATTCTTAGAACACTATTTCTCGAATAAGAAACCCTAAGCATTATTCCTAAAATCGCAAATCTTCTGGCTCACTTAGAACCCGGTTTCACGACCATTTCCGGCCTCAATCCAATCAATACACACATCAACACACAAATACATGATTTCACACCAAAACAAGAAGGTAGGCAGCCCACCTGGCCGCTCCATATTTCTCCCAAAATTTTACCAATTCGTCCCGGCAGCTGAGACAATCAACGGCCCATTCCCGGCCTTTATCATCTCAAGCTTGCATTTTAATGCCAATTTCCACACAAACAGCCCACTTCGGGCTCGGGCAGTCACTGGCCATCCCAAAACCCAAGCAGGGCCCCACAATCTGTCCCATGCTTCGGGATCGACCAAACGCCCCTCACGGCCTCAAACTAACCTTAAACATCGGTGAAAACCCTTAAAACGGGAATAAAACACAAGTAGGGAGAAAATCCCATTCTCCTTGGAGTTGTCAAAAACTCAGAACTCAGTGGTCCACGCGTAGCCCGCTCCGCGTAGAACGTTTTCCTCCTCTGTCTCGTCGAAACTAATCCAGCCCGATCGCGCAGATTTCTGGCAGTAGTGCTCAGACTCTCTCTCTAATCACCATTTTTGGTCCTCCACGCCTACCGCATCTCCACCGTTTGAAAGTCACGCTTTTGGCTTGTTTAAATGGGAGAGATGGAAGCACTATTCTCTAATTTGGCATCTAGCTTCATTAACATTCCAAAATTGACATTTATGTCCCTTTTTCGATTGATATCTCTATGACTACTTCCTACTGGCCCATTCAGGAGACCCCTGAAACTGCATTTCCTAAGGAAGGATAAAATGGTAATTTCAAAACCGAATTTGTGATCCTTAGATGACGAACGGACTTCTCCGCTGAAATCGCCTCGCAAATTTGATACAACACGGCCGACTGGCTTCGACTCCGAGACAGCCCAATTTCACGCTTCGAGGCACCGAGAGGGGATGTCACACTTGGCACGTTTGAGGCCCAAGAGGCTTCTACGTGTCAAGCTGAGAGATGCTACCAAACATGGAGCTCAAGGGCTCACATGTGACACATGGCATCATGCCATTTTGATAGAAATCTCAAGGTAGATGGATAAGGATATGGTGTAATCCTACGGTCCAATGAGAAATGGACACGCATAGAGAGGACTTGTCTCTTGACCAACCTTTGACCCAAAATCAGTTTGGGAGGGGAAAGAGAGGGAGAGACCAACCGAGAAAGGGAGAGGAGGAAGAGAGGGGTTTTAGAGAGAAAGTCCGGCTTCTCTCTAAGATCTACGACGATCTACCGCCGGCCGTCTAAATACAAGAGGCAAGTCGGGTTCACACCGCGAGGCTACGTGGAGTACCAGATTTGGGAAGCTCTCGACAAACCCGGAGAAGGTAGGGGCTTTTTCTCCTACTTGCTTTACTTTGTGCTTATGCGGTTGCGTAATGGATGGGATTTGCCGAGGCCTGTATGGTCGTGGTTTCATTCCAAAGCTCAGACTGCTAGGAAATCCCTAGAGTGTTTCTCTCTTCTTTTGGACAAATCTACCTGGATCGTTTGGGTGTTTTGCTTGATTTTGCGTGGTGTTATGTTGGCTGCCAGAGAAAATAACATGTTGTGTGAAAATCGTGGGCCGTTCCCAAGACGAACCGCCGGATTGTGCCTTTGGTACCATGTGAGCTAAGCTTATGTTATTATTATAAACCTAATAACATGATGTATGGATTTAATTCTCATAATATATGCACGAGGATATATTAGCATGTGTTGATGTTCTCAGGTGCCATTGCATCGCACCAGGTGAGAGCAACGTAGGGAAATTCCACTACCGAGCTTGCTCACCCCCGTCGTGGGACTATTTTTTTAGGCACGAAGACGCATTGGGATGGAACGCTCGGCCTTAGAGGAGAAGAAACGGCCAAGATGGCCTTATCTTTGTATTTTTGTAAAATTCGGGCAAAGGACCCACTTTTGTATAAATTGTAATTAAATACAATTGTAATAAATCATTTTGTATAAAATGCACATTTTGGCTTAGTGAGGATGCGTAGCTACGGCCATTTTTGCACATGTACGTGCCTCATGACATGAGACATGTAGATTCGCGGCTGATCTCGCTGTCAACTGATACCCCGATCGGGCGTCACACCATTTTTCATCATTTCTCTACTCATACCACTTATGGTACATGAGTACATGCTATATGTGCCTTCTTCATCGATCGGTATCGATTTACTGCGACCGAAACGCGATGCCTCAAAAAATGCCGATCCGACCGTCTTCAAAGAAATTGCGAATTTTACTACAGCACTAGCTAAGCGAAGACGATTCCAACTGCACTGCTTCATCATTCGAGATCTGTAGTTCAATTATGATTTCAATCGTAATTATGGTTTGCAATCGTACCAGGCGATTTTGCCCTTTATTCCGTAATTTGAGACTCGGTCTTACATTCTCACCTCAGATAAGACCCGAGAAATCACTTCTCGAATAATATGGGCAAAAACGTAATTTCGACATAAAATCAGAATTACGGTTAAAAACTGCACCAATTTCAGATCTCTGGATGATGAAACTGGGATTTCACCGTTGAATCTACCTCATCAAATCTACTTAACACGTAAAATTTCAATTTTCCGAGACAAATGAGTTTCAAGACGTTTTTCTCGAGGCATCATTGGTGCCAGAACTGACATTTTCGATGCGACGAAAAGCACAGATAGCACGTATCATGTCCCATAAGTGGTAGGGTAGAGAAATGATGAAAATGGACGGCCTAAAATAGTGCTCGAACATCAAACTGCAAAAGAGGGACATAATGGGCATTATAGAAATTGAATCAAGTCACAAATGACAAAAATAGCTAATAGGACTTTCTTCTCCACTTAAACAAGGCAAAAACGTGGGGGAGGATGCAGCAGGTCACAAATAAAAATGGAGGGTTTTCTAGGGTGAGAAGGTCCTCCTTCTCTAAGATCCCGCGACGGATCACATGATCATGAAGGAAAACGCTCTACGCTGAGCGTGCTACGCGTGGACCCTGGTTTGCGAAGTTTTTGACAACTCCAAGAGGTAGATTTTCTCCTACGGCGCTTTGTATTCCCATTTTGGCGGGTTTTTCCATGTTTCGGTTGGTTTGAGGTCGCTGAGGTCGGAAGTGATCGGTCCCAAACACGGGACCGAATTGTTGGAATTTTCTCGAGATTTGAAGTGGCCGCGGACTCCGCCAGAAAAAATTAGGGGCTGCTTGGGTGTTTTATTTCACCAAAATTGCTTTAAATCATGCTTGATGTGAATAAAATGCTCGAATGGTCAGTCACGATCGGCCCCAAAACATGGGACCGAATTGTTGGAATTTTCTCGAGATTTCCCCGCGCGTGACCGCCAGGAAAATTAGGGGCTGTTTGGGTGTTTTTATTTCACCAAAATTGCTTTTAAATCATGCTTGATGAATAAATGCCTGAATGGGTTGTTGATCGGCCCCAAAACATAAATAATTATGAAAATATTTTGACATTGACCGCCCTGCGAATGCCTAAAATCGGCGGGTCGTTAGTGTGGAACTTGGCATTAAAATGCATGCTTGAGATGATAAAGGCCGGAAGGTCATTGATCTACCAAAACATGGGACCGAAATTGTAGGAATTGTGAGACTTTGGTCGTCCGCGACAGCCCGTAAACCGTTTTAGTCATAGGTTGGAATAAATTATGCTTCGGGGTGTTTATAAGATAGGAAATGGTAAGAAATTCGGTTCCAAAATGAAACCGAAGATACGCTTGCCCGCGGGACAGCCATCGTTGCTCGGACTGCAAAATTAGTCCCGAAGTCAGTGGTGGGATTTGGACAAAAAATCGTCCATGTGTTGTGCTTGATTTGTTGAAATGAATGACTTGAGTTTGTGTGGTAGAAATCAATAGGTTAATGCTTTTACTGGGCGATTAACATGAGGTCACAATTATATGGAATATAATTGTGTGTATAGGATATTGGGAATAAAATTATGATTTGCTCAATTATATGGAATATAATTGTGAGCATAGCCATGGAGATAAATACCATGAATTGCCTTCAATCGAAATAAATTGGGTGATGCTTGATGTGTTGAATTACATGCGTAATTGGTAGTTGATTGAAAATATGCATATTGACATATTGCGTAAATGATTTGAAAATGGCATAACGATTTTCATATGCACTGGCAAATTGAATTGAAAGTGCGAGTGCATGACAAGGTATTTTTGTAAAACGGATATGTTGGCGAAAGGAATTTCAAAGGATGATATTCCTGAGAATCGGGTTTGAGACGGGCCAATGTGATCATTTCTGATGAGGACCAAGGACTGCTTCCTGAAAGCCTACCAACCAATTCAATTTCTGGGAGTGTAGTCCCATATTTGTACCGACATTAGTAGTATATTTTCAAGAACAAAAGTCGTTTTGAAAATGATTATTTTCTCATACATGGCTTAGGCAAGTATTTGAAGTCAGAGGACTCGCGGACATGGGTAACTATGTAGACATCTCGGGCTAGATCATGTATTTACTGAAAGTGTGTGTTTTTACTTCAGAGCATCAGACCGCACTTAGGTGGTGAGTAGCTCACTTTAAGGCTTATTCTCCACTGAGCTTTAGCCTCACCTCGCCGTGGACCCTTTATTTTTCGTGCATAAAGCGCCGAGGAGACATCTCACTCGAGGTTGATTTTGAAGAAGCCGCCAGGGCTTGATGGAGCCTTGACATAACATGTATTAGAATCAGAGATTTTAATATATGTTTGTATAAAACAAAAGTGTTATCAACTATTGAATTATTGGGAGATAATTGAAGAATAGTTATGATAATTGATTTTGTGAGTATTGGTTTATGAGCCCAAGAGGCATTTTTACTCATGTTGGGATTATATTGCATTTGATTGGATCAAGCTGGGGACAGATATGTGTGTATCAGGATTGGGTAGAGCTCCCTGCATAAAGGAGACTCCGCCTCGATTTTCTGAAGTGGTGTCGCGTAACCTCGACATCCACTAGTATTCCGCGGGTCGACGGTAGTCAACTGACCCTAAGCTGGCGTCACAACATCATATATAAATATCTATATATATAGATGTATATACATATCTATATATATAGATGTATATAGATATCTATATAAATATATACATATCTATATATATAGATATTTATATATCTATATAGATTTATATAGATATATATATATATATAGATATATATATATAGATTTTATATATCTATAAATAGATATAGATATATAAATCTATATAGATATCTATATATATATATATATATATATATAAATATATATAAATCTATATATAAATATCTATATAGATATATCTATATATTATCTATATATATATATACATATCTATATATATATATAGATATATAGTACTCATATATCTATATATATAGATGTATATACATATCTATATATATAGATGTATATAATATAGATATATCTATATAGATATATACATATCTATATATATATAGATATATACATATCTATATATATATATAGCATATATATAGTATATATATATATATATATATATATATATATATCTATATATAGATTTATATATCTATAAATAGATATAGATATATATATATAGATATATAAAATTCATATATCGTATATCTATATATATATATATATATAAATATATATAAATCTATATATAATATCTATATAGATATATCTATATACATCTATATATATAGATTATATATATAAATATCTATATATAGATTTATATATTTATATATAGGATAATTATATATATATATATATATATATATATATATATATATATATATATATATAAGATTTATATAGATAGAGGAATATCTATATATATGTATGTATATACATATCTATATATATAGATGTATATAGATATATCTATATAGATATATACATATCTATATATATAGATATCTATATATATATATTTTTATATATAGATATCTATATATCTATATAGATTTATATAGATAGAGAGCAATCTATATATATATATATATATATATATATATATAGATGTATATAGATATATATATATAGATATAATATATCTTATATATATAGATATAGACATATATATATATAGATATGTATATATCTATATAGATAGCATTCATATACATCTATATATATAGATATAGAGACCCAACAAAGAATCCAAGGGATTTCAATTGAGAACAAAGTAAAGTGAATAGCAATTTCAAAGTAGGTGCTTTCACAATTTGCTTTAAAAATAATCAAACTTTTGGGCTATTTCAGATTTAAAATATTTTGGATTAGCTCCCATAAGAAGCCACCAACTCAAACCAATTTGGAAAGATTTTGTACTTTCATTCCAGCTTAAAAAACTGTGAATGAGTTTTTGGCCCGATACAAAACATATGGTACTGGGCATTAGAGTCATAAAATCAAAGTCTGAGGGTCGAAAATGCTCAAAAATCTTATGAGTAAAAAATATTTGACCCCCAATCTTTTTTCTATTTAAGACCTTTAAAATTTTTGCATTTGAGGGCAATATCATTACCCTCAGGGTTCAAGGATATGAGAAATTTGTACTGACCGTATCTACTTGTGAACAGAGGATACCAGAACTTACGGGGTTTTGAGATTTCATTGGAACTGAAATACTTTTCATTTTGAAAAATCTTTTTGATCTCAATCTCACTAAATCGATATATGATCAAAGTTCTAAAATTTGTGAAAATATTTTTGCTCTTTTGCTCTGGTGTAAGCAATTCTTGAGTTTGGAAAAGAAGGGTCGAGGATTTCCCCAAGACTTCGAAACGACGGAAGTTTCCAAGGGAGATTTGGAAGTTTGGTATCTTTTCACGTATAAGAGGCCTTGGCGGTTTGATAGGATCTCGCTTTTGCCCGCTTCATTTTCCCCTCGTAAAATTCCCGTGAAAGGAAATCAGAAAACATTTGGCAGACTTTTGATGTTAATTTCAAAATAAAAAACAGATAAAATAGCTTGCCATCGGACAAAAATCTATTTTGAAACTAGATTTTGAACATCTTTTTGTAAAATCTCTTTGCGCTTTGCACCAACTTCCTTAAAAGAAATTTCTTGTTAAAAAGATCACTTTGAAATTTTGAATGCATAAACAATGGCTAAAATTTCTTTAACCGTTGAATAATTCCCGCGACGCCCCAAAACCCAGTCTGTCGACTACCCACAACCCGCTGAATACTGCACGTCGTGACCTAACATTTTTCAATAAAATCTGGGCAGAGTCTCCTTTGTACTGGGAGCTTCTACCTTAAATACAAAAATCTTCATAAAACCTGGGTCCCAACCTCAATCACCTGATTACAAACGGCCTCAGGGGCCCCAAACCAATACTAATCACACTATATCCAAAATGGGGCTATATCTTACAATATTCCAACTATATCCATAATGCAAGAGTTAATGATTTACTTATATTAACACATATATTAAAATGAGAAGCATTTTAATACATGTAAACATCAACAAAGCCACATTCCGGCTTTCTTCTAGCGCTCAGCCTCTAGGACGAGTCGTCTCCTCGCACGCTCCCGGTACCTGTAAAAAGGGGGATCCCACGACTGCAGCCAGCTCAGTAGGAGAATCTGCCCCTAAGTGGGCTACTCACCACCTAAGTGCAAAGGCAATGTTCCACCTTAAACACACATTCAAGCAAATGCATGATCCTACTTGAATGTCTACATGACCAACTCCAGATCCCCGAGTCCTCACCGACTCTCACACCGCCAAGCCTTGTATGAGAATTATTATTTTATTGGCCGGGCAACCTCTCGATGAATATATATCAACTGGGCCATTCGACGATTGATATATATTATTTGTTTGTGGACTACCCTCCGATGAATAAATATCAACCGGGGCCGCTCTCGACGGCTGATATTTTAAGCTCTCAGGGACTACCCTCCGATAATTAACATTTTTAGACTATCCTCTGAACCGTCTTCTCTAGACTTATACCATGCACTAACTCCTATCTCTCTAGGATACCCCAGTGCATATGAAATGCATTATGATGCCATTTCAATAATTCATACAACACATGCAAATATATAAACATGAATATACTCGCATAAATCAAATCACACAATCATGTTGGTGTAATTATACAACTCATATATCACATCAAAATTAGCTCACTTGGGCTAATGATCAAAACTCATTCCAATGACATACACACACAATTATATTCCATTATAATTAGACTTCATGTTAATACATAAAGCTTATGATTAACATTTTTAAAATCAACACAATGGCTCTACAAATAATTTAATTCCATGTAATTGTGTCATTGTACTAACACATTAAAATAATGTATTAACCTATTTAATTCCACACAACTCAAGCCATTCATTTCATACCATTTCAAGCACACAACACATGGACAATTCTTATCCATTTCACACAAACCTGGGGCTGTTTTTACAGTCCCAAAAACAGAGCAAATGGGCTGTCCACGGGCAGCCCACACCTCCTACACCGGTTCCTCTTGGTGGAACCGATTTCCATTCCCATTTCCGGTCTCCTAATCACCAAAATAGAATTTATTACACAAATTCTAACACAACAGCCCCACAATGCGCTCGGGCATCTTCACTTTATTACAGCCAAAAACCTCCAAAATTCCACAATTCGATCCCATGTTTTGGGACCGATCCTACGGCCCATTCCCGGCCTTTTTCATATCAATACATGTATTTTAAATGGAAAATTTCCACACAAACAGCCCAAAAAATCTCTGGCAGTCACGGATGGTGGGAAAATCCCCCAATAATTTCTAACAATCTTGGCCCCATGTTTCGGGATCCACCAACATCCCTCACGCCTCAATCCATCCAAACATCGAAAACCCTTGGAATAAAACGCTAAGTAGGGAGAAAATCCCACCTCTTGAGTTGTCAAAACTCCTAAATCCGGTCCACGCGTTGTCCTCGCCAAAGGCAGTAATTGTCGCTCTTCCCTATCGTCTCCGTCGAAATCCAACTCCGCCCGACAAGGTGTATTTCTAGAGAGAAGTCAGAGACTCTCTCTCTAGAAATGAAAGGAGGAAGCTACTGCATCAAAATTAAAGCCTCTCACGTTTTTGGTCTTGGCTTAAGGTAGGAGATGAGTGACTATTGGCTATTTTGTCCTCTAGTCACTTAAAATCAAATTCCATAATTACCATTTTGTCCCTCTTTCTCAGATTTGATATTCGGCGCTATTTTGGCTGTCCATTTTCATCATTTCTCTACTCATACCACTTATGGTACATGAGTACATGCTATCTGTGCCTTCGTCAGATAGAAACGCTTTACTAAGACCCGAACCGCGATACCTCGAAAAACGTGTCAACTCCGACTATCTCAGAAAATTATGAAATTTTATATGCTAATCCAGGATTTCGCTTGGTGATCGATTCCTAACGTGTGAAATCCGCTTCTCACATCCGAGATCTAGAGAATTAATATGATTTTTAACCGTATCATAATGTTGTAATCGAAAATTACGATTTTGTCCTTATTTCGTAAATTGAAATTTCTGCCCAGCATTCTCCTCCTTAAAGGGGAATTTCGGTCCAAATTCAGACTATCATAATCACGCACATGCATATGCAACGCACTCTATCATGCATGTAAACTAGTCATTTAAACCTTAAACGACTAAACTACGACTCATCCCTAAACCGGTATGGATAGTGGCTCATATCAAGGCCCTCGTCCATCGCCGACCTCCACCCACAAGGCCGCCATAGCACTCTCACTAGCCTCATGGTCTTGGCGCCGCAAAACCCGCCTCACGGCTATCAATGCACACCGGGTCCTCTCCTCGAAGGCCCCATCCGTGTCAATTCAACTGGCCCCTCAATCCACCTCATGAGCCGGATCCGAGTATATTTCCCCGAGTATGGGAGACGGAACACCGCGGACACCTAACATGCTGGACGCAAAGCCAACCTGGCGATAATGAAGGAATATCCTCTCGAGTATCTCGAAGGCCCACAAACCCCAAGGAGCAATTTTCCCACGGCCATTTAACTGGACAATTCCTCTCTTAGGCATCGCCTTCAAGAAAACGAGATCACTAACCTCGAACTTTAAGGGTCGACGCCCACACAACATAGCTCTTCCACGGGGCCTGCCGTGAGAAGACGCTATCGATCAAGCCCACCTTCTCGCAGGTGTCTCGACCGATCGTGACCGTTGATGGAGCTCTCTCCCACCTCGGTCCAACAAAAACTGATATCTACATGGCCTCCCATACAACGCCGCCCTCATATGTGCCATCCGTATACCGCCCCGATAATCGTTGTCGTAGCGACCCACTCAAAGGCAATTGCTCCTCTACCCTTATGACCCAGTGACACATGCTCCAAGTGTCCTCTCTAACACCTGTATAATCCGTACAAAGACGTATCCCTACACAACCCTCGCTGTGTAAACGCCGACTTCTCCAAGGCTACAATCATCGACAACATGGACCACAACCTAGTCCATATCATGAATGACATCCATATACCGAGCTCACAAATTTCAACAACACTCAATGCAATTTCCTAAAAGGTATCCAAAACCTCGAGTCACCTCGACTCCTATCACTCAACTCTCAACCAAGGTGGATAATCTAATAGTGTGTTTTCATCTCTCAAGTTAAATATAATTCTTCGGGCTTACACTTCAAGCCTATTACATTCTCACGTAAATTCGGATATCTCCCCGGCCCTTACACCCTACTCCAGATACTCTCACCATGAGCAGACTGGAGATCTCTCACTCATAACCCGACCTATCGTCAACTCTCACCCTACACCCTAGTGGAAGAACATCTTATACTTAGCTTCTCTAAAGGCCTTAAACCCTTAAGCCCAAATCCAATGTCGTGGTCCAAGAGGACAACCCTACGAAGTCTCACCATTATCGACAACCCGATGGCTGTCAACTCATCCATGTCAAGCCTGACAATCAACAACCAATATGTATACCACCCTAAGGTCCACTCACGCTCGCTGGCAGAATCGACCGTCCCTCGATTAATTCACACTTTGGCCCTCCTCCGCCTATCTCAGAAAGTTAAAGTAAGCCAGATAGCACCTAAATCAAACTAGTTCCTCCTCGAATTCGCACTAAAGGTGGAGGAAACGAATCAGATACTATCATGTTCTACTATTAACTGGACCGATTGTCTCCAAGTCTTCGGATCCCATCTCGGGGAAATCCCATCACTCATGCCTCAATCCCTGCCCTAGTCCTCAAACTAGTGAAGCAGGTCTTCCTCGCCTCTTCCCAAACTAGAGAAAGCCGGATCCTCCCTCTTGTTACCAACACCCGCATCCCGAAAGTGTTCCGGCATCCCCACCCTCTCTCTATGGTCGTATCATTCCAACCACGAGGTCCATGTCCCGTAGGCGGTCCTAATATCCCGTCCCGACCGGACAACTTCGCCCATTCTCGAATCTCCTTAATATCCAGCCAATCCTAAGAAACTACGTATCTCGAGGATTGGCATTCGCCCTCCTCAACTCATCACGCTCAACCCCTCGCTCAGTCGACCGACACTCCTAAGCACGACACCACGTGTCCCAAAAAATCTTCCCCGCAAGCTAAAACTCGCACTTACCGAACTTAGAAGGTGATAGCCGGACGGTCCCAAGAATCGTGAGCACATCCTCGCGATACTCATTCTCCCACTCGACCGGGAGTGATCAAAATGTCATCCACGAAGACTACGACAAACTGATCTTAGATAGGGTCGGGAATACCCTACGTGACGCAGGTTCATGAATGATGGGCCGCGATTCGTTAACCAGCGGGCATCATCAGAACTCAAAGTGCCCATAACGCGCCCTAAACGCCGCCTTTTAGGATATCCGTCTCCCTAACCCCTCACCGATGGTAGCCAAGCATGCACGTGCTTATCTCGAGTAGACTCGCACTCCTCTCAACCGGGTCAAATAAATCATCAATCCCTATGAATGGGTACCGATTCTGGGATCATAACCCCTGCTCCACGTTTACACACGTACATCGGCGGTCTCATTCTTCTTCGCAAATAGAACCGGAGCGCCCCATGGTGAAGTGCTCGGTTTGATAAACCCCTTGTCCAATAGCTCTTGTAACTGGACTCTGAGTTCCCGCAACTCAACCGGTGCCATCCTATGCGGAGTCATAGAGATGGGTGAAATACCCGGTGTAACTCTCAAGACCGGGTCTACATCCCTAGTGGAGTAGTCTAGGTAGAGTCTAGGTAGCTCATGCGGAAAAACATCCACATATTCGCACTACTCGAGGTAGATCCCAGTATGACCTCTCCTTGTCCTGCAGGGTGGGCTGCATTGTGACCCATGGCCAGTCCTTGACATTTAGGCTGTATCTTGTGCGGGGCAGAAATGCGGGTGCTTGCCCCCTGAAATCTGACACGAGTCTTGATCCTGCGTGTGGCCAGGTAACTCTCCTGCGCTCCGCAGATCGGTAACAACCTTGTAAGTATCAACAATCCATCCTCAGGATGACCTCGAACTCTGACATGTCCATAATCCTCAGGTCCACTGTGAGTAGAGTCCCCGAGATCTCTAACTCGCAACCTCGACATATTGTCCCTATTCTCGCCCTAATCCCTAGGGGAGGGAATTTACATGCTTGGCTCCTCTGGGTCTAGGGTCCTTGCCAATTCCACCATATTTGGGCCTGTTCTCTGGCTAGACGCGACTGGTCTGTCAGGGTCGCGTCGGAGGTAATCTCCAGCAGCCTCTAACACTTTCTCGATCTGCATGAACCTATGGTATACCACCATCGGATCTTTCCCCCTATATGAATCCAGGAGGATGATCGCCTAAACCTGAAGGTTACTAGGATCTTCTTATCTAAGCTGCTGATACCAGCTTTGTGCTATAGCATTATTGTAATACCTCTGACCTCGGCAAAGTCACGCTAATCAAACAACGATTGTGCACATTTGTACCACAGTGGGCGTCCTCTGTGTCTCGTACTCTACTAGCCATTTACAGTTCAATGGCAACAAGAGTCATTTAATTTTCACTTCAGTCTAACTAGTAATGCGGATGCCCAGAATTGCGATAAGACTTGACAACCATGAGCGGCCGTTCATTTCCTAAGTGGTGCTAAATTTCAACCCTCAATTCATTTCTTGATGGGTTCTATCTGCTCTTGTTCATATCAGTACCCAAATCCCTAAGGTCATAATCCTGGCTCCTTAGCATTCACCCCTTTTCCTACTCGCATTTACACTATGCATATAATTTATTTTGCAACTACAGCCTTGATCACCATTTCAAATGGTAGTTAAATCAATACAGTGTCTACAAGGCATAACCATTTGAGACACTAATCATACATGACTCGATGTATACGCAATCAATTTCGCGTTTAAAATATTGTTTTCAACAAAATTTTATTTTCAAAAATTTATTTTGAAAATTTTATTACGAAAATTTTATCAAAATTTATTTTGATTTTAATCGATTTTATTAAATATTATTTTATTTTTTTTTCGAAAAAATTTTATTTTCTGATGAGCAGTGTTCATTTGGTGACTCGAGAAAAGCGGTCAAAAGCGGATCGAAAATGGTAGGTGCGCGGAGTGCCTTGCCCGAAGCGGCCGTAGCGCCTAGGCGTGCGGCATGACGCGCGCCTTGGCGCCGAGCTGCGTGCTGCCCGCGTGCCTGCGCGCCCAGCGCACTGCGCCGCTGCCGCGCGCCGCGCCGCGCCCGCCGCACACTCGCCGCCGTAGCGCCCGGTACTGCGGCGCCGTGCGTGCCACTCCCGGCCACCCGCGCCTGCCTTCGCCGGCCTTTGCCACCGCCCTCTCGCCCGGCACCCGGCGCCCGGCCACGCTGCGCCACAGGCGCCCTGACCTCTACTCGAATGGGCGTTAGCCCGTTTAGGTCCTAATCTGAAATTTTTTTTTTTTTCAATATTAATAATAATAATTATTATTAATTTCAATTATTTAATGGTATGAAAATCACTAAAATCAATAAAATTCTTTTTTTCATATCTTGCTATTTTCCCAAAATAAATTTATAAAAATTTATTTTTCTCCATTTTCTTCAATCCTCATCCGATAAATTTATAAAAATTTATTTTCCTTCAATTCAATTTTGTACATTGTACCCAGTCAGATTGTTTTCTAAAATATTTCCTTATCTCATCTATGTGCTAATCACAGCGAAACACACATAAAAATATCAACACGTGAAACATGTCATGCACACGAGCCACACAACATGACACAGCATACACACGATCATCAAATAATTCACAAAATCCACATAAAACACATCAACACACATCTGAGTAGTGTCTAGTTTTTGTCAGAGTGATTTTCTAAAACAATCCATACCTAAGCTACGACGTAGACCACAGTGGTGATGTTTTACATTTCCATGGCACAATGACCTCCATCTCTAGGCTTCACACCTACTCCATCCCAAACCACCCAGTGGTGATGGATACCAGACCGAGCTCCTAGGTATTCGTATGCACACAAGCTCGATGCCAAGTGTGGCGCTAAGCCCGGAATTCGGTGACTACCACGTCGGCCGCGAATACTTCGTGAATGTCGGGTGACTGACATTTTCTAAAAATCGGGCAGTCTCCTTTATGCAGGGAGCTCTACCCCAGGCTAAAATCTTCATAAAACGCCACATCCCTGACATCAATCACGATTACAAAGCGGCCTCTTGGGCCCCGAAAATAATACTAATCACTATATCCAAAACGGTTATATCTTACAATATTCGACTATATCCATGAAATGCAAAGAGTTAATATGATTTACTCTTATCTGACACATATATTAAAATGAAGCATTACAATACATGTAAACGCCCGTAAGCCACATTAGGCTTTCTTGGCGGCTCGGCGCCACGGATGAGTCGTCTCTGCTTGCACGCTCCGTGCACGTAAAGGGGATCCACGACGGGGTGAGCTAAAGCTCGATGGGAGAATCGCCCTAAGTGGGCTACTCACCCACCTAAGTGCAGTGCAATGTTCGATTTAAACACACATTCAAGCAAATGCATGATCTGAATGTCACATGACAAACTCAGATCCAGAGTCTCACCAGAGCTCTCTCACACTCGCCTAAGCCTTGTATGAGAATTATTATTTTATTGAGTGGGCGACCCTCGGAGTGAATATATATCAATTGGGCGCTCAGAGCGATTGATATATTGGCCCCCTATTTAATGGACTACCCTCCAGATGAATAAATATCAAAGTGCAAGCGCTCAGACGGTTGATATTTAAGTTTGTGGACTACCCTCGAGTAATTAACATTTTTTAGACTATCCTGAACCGTCTTCTCTAGACTTATACCATGCACTAACTCCTATCTCTCTAGGATACCCCAGTGCATATGAAATGCATTATGATGCCATTTCAATAATTCATACAACACATGCAAATATATAAACATGAATATACTCATAAATCAAATCACACAAATGTGTTATGTAATTATACAACTCATATATCACATCAAAAATTAGCTCCTTGGGCTAATGATCAAACTCATCTCGATGACATACACACACAGTATATTCCACATAATTGTGACCTCATGTCTAATACATAAAAACATGCATTAACATTTTAAAATCAACACAATACAGCTCTAACTGAAGATTTAATTCCATGTAATTGTGTCATTGTACTAACACATTAAAATAATGTATTAACTTTATTTAATTCCACCTGACTCGAGCCATTCATTTCATACCATTTCAAGCACCTGACACATGGACAATTCTTGTCCATTTCTACTAAACAGGAAATTGTTTTTCGCAGGTCGAAGCAAAACAAATGGGAACGTCACGGGCGTACCACATCTACCTTAGGTTCCTCTTGGTGGAACCGATTTCCATTCCCATTCCGGTCTCTAATCACCAAAATAGAAATTTATTACACAAATTCTAACCTGACAACCTAGCAGTTTACGGGGCATTCACGGACTGACAAAAACCTCAAAAAAAATTCCTGAATTCGATCCCATGTTTTGGGGGCCCAGATCCTCTGACCCATTCATTTTTCATATCAATACATGTATTTTAAATGGAAAATTTCCACACAAACAGCCCAAAAATTCTGGGCAGTCACGGATGGTGGGAAAAATCCCCAATAATTTCTAACAATTCGGTCCCATGTTTTGGGACCGATCAAACGGCTCCTCACGGCCTCAAACCAACCGAAACATCGAAAAACCCTTAAAAATGGGAGATAAGCATGATAGGAAAATCCTACCTCTTGGGTTGTCAAAACTCCCAATCCAGGGTCCATAGCGTTGTCCTACGCCGCATTAGAGCAGACTTCCCTTATTGCTCGTCGGAAATCCAACGGCCGATCAGCGTGTATTTCTAGAGAGAAGTCGAGACTCTCTAGGGAAATGTGAAAGGAGGAAGCTACTGCATCAAAATTCACCAAAGGCCTCTCACGTTTTGGTCTTGGCTTAAGGTAGGAGATGAAGGTGACTATTGGCTATTTTGTCCTCTAGTCACTTAAAATCAAATTCCATAATTTACCATTTTGTCCCTCTTTCTCGATTTTGATATTCGGGCGCTATTTTGGCTATCCATTTTCATCATTTCTCTACTCATACACTTATAATTTTTATGAGTACATGCTATCTGTGCCTTTCGTCGCATAGAAAAGCGTTTCTGACACAGAACATGATACCTCGAAAAGCGTGTCGACTCGACTATCTCGAAAATTGAGAATTTTACATGCTAACTTCGTTTGAAGACAATTCCAACGGTGAAATCCGTTTCGTCATCAGAGATCTAGAGTGTGCAGTTTTTATGCGTAATTACAATGTTATGTCGAAGTACGATTTGTCCTTATTCGAAGTGAAATTTCTCGGGTCTTACAAATTCAATTGTGGACCACTCCAAACACCAGAATGAAATCTAACAATTGAAATTTTGTTTTGAAAATCTTGTTTTAAGATTCCCCCATATCCTATGTTTGAGGCATCTGTCTCTATGATAGGAAAGGCTTCTGGGTGAAGGATGCCTAAGCAAGGAAGTTCCTTAACTTTGGATTTTGACTTGTTTGACTACTGGGTATATTCCTCAGACCAAGGTAAGGACTTTCTTTAACCTTTGAAATAAAGGAAACTAATTAAAATCTAAGGTTTAGGTAGAACTCATTTACATAATTAAGGCTACCCCACAAAACCTTTATGCTTGTGTTTTTATCTTTGATTTCATCGAAATTTGTTATGAATTCTGTACTCTTTGTATAGGTTTATTTGTATGATGAATGTCAAATCCTAAAACTAATATTTGTTTGAAACAATTTTATTTTGTTGCAGAGATTACTAAACCATTATCTCTTACAATTTTTTGAAAATTTTAAATGTTTGAAATGCTCTTGAGAATTTGAAAATATGAGAACATCATCAATGTATACAATAGAAATCTAGTGTATTCATTAAATATTTCATTCATCATATTTTGAAATTACGAAGGAGCATTTTTTGAGACAAACGGCATTACATTCCATTCATAATGTCCAAATGGGCTAATAAATGCAGTTTGTAATACCTATCTTCTGGTTTGTATTTGGATTTGCGGAAACCTGTATAAATTTTGAAAATATTGTGGCATTATAAATCCTTTGAATTAAATCCTTTTTATTAGGTATTGGATACCTAATCATTGTAGGACTTTGTTATTGGTTTATAATTGATCGCTAACCTTGGAGTTCCCTCTTTCAAGTTACGAAGCCTTTTGGACATAAGTTTGCCTGACTCCATGGTGAATGAGCTTAGTGTATTAGTTTTTATTTAAGAGATTGGTAATCTCTTTTGCAATATTCAAGGAGTTAGGACTCATTTGAATAGGTCTTGCTTTTGTAGAATTTGTTTTCGAGAGAAATCTTTTCATATGGTAAGGAAACCATATGTTTGGTTTTCTATTCCAGAATGCGTTTGGTATAGAAGAACAAAGATATCTATATATATAGATATCTATATATATATATATGTATATATCTATATAGATATATCTATATACATCTATATATATAGATATGTATATACATGTCCCATATATATAGATATACATATTTATATATATAGATAACTATATATATATATATATAAATCTATAGATTTATATATATATATATATATAATTATCTATATATATATAAATATGTATATAATATATAGATATCTATATATAGATTTATATATATAGATATATACATATTTATATATATAGATAACTATATATATATATATATATATATATATAGTTATCTATATATAAATATGTATATATCTATATATATATAGATAATATATACATATCTATATATAGATGTATATAGATATATCTATATAGATTTATATAGATATATAGAAATCTATATATATATATATATATATATATATACAATATATATATATAGATAATATATAGATATATCTATATAGATATATACATATACATATATATATATATGTAGACATATATATATATATATAGATATGTATATATCTATATAGATATATCTATATAGATATATATATACATCTATATATATATATATATATATATATATATATAGATTTATATATCTATATATATATATAGATATATAGATTTTATATATATATATAGATTTATATATCTATATATATATATATAGAATATAGATTTTATATATCTATATATATATAGTTATGTATATATATATATATATATATATACATATATAAATAGATATATATACATATCTATATAGATATATATACATATCTATATACCTATATAAATATATATATAGATATCTATATATAGAGTATATATCTATATATATATATCTATATCTATTATATATATAGATATCTATATATATATATATAAATAGATATAGTATATATATAGATATATAAATCTATATATAGATATCTATATATATATATATATATTATATATAGATATCTATATATATATATATATATATATACTATATATATATATACTATATATATATATATATAGTCAAAATTGGAATTGAACAGCAAAACTCTTATCCATAATAGAAGATGGATAAGGAAATGTTCAAGTAATTTTGAGCCAAGAAAGGAAAACTTAACAAGATCATATTCTGCAAGGTCTTCTATTTCTTATTTAGAAATTAGAACTCCTTCCAGAAGATCAAATGTTCAGTCAAACTTAAATCTAGAAGAAGTAGATTATTCATCTACTATTCCGGATTTAAAATATAGAGTACATAAAATTCAAAAGATTTAAAGATAAAAAAAATTTAAATCCAAAAAACCCCCTGAGAATAAGCAAAATAAAAAACATCATAAAGAGGTTAGATGTTTTCAAATGTGGTCAAAAGGGTCATATAGCCTAGTGTAAAAACAAGGTAAAGTGTTTTATCGAGATAAAGAAAGAAGATTATTATTACGAGAATAATACTTCATCTTTGGAAACTGATAAAATCTCAAACAAATTCTGAAAATGAAAAATTGAAAAAATAGAAAATTGCTTATGTCGAATAAAATATGTTAACAGTGATCAAGTACTTCTTGAAATGATTGATCGATTAGAAGACAAAAGAGACTAAAGCAAAATATATAAGAAAGGTTTAGAACAACAAATTCAAAACCAAAGCCTAAATAAATCTATCAAATTCTTATCAAATGAAGATATGTTTCAATATTATAAAAAAAAGCGAGACACACCCAGCTGCGAATTTGCGGGAAGAAATAAAGCAAATAAAAATTCAAATAAATGAATTAAAAAATTGTACACAAACCTAGGAGAAGAATAACCAACTTAGAAATCCAAAAGAAGATTTATGAAGAAACAAATGAAGAAGTTGAAACTTTTGTACATAGTATGACTATAGTACAAAAGCAGGAATGTATACAAGATAACTTTGAGAATCAATCCGATTACAAAAGAAGTTTTTATAAGCTACTAATTGATTCGAGGAGGCGATTTAAGTGTATACGGGAAGGATTAATCCCTCTTTGTATATTTTGCAAAAAACATCTCAAAGATTATCATTTGCTAGTAATGATCCTTTGAAGGTTGATACAAAATACCACAGGTCATATTTGCAAAAATGGTATTTTGTATTAAAACTTCATTCTTACTAGTCAAAATATAAGTCATCAAATTGTTTTTAGGAACTCCTTTCCTAACACAACTTTATCCTTTCAAATTGATAATAAAGTTAAAAACTAAATATAATAGTCAAGAAATTCTTTTTTGAATTTATAAAAATTATCGAAGTTAAAAATAAATCAAGTTCAAGATTTTATTTCTTTGCCCGACATAAAAACAAAAACATGTAAAATTTCTTGAAGAAAGAAATACAATATAGAAAAGCGAAGAAAATTTACAGTCAGAACAAATTCAAATAAGAATAAAAAATATCCAAAAACAAATAGAGCAAAATCTTTGATGTACATACCAAATGCATTTTGGAATGAGAAAGCGACATATAGTTTCTTTACCATATGAAAAGATTTCTCGAAAAACAAATTCTACAAAGCTAGACCTACTATTCAAGAATGAGTCACGAACTCATGAATATTGCAAAAGAGATTAATGATCTCTTAAATAAAAAACTTATAAGACCTAGTCATTCACCATGGAGTTGTGCGGCTTTTGTCGAAGCTTCGAATTAGAAAGAGGAACTCGAGGTTAGTGATTAATTATAAACCAACGAATAAAAGTCCTACAAGTAAGTTAGGTATCCAATGCCACAATAAAAGGATTTAATTCAAAAGGATTTATAATGCAACAATTTTCAAAATTTGATATGAAATCGGTTTTACGGCAAATTCAAATTAAACAGAAGATAGATACAAAAGCGCATTTCTTGTTCCATTTTGGACATTATGAATGGAATGTGATGGTTTGGTCTCAAAAATGCCCCTTCGAGAATTTCAAATATGATGAATGAAATATTCAATGAATACACTAGATTTTTCTATTGTTTACATTGATGATGTTCTTATATTTTCAAATTCAATTGAGGAAACATTTCAAACATTTAAAAATTTTCAAAAGAATTGTAAGAGATAATAGTTTAGTAATCTACTGCAACAAGAAATTAAATTATTTCAAACAAATATTAGGTTTTAGGATTTGATATTCATCAGGCGAATAAAACCTATACGAAACAATAGATTTTGCAAACAAATTTCTGATGAAATCAAGATAAAACACGAGTTACAAAGGTTCTTAGGAAGCCTTAACTATGTGAGTGAGTTTTGCAGATCTTAGGATTTTAATTAAGCCTTTATTTCAAAGGTTAAAGAAAAATCCTTTACCTTGGTCTGAGGAACATACCCAGGTAGTCAAACAAGTCAAAATCCAGGTTAAGGAACTTCCTTGTTTAGGTATCCTTCACCCAGAAGCCTTTCTGATAGAGACCGGATGCCTCCCGATATAGGATGGGTGGGATTTAAAACAAGATTTTCAAAACAAAATTTCAATTGTTGAGTTTCACTCTGGTGTTTGGAGTGGTCCAATTGAATTAGTCAGCTGATTAAAAATTTTAGCCATTGTTTTATGCATTCAAAATTTTCAAAGTGATGTTTTCAACAAAAAATTTCTTTTAAGAGTTGATTGCAAAAGCGCAAAAGAAATATTGCAAAAAGATGTTCAAAACTTAGTTTCAAAACATATTTTTTGTCAGATGGCAAGCTATTTTATGTTTTTGATTTTGAAATTGGGTATCAAAGGGGATCTTCAAATGTTTTACGATTTCCTTCCTTTCACGGGAATTTTACGAGGGGAAAATGAGCGGGCAAAAGCCGGATCAATCAAACCCACTTCAAAAGCCTCTTATGCGATGAAAATGGCGTCGAGCCGAGGGTCCGTTGACTACCGTCGGCCAGCGAATACTCGTGAATGTCGGGTGACGATTTTCACGAAAATGGGCGAGTCTCCTTTGTGCGGGAGCTCTACCCAATACAATACACATAAATGCACAATCCCAAGCGGTCGATATATTCACAAATGAGTAAAACGGCCACTTGGGCCCATAAGCAATACTCCTCTCATACTACCATGACTATATCAAATAGTTTCAAAATAGTTAATAATTCACTCTTATACAACACATATATCAAAATTAGAATTCTAATACATGTTTCAAATCATCAAGCCACAGCAGGCTTTCTTCTAAGACCACCTCTATAGCGTGCGTCTCGCGCATGCTCCTGTGCACAATAATAAAATAAAGGGGGTCCACGACGGGAGTGAGCTAAAGCTCGATAGGAGAATGCCACTAAGTGAATACTCACCACCTAAGTGCGGTGCAATGTTCCAATTTAAACACACATTCAAGCAAATGCATGATCCTGCTTGAATGTCTACATGACTGACTCGGATCCAGGAGTCCTCACCCAGGCTCTCACTACGCCTAAGCCTCGTATGAGAATATTGTTTTTGATGGGCAGCCCTCCGATGAATATATATCAATTGGGCCGCTCCGACGATTGATATATATATTATTTGTTTGTGGACTACCCTCCGATGAATATATATCAACTGGGCCGCTCCGACGGTTGATATATTATTTAGTTTGTGGACTACCCTCCGATGAATATATATCAACTGGGCCGCTCCGACGATTGATATATTATTTGGTTTGGACTACCCTCCGATAATTAACATTTTAGACTACCCTCCGAACCATTTTCTCTAGACTCATCTCATGCACTAACTCCTATATTCCTAGGATGTTTCAGTGCATATGGAATGCATGTATGCCGGTTGAATCTGATCCCCAATCACATGCAGACATATCAACATGAATATATTCGCATAATATCGATCACACAATCATGTCATGTAATTAATCAATTTCAAGCATCAAGATTAGCTCACTTGGGCTAATGATCATACAGTAATTTAATTTAAATCACTTTCGATCAAACACATGTTTCACGAAATATATTTCAAAACATTATTTCAGGAATAGTGAAACCCTCGTTTACTATTCCCGAAAAATCACAAAAACAGCGGTTCACTCAGTGAACCCGAAATCCACGACCATTCCCGGCCCAATGCATACCATACAACCATTTAATACACAAGTTAGACCAACCCACTCCCAAACAGCCCCTAAACAGCCGTGGGCGATCACGGTACTCCCATTCTTCCTCAAAATTCTAACACTTCGGTCCCGTGTTTTAGGCCCGATCAGCTGACCCATTCAGGCCTTTGTAATATAAATACATGATTTAAAGCAACATTGACACCCAAACAGCCCGATTTTGCAGGCAGTCGGCTATCAAAAAAGAAACCAAACAATTTCCCACCAAGAGTCGGGGTCCATGTTTTGGGAGGCGGAGTCAAAGCAACCCCTCACGGCCTCGGAAACTAAGCGAGTAAACCCTTAAAAATGGGAATAAAACTCAAGTAGGGAGAAAATCCTACCTCTTGGAGTTGTCAAAAACTCGCAAACCCGGGGTCCACGCGTAGCCTGCTCCGCGTAGAACGTTTTCCCTTCTTGTGTTGAAGACCGCCAACGGCTAGATCTCTTGCAAATCTAGAGAGAAGCCCTCTCTCTCTCTAAAAGCTCTCTAAAATCTGCGACTCTTTTGCATCACTCAAAAATGGCTTCCCACGTTTTTGGTTGGCTAAATGAGGGAGGTGGGCTCATATTTCATTTGACTCTGTGACTTAAGTCATTCTAAAATACTTAATATATCCTTTTTACAGATGGTATTGACTTTTTCCTCTTAGTAAATCATTTTCAACTATCCATTTTCTACCTCACCATGTGATGTAGAGTACATACTATCTATACACTTTGTGTACATCAGAAAGCAGTCATAAGGCACAGGAAGTGCTGAAAAAGCGTGCAAACTCATTCATCTATAGAAGAATTCTTTGTATAATCAGAATTTCAGCGATTCGACAGTACAAAATCAAGATTTTCATCAAGATCCTAGAGAATTAATTGGATTTTTAACAGTAATTTGTTTGTAAATCAAAATTCTAGATTTTTTACTATTTTAAAATTAGATTTTTGGACCTTTCAGAAAAGACTCAACTGAATGATTGAGTTTTGGGGAAAACCATTAACCCTTCTTTTCAAACACCAACTCCAAAATTTGCATACCAAACAAAAGAACAAAATTGTTACTTCAAATTTTAGAACCTGATCATATATCAGTTTCAGGTGAGATTAAGGTCAGATTTTTCAAGCCAAAGTATTTCATTTCAACGAAATACTAAAAACCCGTAAATTCTGCAATTCATACTTTCGTAGATGCAGTGCAATTCAAATATCTCATGTCATGAACCACAGGGGTAATGACTTTGCCTCAAAATGCAAAATTTTGAAAGTCATTAATAAAGAAAAGATTGGGGTGAAATATTTTACCCACAAAAGACTTTACGAACATTTTGATCCTCAAACTTTGATTTATGACTACAAAAATGCTTGGTACCATACTTTCGTGACGTGCCAAAACTCATTCTTGGTTTTTTAACCGGGATGAAAGTTCAAAAACTTTTCCAAATTGTCGTGTGAATGATGGTTTATGGAGCTAATCCAAATATTTTCTGTCCTGAAATCACCAAAAGTTTTGATTATTTCAAATCAAACTGTGAAAGCTTTTTCCTCCTCGAAATAGTTTATTCACTTTCTTGTTCTCAATTAAGAATCCTCAGATTCTCTTTTGTCAGATTCAGGTACCATCATCCCATCCAAGCCCATTCCCTAAGTTTTGGCTGTGAATCTAAAATCAAATGGTGGGTCATTTCAAAATCTCCTCGCCCAAAGCTTTGATAAAAATGGACTGCCGGAAGCCCAATTTGAAAAAGCCCTTCTTCAAAGGCCAAGGCACCGCTTGGTCCCAACCTTGCCAGCCCAATAACAAGAAACTCATTTCCTTCAAATACAGCTTACAGTATCTATCTCAACAACCAAAGCAGGTTTAATGCAGATCGCCAAAACTGCCGACTCGACTCGCACGAGGATGACACGCCAGCAAAGACAAATTTTCTTCCAAGAAAATGAAGACATGTGCTACTACCCTTCACTCCCCCTGGCAAGGATGATAAGGAGGATATCAACATCTTCAAAAGCCTGCCTCGTGAGAATGTACAGCTCGTAATTCCAAGAAATCAATCGATGCTTTCTTCCTCGCCGCATTTAATGAAGAATGGAAAACTGACCCCCCACAAGTGGTGATACATCTTAGATCATTTCAAACACACAGTCGCCCCCACTCTTCAAAAAGCAAAAGCTCCACCTCGTAAGGTAAGAAAACAAAATTGCCGACACAGCAAGTGACTCTTCAAAAAGCAAGAGACGTGACTTTCTCAAAAAAGTATGTGACCCTTCAAAAGTCACACGCGAGATCCACTGCGTTATCGCCAAAAGTTTTATTTCAAATCCAAAAATTTCCTTATAGCAAGGAGGGTTGTCTCTTAGTTAGGCAGATGCTTAGAGATAAGGAAGTTAGAGAGAGAAAGCTCGGTGAGTTTGTATCCTTCAACCCTTTGCGCCACAAGCTTCCTGATCAAAAGCTTGCAGATCAAAGTTTGTAAGTTTTCAAAGTTCAATAAAATTCTCACCAAATTTTCAGTCAAATGTTTCTTATTTGATCTCAAAATGCATACCGTTTGCATGTTAGAAACAAATATATTCAACTCTCAAATAGTATATCAGGCCGGAAACCTCTAAACCCCGAACCCACTGCTTGTGTTTAAACAGAAAGTCCGCAGCCACACCGCACGCACTCTCAAAGGCACCCACAAATTTATCAAGCTCGCTTCAAATAATATTTAATGCTCAAAATATATGTTCAAACTATAAAATAAGGTCCCCGAGAGAATTTCCTGCACGTGTTTTCAAGTTCTCGCAAAAATTTTGATTAATTTTGTATTTATTCTTCAAACACCAGATTCCCACAATAGCGTGGCAGCCGTCGCCCGCGCAGACCCCAAGTGGTCGTACCGTAAAGCTCAGGTGTGGGTGGTCCCGTGGTGGTCCCTGGGTGTCTAGAATCTCAATGTATCGAGGAGAAAGCGGCTGTGAAATGTCAGCCTCAACGTACCAGTGTTCAAATACTTCAGTTCTCTCATATCCAAAGATGATGATGAACAATTAAGACAAATATCAAGAAACACTCCATCAATTTGAAAACAAACTTTCTGCTTTCTATAGACGTGAAACTGGTGATATCAAAAATTTGTGTGGGAAATGCCAAAACAAAATGAGCTAAAGGAACCATACAAAAATAGAACTTTAATCAAAAAAGATTATAGAATCAAAATCTTCGAAAATACTCATTCAATAGGCTCTCAGATGTCGTAGTTCTGATGAAACTTCAGATTCAAGCGATTCGTAAGAAACGCCCAAAAGCAAAGTACTAAAACCTAAGATATAGGAGTTTGTCTCGTGGAATAAACCTCTTTAACCAGGTGTTAAAGTGTTGTATTAAACCTATATGGTATGTTCGCGTGATGAGACATACCAAATTCCAGATTCCCTTAGGATAATGAAACAAATATAACGCCGACCTGAAGCCACCAGATGAAATTTGTAGTTATCCATGAATGATGCTATAATTCTATGCCTTAACTCCCCAAACATTCAAACCCTGTATCTCATGATATGATCCTAGTTTCGTGTAGAAATATACTTTATAGTAGTTACGGTGTGGCAAGAAAAGCAATGACCTCCTATGAAGATCCCAAACTCCGCCTTTGTCCTCACCAGCGATCAAACATTAATTTGGCAGCAAAATGAGAAAATTCACAGCCATACTCCAAAACCCATTCCATGGGAATGTTTAACTTAACCTCCCAATGTAGAATTCTCAAACAACTTCTTAGCTCTGCCAAAACCCCATTTGAACAATCAAAACTTTATCCATAATAGAAGATGGACAAGGAAATGTTCCTCAAATTAATTTTGGAGCCAAGAAAAAGAAAACTTGGTCAGATCATGGGAGGCTCTATGTGTCTCTTTACCTTATTTCAAATAGAACCCTTCCTGAAGATTCTGTGTCAGCCTGCCAAACTAAATCTAAGAAGTAGACTATTCACTCACATTCCGTGATGAACGATACAAGGATCTAACCAAACATATTCAAAACTCTCCGTGATATAGGCCCCCCAACATGCCAAATGATATCATCATCAAAGATGAGCCTCTCAGCCAATGACAGATGGACAATGTAAAATGTGCTTTAAACAGACAAAGAATACTTGAGAAGAAAATCTGAAGGAAATATAAAGAAAAGAATTGTTTTTCCTCTGTAAAATTGGTCTCAAGAAACAAAGAGAAATTTAGAGAACACTAGCATCAACTTATAAACAATTAGGAAATAATACCCAATAGTCACATTTATCACTCATCCCGGAAAAATCCGCTGATCATCTGCCATCCCCACATAATCCACGGAACTTCACTGATCAAGAGTAATTATGATAAAAACCAGCCCCTGACAAGTCCAGATAATATCCATTCTGTAAATTATCAACAGGAGGTTTTTATGCAAAAAAATGGATTTGCTTACAATTGTTTAATTTGCCAATTTATACAAAAATGGGTTTTTGCTCCAGAATCTTTACAAAGAACAAAAATTGCCAAGATACGCCAATGTCGCTTCTTCACCAGCACCCTAAGCTGCCCATCCCTGCTGCCTTCTGCATCTGGGCAATGCAAGAGTCCCAGACAGGGGTGAAAGCAAAGCCCGGCACTGCTACTGGGATTGTACTCTCACCTAAAAGTGCACTGCAATGGCACTATTTAAAACAGATATGTCACATGCTAATATATCACCACCATGCAT
Organism: Tetrastigma voinierianum; assembly: GCA_016808115.1. NCBI lineage: Eukaryota > Viridiplantae > Streptophyta > Magnoliopsida > Vitales > Vitaceae > Tetrastigma > Tetrastigma voinierianum. Next base: position 180,289 of record JAEQBH010002873.1, read on the forward strand.
ATATTAACATAATTCTAATCCATACAAATATGTTATTCACTATACAATAACATAAACTTAGCTCACATGGGTTAAGATTATCCCGCTGTCGCCTTGGAACGCCTCAAATAAATATCACACAAACATGTTATTTTTCTCGGCAACAACATTATCAAGATCAATGTTAACAGGTTAAATGACCCAAATGGGCCGCGGACTCCATTCAAAACACATCTTAGTGATTTCCTTAACTTACCCAAACTGAATCGAAAAACCATTTCTTCCGCTTGACCGGTGCCTCACTCACCCATCCACATGGCAACTCAAGAAGGAGTGCCAAGAGAAAACCTACCCTGAGCTTTCATCAAACTCCCAAACCAGTAAATCCAATTGTAACCTGTCGTGGGAAGGGGAACTTTCTCACTCCTTGGCCCTGCGAAGCCGGGACCATCCGATACCGGAATTTTAGAGAGAAAGTGGCTCTCTAAAAACCCTTCTCCTCACTCTGTTGGTCTCTCCCCTTCTCCTTCCCTCTCCCAAACCGGGATTTCAAGCACTCCGGCTTTTTCTTCCGCAGGAAAAGTCCTCTCATCGCCACATGCCAAGCCCTACTTCTCATCGGACACCCGGACACCCTTATCTCATCAATCTACCTTGGAGAGACATCCCCAATGGTGATATCATGCCATGCCGCCAAAGTGAGCCCCACTCGACCAAGTTTGATCGCACCGCAGATCGACACGTGGCGCCTCGCTCCGGCAAAACGCCAAAAGCGGGCAGGTGTCAGCGTAACCTCCGCCTCTTAAAACGGAAAATCAGACATTTTGATCTCACCTTTAAATTCGACGCGGGCAGCTAGGATTCTCAGCTTGGCACTTATCTCAACGTGACCGCCGTCATCCAAGATCTAGGAAAATTCCATTTTCAAATCCTGTAAATACTGTTTTATCCTCTCCTTAGAAAACATGGATTTTCCTAATCTCAATAATATTAAGTTTTTTGATATTTATGCAGCAACAACTCCAATAAAATATCCTTCCTTTCTCAATATAAAACATGTTCCAAAAAGAATGGAAGTCAAATACTACTTCGAAAAAGAAAGATGGGGCAAGATCAACCTGATCCTCGAAGAATATATCAAAGGCCTCAAGGTGTAGAAAATACGTGTCATCTCGCAAAATCGAAATTTGATCTCAAAAGAAGCATTTGAAAGTCTGTAACGAGACAAAAACTGAAGAGGAGTAAAGGCATTCAACAACAAAATAATTCTTACAACCGGGGTCTGAAACACTTCTGGGCAGATCCACTCATTTAAATTGAAAAATACTTTTACAAAAATGCAGACAGAAACCAAAAAGGAAAGAAAAAGAAGAAAACAAGAAAGTCTTATATTCAAACCAATAAAACCCCTTTTAAATTAGAGGTAATAAAAGTAATGATGAATTGATAAGACTTTTTAACACAAAAATTAGCAGAATAATAGAAATAAAGATCCCTCTGTTTAAAACCCAAAAGTAAATCTCTATGGATCAGAAACAAATTCTATTGCTTCTAAAAAACTTACAAGATATTACTCATCGCAGCAGTTAATGCTTAAAACAAGAAAAAACTGCATCAAAAGACGGCGCAAACTTATCAAAGGCCTACTCCTCCGTATTTACAATTTGAGGAAAACAACCAAAAACAAAATAGTTATAATAGTTAATGACATCTATTCTCGAAAATATAGATGCTCTTTCGAACATGAAATCTTCATTGTGCCGTCAAATGCAAAATGGCAACACGCTATTTGCAAACGCATGATGATCGGGAATGCCGGTCCACTAGTCACGCTGAAAAGCCTAATGGCAGTCATTAAAACTTTGGGTGGGAAACTACCTGCGAAAAGAAAGATTTACACAGCTTTAAAAGTACAATGAGTAAGGGAGAACAAAACTCGCAATCATAAGATAACAGCTATGTTATAAATCTGTAAGATCCCAGGTGGATCCTAAGCATTTATGGAGAAAGCAACCTCTCCATATAACCTTAAGATAGAACACTGCAAGTAATCTTAAATGTATTATGATGTGTTTCCAAGAACTTTCTCGATGGTAAGAGTCGATGCTAGAGCTTACTCGAAGGAAAAAGATTCCTTTATGGTCTTCCGGCAGCATTTTCAATCAAGGTGAGTTCAAGAAGCCCTTAGAGAAAAACATGGAGGAACAATCCAATTTGACTCCCTTACTTATGGAGATCTCATAAGTACAGTCAAAAGAGAAGGTCTTAAGTTGTGTTCCCAACTTAAACTCCAATATCAAATTAAAAAAGACCTAAAAGCTTCTAAAAAAGATTTAGGTTCTTTTAGTGCTTCTCAATATGCACGCCTTCGATAATTCCAGCCTAGTCTCGAAGACCCGAAATCCGAATTTCTCAAAGAAAGGCAAAATCGTACTTTGATTACAAAATTGTAATTACGGTTAAAAATTGCAATTAGTTCTCAGATTCGGATGACAAACGGATTGTACCGCTTCGAATCGCCTCACAAATATATTTAGCAATGCAAAATTGTATCTTTCTGGTGAGACAGCCAGCCCAAGATGCTGCAGGCACGCTTCGGTGTCGAATCTGCCGAAGTGCATAAAAGGGCACGAGAGAAGTATGTACCATGCAAATTAGTAAAGTGGTGGCAACAGAGTGAAATGATGTGAAAATGGACTCATCAGAGGCAGCGTCGGTCATCAACCGGGCAAAAGGGACATATCAAGTTTTAGAATCTCTGACTTCAAGTCACTAGAGGCCAAATTAAACAAATAGTGATTCATCTCCCTACTTAGCCAACCAAAACCCTGTGGTTTATTGATGATGCAGTCTATTTTAGGAGCTTTAGGTAGGGTAGTGGCTTCAGATTGCAAGAGATCTAGCGTCGTCATGCTTCAACACAAAGAAGGGAAAACTGTTTCCACGCGTAGTATGCAAAGTTACGTGGTCCCCTGTTTATAGTTTTTGACAACCTGAGAAGAAAGGTAAAGATATGACTTTCTCCTACTTGAGTTTTATTCCCATTTTTAAGGCGAAGTCTTCTGACAAATGCTAGTTTTGAGTGGAGGGAATGTTGATCTTCCAAAACATGGACCTAATTGTGGAAATTGCTTTGGGTTTTTTCGATAGTCGTGACGCCGTAAAAATCAGTGGGCTGTTTGGGTGTCAATGCCGCTTTTAAATCATGTATTTATATTATTACAGTGCCTGGAATGGGCCATTGACGGGCCTAAAAACATGGGACTATGTCAAATTCCTGAGAAGAATGGAAGCGCCAAGGATCAAGCTCCACCTACCAAGTATAGGGTTGCTCGGGGAGAGTGTGGCCGTTCTCACTCGTGTGCATAAAAGCTGGGCGCCAGAGGCAGGCGCACGCCTGAACAGCCTAGATTTGCTCACTTAAGAACCGGCTGAGCTTAGGATTTTACCGCAGAATAAAAACCAGGTAAGTCATTTTATTCCACACGCTGGAAAATATATTTCCTTGCTGAAAATGATATGTTTGGTCGAGGATTTAAATTAAATTACTGTGTATGATCATTAGCCCAAGTGAGCTAATCTTGATGCTTGAAATTGATTAGTCACATGAAGCATCAGGCGCGATTGATTATTATGCTTAATATATTCATGTTGATATGTTTGCATGTAAGACGCAAAGGGATTTATCGAACTCCGGCATACATAAGATCCATATGCACCGAAACATCCCAGAATATATAGGAGCGTGTTGCATGAGATGAGTCTGTAAGAAAATTTGGCTCGAGGGTACTAAAACAAAGTTAATTACCTTAGTGGTAGTCCAAAACCAAACATATATCAACCCGTGCCTGAGCCGCCCGCTTGATATATATATTCATCTGAGGGTAGTCCATGTCAGTAAATGCAATATATCAAACCGTCTGAGCGCCTGGGCTGATATATATTCATCTCAGGGTAGTCCACAACAAATAATATATATATCAATCGCCAGCTGCCCAATTGATATATATTCATCTGAGGGTTGTCACTAATAAAAACAATGTATTCTCATACGAGGCCAGTGTGAGAGAGCTCCAAGGAGACTCAGATCTCGAAGCCGTGGTCATGTAGATTCAAGTAGGGATCATGCATTTGCTTGAAATGCAAAAGTTTAATTGAACATCAGACCGCATGTCCCTAGGGGTGGCGCAAGTGCAGCCCACTTGGGGAAGACGCTTCCTCCCACCGAAGCTTTAGCTCACCCCGTCGTGGGACCCCTTCTATTTTACGTGCACAAAGAGCGTGCGCAGTAGACCCACTGGCCCTGAGGTGCTCAGAAGAGAGTTTAGAAGGAAAGCCTGCCAGGCTTTGATGTATACATGTATTAGAATTATCTAATTTAATGTATGTATTGTATAAGAGCAAAACATAGTTAACTCTCAGAATTATCGTGATATGGGCCGGTCTCATTTCCATTTAGGTAGTGTTGAGTACCGGTTATAGCCAAAAGTTTCACCCTTGTTGTTGGCTATTATGCATATATTGACCGCTTGGGGGACGTGCATAGCGCAAAGTACTGTTGGGGGTAGAGCTTCCTCGCACAAAAGGTGAGTGACTCTGCCCGATTTTCTAAAGTGGTGCCTGGGTAACCTGAACACTCGCCCTGTAGGCACGCCCGCTGTCGACGGTAGTCAACCGACCTGCTTTGGGGCGTCACAGCCTTGGCATCAGCTAGGTATACGAATACCTAGGGAGCTCTAAGCTTTAAAGTATCCATCACCACAGGTTTGATGTGGAGTAGTATATGGAAACCTATAGATTGAGAATTTGGGCTAGGCCATAAGTTGAGGAAGAGCATCACCACTCTGGGTGTGGTTTGATGTTTAGTTTAGGTAATGGTCATCTCGTATGAAAAATCACTGAATAAACTAGACACCACGCGGCACGTAGGTTGATGTGTTTTTGTGTGTGATCTGGTGAATTATTGTGTGATTGATGGTAAAATGTTGTGTGAATAAGTTTGAAGATTGGTGTGTATACCATGTCATGTCAGGTTTGGATGGGTGCTGTGATAAATAGCACATAGGAAAGTTTGTGAGAAATTACAAAGGAGTTAAACCGGAAAAGAAGATGTCAGAAAATAAAAAAATAAAATTGGTGAATTTAATCGATTAGAATTGAAGAAAAAATAATTTTCTAAGGTTTGCTGTTGTATAATTGAGGGAAATGGAAGAAATAAATTTTATAAATTATTTCAGAGTGGGAGAAAATTTTTCGTTGAAAAACCCGAAAGTTTTTTTTTTTTCTTTTTAGCGAAAAAATTTTATAAATTTATTTGGTTATAAGGTGAGAAATAATTTTCTAAAATATTTTATTATGATGTAAAATCGAAGAAAAGTGAAGAAAATAATCTGAAATCTGAGCCAGATGCCATCTGAAAAAAATGGAAAGTATTTTTGTGTCTCTAGTAGCAAATAAATGAAAAAATGAATGCTTATGTTCAGTATTTCTTCAATAGCATGTGTGAAAAATGTATATATGTATTTTCGGGTGATTTTCCTTTAATTTAAAAGAAGCGCCCCGTCAAGAAGTGTGAACTGCCGCTACCGCCAATTGTATTGTGAATTTTGTAGAGCCAGCCTGGTAATTGTATTCAGCAAAGAGTGGTGAGGGCTGGAAAAATTGTGCGAAAATTGTATTGCAAAAATACACTTTTGTATTGCAGAAGAGGGCTCGTTGTATCTGTGGAAGTATTAGATTGTAACAGTAGTTATTAGGAAGGCAGCACTCACTGCAAGCCTTGAAATTAAATGCAACATAGGTTGCTGGAAATTGTATTGCAAGAGGTGCAGTGGATAAAATTGTATTGTAACACAACTAATTGTATTTGCAAGAGAGTAAAGAGGGCTAAAATTTTCGTATTTGCGGACTGCAGAGGCATCGGGGAAGAATGTGGTATTGTATTGCAATGTAGAGTGAGAGTGTATTGCAGACCACTAGCATCGTCAAACAAATAACAAAGGAATTGTATGAATAATAACTGGCCAATCCGTGGAATAAAATAGTCAACCACAACCATTAACAAGAAGCTCGAAAAATTTTTTTTTTGAAAATAAAAATAAAAATAAAAACATAAAATTTCCTTCGAAAAATAAATAAATTTATTTTCGTAAATAAAAGTTCTTCAAAAATGTGTCTTTGAAAATGTACCTAAGTTGAAAACCATATTTTAAATGCAAAATGATCGAAAGTATACGCCGAAGTTATATGTACGAGATTAAGTGTCTCTGGTCGTAGTTATACCCCTGGGAGATACTTCCTGTGATGCAGATTTGGGCTACAATATTTGAAATCGTGATCGCACAAGAGAAGGCGTAGAAATATATGTATGGTGTATCAAAGCGTATAGAAAAAGGGTAACGCTGCAAGCTATGAACCTTTCAAGAGATCTAGGGGATTTAACATCAGATTAATGCAAGAAAGCTTAGAATTTAATCGAATAAATTGAGCTGGTCGAATTTAGCACCACTTAAGAAATGAACTGCCGCTTCATGGTTGTAAGCTCCGGGTTAAAATCGCGACCGCATTAGCCAGCTGTGACCGAAATGAAAGTTAAATTATTGGCCGCCATGTTAATTCCGCGCAAATGGCTGTGCAGGATCTAGGACACAGACGTCCACGTGGCACCAGTCGCAATCAATCGACACCGACTGCATCGCTCGACATTTGATCAGCCGTGCCTCGTGGAGAGTCGTAGTGGTGCCGCAGTGAGGTCGCATCGCACGTGTGCCAGCATAAGGTGCAGTCGTGAGATCCTAGGAACCCCGCAGGTTTAGGACGCATCATCCTCCCACATTCATAGTGGGGAAGAGATCCACGGTGTGACCATTGGTTCATACTGCACGAGAAAGCAAGCGGAAAGGCAGAGATTACCGACAAGCACCGTGATTAGATTCAGTCGCTTCTAGCCTAGAATGAGGCCCAAATATGGTGGAATGCGTGCAAGGACCCTAGAGACCTTAGAGGAGAAGCCAGGAAAGAAGAAAAGGTGAGCTCTCCTCAGGATTAGGCGTAATTATTTGATATGTCGAGGTGTTGGTGCACAGCCTGAGATCTCAAGGACTCCCCACTACAAGAGAATCCTGAGGATCATGGACATGTCAAGGTTCGATGTCATCCCGGGATGGATTGGCTGACGCACTTAGGGTCATTATCGACATGAAGGCAGGTGAGGGTATTACCTCCTCCACACACCAGACTCGCACTGCTAGGCCTGTGGTGGGCAAGACACATTTCGCCTCGCACAAGATACCCAGTCCAAGTGTCGTAGGTCGCTAATGTTAGCTCTCACCAAAGCCCAGCCCCAAAGGATCTATGCAGAGACCCACACTGGATTCCCACCCTCAGCAGTGTGCAAATGTGGATGTTCCAGATGAGCACCGCCTCCCTTACACCTCCACTCGAGGGTGGTGACCTCAGTTACTCCCAAGTTACAGATTCCCTACTCACCATCTCTATGACTGCGATAGATGGCACTCCGTTGAAGTCGCGCAATCCCGAGTCCAGCTGGCAGGAGTTATCGACGCGTTTATTGATCGTAAGAATCTGCACTGGCTACCGAGATCGCGATTTTCCGACTTCGTCACTCACGCGGGTACAAAGGCAAAGGGCCAAAGGTAAAGCCAGAGGAAGCTACGCAAGTCATTTCTCAAAGATAGGTCTCGCACACCGGTTACCAGATCACCGAGGGTTGGGAGCATCGTGATATCCCTGGGCGACGCTAGACGCCGCGATGGGCACTTTGAGTTTACTCGTGATGCCGCGGACGGACACGCGTTAGCAGCACCATGGATCCCATGGCAGATACCCGAACCCTATTTAGATCGGGCCATCGTGAGCTCGTGGATGACATTCGATCTACCCCGCCGAAAGTGAAATGCAGTTGGTCACTGAGACTGTTTTTTACAACCGCGTTGCGTTCAACGCCAGGGACGCTTTCTGCCCGCAAGCGAAGTTTTAGCTATCGAGGGGAGATTTTGTATGATCGCAGTGTCGCATCAGGTGTGTCGGGCCTGACCGAGAAGGTCGAGTGGCAAATGATGCGCGAGAGACCGAATGTCAATTTTGAGATACATAAGCCGGGATTGGTCGGGTATTACGTGAGGTTCGAGAATGGTCGGTTGTCCATTCTGGGCGTGATCAGAGGATTGCCTACTGTGGATATGCGACCCAGCTGTCGGGACCCAATTCCCCACCATGTAGAAATCAAGGGTATTCGGGAACACCTCGTAGACACCAAAGTGTTGATGAGGCCTCGAGGGAGTGATCCTGCCTAGTTAGCAATAGCGTAAGACCAAGCCACACCTGGCCATGAGGACTAGGGGTCAAACAGATTGAGCCCGAGCACGGATTTCCCCTGCAGTATCGTGAAGAACCCCAAGATTTTGTGGGATGTGTGAAGTCCCGCTAGTAGTGACGTGAGAGTATGCAAGACACCATTCCTCCAATAACACCCCTAGCACAAGCCCAGGAACTAGAAGTTTCAGCCGGTGTTATGCCGTTAATCTCCAAAGAACACAATCATGCTAGTGGGCCAAAGTGTGGGTCTAAGTCGTGACGTATCGTGTTGCCAACAAAGCTAGTGGACCTGGGGTGGTGCGTGACGCATGCTGGTCATGATCGTCAAGCTGACATGGATGAATACAACCGTCATCTGCGTTGTCAGCATCGGAACTCAGCTTCCGATGTCGCATATCATCAATTTTACGAATTTGAGCTAGTTAAGGCCTTTGCAGGCGTGAATAGATGTTCTCCCTGGGGATGTAGGGTGAGAGCTTGACCTGGCTAAATTCACTCGCTGTTGAGAAAAACTCATATTCTGTAACATGGTGAATCCCTCAAGCTTCGTTCCGATCGGCGTCGTAGTATGAATTACTATGTCGCGCACCGCAATTATCACCAAGATCGAAGCCCGTAAGTACGGTATGGTCATTCACCACTTCGTGAAGCTGGGTGAGTTGCTCTTTAGACTACGTCCAAATTTGAAGACTCCATGATGAATCAAAGACGTAAGAGGCTCCAAAGGTGTGTTTCAGGCAGAGTCATGTGACTCGGTATTTGCAAAAACATATTTGCCGTTATCAATGTTGCACTTATCTGAAAGTGATAGGAGCTCCGGAGTACCTTCCGAGATGAAAAACATACTTTGGTTATTAGATTGTCGCAATGCAGATCGAAATTTATGATAGAGCCCTTTCGGGCAAGATCCCTGTTCGGATACCCTTTGAAATTGCATTATAGGGTGCTGCCTAGCTAGTGGGGCTCTAAATGGATGTCATATACAGACATGGACTAGATTGACTCATTCATCGATTGTCAATGATCGACCTCGTGGTGTTGGGCTGCTAATAGCCACCCAAGTAAGGGTCATGTAGGGTTTTTCTTCACGTTGTGCATGGATTAACACTGAAAATGGGAGGGCATGTTACGCAAATCATATGTGTCCCCGGATCTATGCAAAGAGATTAATTACCCCAGGTGGACCGCCATAACAACGCTATCGCGAAAAACAATCACGGCAACCATATGAGGCATTAAAAATGAGGCCATGTAATCTTCTCATCGTCCTATTAGAATGAGACACCTCTCGAGAAGGTGAGCTTGATACGCATTAGCCAGCCTCTCTACTTCGCCGTAGCCTGCAGGAAGAGCTATGCTGGATTTGACGACGCGAATCTCCTTCGCTTAGAGTTCGAGGTTGGTGGATCACGTTCTTGAAGGTGATGCCAAAGAGAGGTTCAAGTCGTTCGCTAGCACCTGAAAGCTATCGCCGCGAGGTTTACTGGGCCTTTCAGATACTGAGATAAAATCGTAGCATCGACAGCATTATCGCCTGTAAGCATGTCGTGTCCTCGAGGTGTTTCACATCTCCATACCCCGGTACATACCCGATCCAAAACAAGGTAGTGGATCGGGCACGGACGAAGCCATTTAATCGACGTGGACCTTTCTGCAGGAGGACCAGGGTGCGTGCATCGCTTGTAGCTCTGGATCGTGTTTCACTCTTGAAGACCCGCGAGCCAGCAGGCGCGGCAGACCGTGGAGCGGAGGAGTCAATTGGAGCACTTCCGAGACACTGATGCGCTACCCATCCCCTTCTCATAGTTTAGTCAGTTAGCATTTAAACTAATAGTTCACGACTAGTTTACATGATGCATAATGCACGTTGCACATGCATGTGAGTGATTATGATTGTTCTGAATTTCGGGACGAAATTCCTTTTAAGGAGGGGAGAATGTAAGACCCGAGAAATTCCAATTTCTGAAATAAGGGCAAAATCGTAATTTTGATTACAAAATCAGAATTACGGCTAAAAATTCGTGAATTAATTCCTCTAGATCTGATGACAAAACGGATTGTTCGTTGAATCGTCTCGAAATCTATTTAGCACGCAAAATTTCAGAATTTCTCCGAGGATGGGCCGAGCCTGCACGCTTTTCGGCGATCGCTCTCTGTTTCCCATAAATCGTTTTCGATGCGACAAAAGGCACATATAGCATGTACTACGCACTATAAGTGGTATGAGTAGAGAAATGACGAAAACTGATCACGAGATAATAATATCAAACTGTAAAAGGGACATATTTGCATTTTAGAATTCGACTCTTGGTCACTGTGAGCCAACATACAAAGATTCATCCTCATTAAGTCAACCAAAAAACGTGGGAAGCCATTTTGAGTGATGCAGTTCCATTTTAGAGAGCTTTTTAGAGAGAGAGAGTGGCTTCTCTCTAGATTTGCAAGAGATCAGCCGCAAGGCCTTCAACAAGAAGGGAAAACGTCACGAGCGTGCTACGCGGTGGACCTCAAGCCAGTAGTTTCGTAACTCCAAGAGGTAGGATTTTCTCCCTACTTGAGTTTTATTCTATTTTTAAGGGTTTTTTCGATGTTTCTGCTTAGTTTGAGGTCGAGGGGTTGCTTGATCGGTCCCCAAACATGGGACCGAATTTGTGGAAATTGTTTGGGTTTTTTCGATAGCCGTGGATCGCCTGCAAAATCGTGGTCAAGCTGCGTCACGCCGTTTAAATCATGTATTTATATTACAAAGGTTTGAATGGGCTTGATTGGGCCTAAAACATGGGACCGGGCAAGAATTTTTGAGAAGAATGGAGCAAACAAAGGATCAAGCCCACTACTGCTTAGGGGCTGTTTGGGAGTGGGTTGGTCTAACTTGTGTATTAAATGGTTGTATGGTATGCATTGGGCCGGGAATGGCCGTGGATTTCGGGTTCACTGAGTGAACCGCTGTTTTTGTGATTTTACGGGAATAGTAAACGAGGGTTTCACTATTCCCGGAATAATGTTTTGAAAATATATTTTCGTGAAAACATGTGTTTGGTCGAGTGATTTAAATTAAATTACTCGTGTATGATCATTAGCCCAAGTGAGCTAATTCTGATGTGCTTTGAAATTTTTTGATTAATTACATGACATGATTGTGTGATTGAATATTATGCGATTATATTCATGTTGATATGTTTGCATGTGATTAGACTCGTATTGAACCACACATGTATTCCACATGTAATCGAAACATCCTAGGAATATAGAGTTAGTACAGGACAGTCTAGAGAAAATGGTTCTGCGTGGCCCAAAATGCTAATTATCGGAGGGTAGTCCACAAACTAAATAATATATCAATCGTCGGAGCGGCCCAGTTGATATATATTCATCTAGGGTAGTCCATTAAATTAAATAATATATCAACCGCCTGAGCGCCCTGGGCTTGATATATATTCATCGGAGGGTAGTCCACAAACAAATTATATATATCAATCGTCGGAGCGGCCCAATTGATATATATTCATCGGAGGGTTGCCCACTAATAAAACAAATATTCTCATACGAGGCTTAGGCGAGTGTGAGAGAGCTCTGAGGACTCCTGATCCGAAGTTACTCGCAGACATCTCGGGGCTAGGACTGCATTCGGCCAATGTGTGTTTAAATTGGAACATTGCACTGCACTTTAGTGGTGAGTAGCCCACTTAGGGCGATTCTCCCACTGAGCTTTAGCTCACCTCACGTGGGACCCCTTTTATTTTACTGTGCAGGAGCGTATGGGACGACTCATCCCAGAGGCCGAGCTTAGAAGAAAGCTTGTCATGGCTTTATGTATACATGTATTAGAATGATCTAATTTTAATGTATGTATTGTATAAGAGTAAAACATATAACTCTTGTAAATCATTGGGTATATAGTTGGATTCATAGCTCAGATATGTTGAGTAATCGTTATGGGCCTGGCGACTATATTTGATATATATATTGCATTGGATCTGCTTGGGACAGTATATGCAGCACCGTTGGGTAGAGCTTCCCGCACAAAGGAGACTCCCCACGAGATTTTCTAAAGTACTGGGTAACCCGACCTCCACCTGTATTCCGCTGGTCGACTGCAACAACTGACCCCCTGCCAAGGCCACATAAATAAATTTCCAAAAATCAAAACCTTAACAAAATTCCAATAATTTTCATATAGATTTAGAAGTAACAATGTTATAAATTAAAAGTACGTTGTTAGTGTTGTTAATTTTTAGTTTGTAACACATTTACGTTTTACTTTATTCACTTTCAAATATTACTTTTAAAATTGAATACTAAAATGATTAATAATATTTTTTTTTGTTAAATAGTATGTTTTTTTATTACTTTTACCTTTAAAAAGTTTAACTTGTGGGTTTTATTTCTTTTTTTTTTTTTAAATTTTAGGTTTGTAAAAATTAAATATAAAAGTATAAAAATAAGATTAAAATATGAAATTATTAATATTATAAATAAATTTTATTATGAATAAGAAAAAATATTGTTTTATATTTATTAAATTACTTATTAATATAGGTAAATGTGTTGATATATATCAAAGTTGATTTAGACTTATTCCAGCTTATTACACAAAAAAAAAAACCAAAAAAAAATTTGAACACTAATTGGAAAAGAAAAATCAAGTAAGTTCCACAAGTAAAAATAGTAAGAGCGTATTTAGCAAGGGGGAGATGGCAAATTAAGTGGACTTGGATGGGGAGATGAACATTTTTGTCTTCTACAAAAATATGTATCAATGGCTTAATCTTTTGATGGTTCTATCAAATAAGGGTTCATTCCAACCTTCAAAACATAATTTCTCATCATTTTAAGAGTATTGGACATATATAATTTATTTTGAAAAATAAAATTATTAAAATAGGTTAAAAATAAAAATAATATCAAAATTAGTACATAAATAATAATACCGTAGCTATTTAATATAATATTGAATTTTTTTTATCTTAATGTTAGTTATTTATTATAGTATTAAAATATTTTGAAATTTTTTAAAATTAATGTCATAATCAATGACTATGATTACGGTATTGACTTAAATTTTTTTTAAAAAATAGATGATAATTTTTTTTTATTTTTTTGAAAGAATAGATGATAAATTTTGTATATTAGTTTAAATGTTATTTTCAATTTCAACTTATTTTTGATAAATATTTTTTTAATAACTCAACATCTGGTTTAACTCCAATTTTAAAGTGGAAATAAGATATACAAATGTGATGTTACAAATGCAGTTAGGCGGCCACATCCCTCTCTTCACACTTTTGGGTGTGAATAAACAATGAGAGAGCTAATGTCCATTATGGTCAAGATGCATTAACTAATACTGTGAATGACACGTGGAATAGAACAATTCAATCAAAAGACGCTATCAGGACCTTACAGAGCACACTTGTCTACAACACAATCATGCTCTCCCATTAGTTAGATCTTACAAGGCCATGTCACGTGATTCCCCACATGGCCGATCTCATCTACATCTTCAGATTATTCTTCTCCTCCAATGTCTCTCGCATCTGTAATTCCTTTTTAGCTTTAAGAACATTTTTGTTCTAATTCCCAACCGCCTGAATTGTTTTATTTTTTGTTTTGTCCTAGGATGCTTCATGATTCGATTCAACTCCACTAGTTTTTGTTTTTTTTGGGGGATTAGATTCAATTCAAATATGATTAATGGAAGCTATGTTTGGGAATTGGAATTTTAATTAAAAAAAAACGACACCATAAAACTCCGAAGAAGTAAAATCCATTAGAAACTTTAATTTCATTTTAATATTTTAAAATATGTTTAGAAACACTTTACATAAAGTGTCTTATTTGTATATATTTATAGAATTAAATTTTTAAAATTTTAAAACAATTTTAAAATGTATATTTGAAATAATTTAAAAGTTTTTGTAGATTAAAAAATAAAATAAAATTTTGGTATCAATATATCTTATTTTCTTATTTGGGAAAAAACAAAAGTTATCTTAGAAACTAGCTTTCCACCTACCCATACATTTTATCCCAAATTCTAAGTCTAATTTTTACAATAAATTGTTGGACTTATGTTTTAAAAGCACTAAGGATCCGTTGATGAAGAGCCAAAATTAATCATGGGACCATTAGATCCCCGCACTAAGCTAATTAGTGATATAGCCTATTAATAATTATTTAAAGATAAGAAACCACAAAACAAGAGTTTACATAATATGTGCAAGAAAAAAACCTTATTCCTAAAAAGAAATCTATCGATCTAACATGGCAGGATAGAGATTGCTATAGGCCTATTAGCCTCCTTACTTTCCAATGGATTTAACAGATGAGATTGCTACACTTGGCCTATTTGTCTCCTTACTCTCTAATGGATTTCTAATTATAAAAAAAAAAAAATAGAATACAATATAGGTGGCTTGGTGTCGCCTGATTGGTTGCTTGTTTGACAAGTAACCCTATAAGGTTAGAATTTGAGTATATAAATAGACCCATTTCCTAAAGGACCTCGACATATATTCTCCATATGGTCTCTTTACACACATACGTGCGGTGTTCTTTCCCTTTAGTCTCTGCAATTAGGCGCCACACCTAGATTTGTCGAATTAAATTAAGTTTGAAAGGTTCCGCACCAAGGTTAGTAAACCCTAAGCCTGATGACATTAGTGTATCACATATCTTATCCAATCATGATCCAGACCTCCGATATACATTGATCCCAACAATTAGTATCAGAGCCTGGATTGAATCAATGTGTGGTAAACCGAATCATTATATTTTTACATGTATATTTGATCTAATTAGATATATGACGCTTAGGTTTTATGTTTCATGTTATTTATATTTTTGTATGAATGAATGTTTTATTTTGGCCTTAATCCATGGTAGAAATTTGATTGTATTTTTTTTTTTATGTAACTTGGAGGCTAATCATAAGATTAGGTATTCTCATTGATTTTATTTATTTATTTATTGGATAATTCTATGTAAATTCTGATTTATCGATAATTATATAATAAGTATCCAAAGTGGAACAACCGCATGTTATTGTTCATTGCCTTCGTGTAGATCGAAGCCTCGGCTTGGCTACCAACACCATAATCATGTAGGTATACAAAGGAGGGTCAAGTGGGAGGAAGAGGGTCATCGAAGACCGACACGTCCACACGTGTCGCATAAAGCTTAAGCTGAGACTCAGACTCATGCGCTTGGCTTCCGAGGCAGCTGTGGGCACGTGCTAGCTTGATTGGAATCAAATTTGGCCGCCAATCCCTCTTCTCGTGATCTACCTCCTATAAAATTTCGTGTCCAAGGTCCATAAAGAATGGCGAAGGATTTTAGTTTTTGGCCTCGTGACGTCATTGCGTGTGTAGTCCTGATTTGGACGGAATTCGACCAAAGATGTTCTTAAGTGTTGTTCTATCCCCCATAAAATTTCATGATGACCAAGTTTGTGCGGTGATCGACAACTATTCTTGTTTTTGGATTTTTGGCGATGCGTGGGGGTCAAGTAGCGTCGAATTTGGACACACAAATGTTATTAGTCGTTCCTCATGTGGTGATATACCTTCCCGCATAATATCGTGATGGATCAAAGTTGTGTACCAGGATTGTCCAATTTCCATTTTGGTGTTTACTATGAGGGACTAGTTAAGAGTTTTGTGTTTATTGGGCCAAAACCCTAGGAAATCAATTCTAACTTAATCCATTAATTCAAAGAATTTCAAGACCTGGATGGAAAAAGATGGATTACAAAAGCTAGATATCAAGGGGGTTCTCGCCCTATCAGCTTTGTTATTTTCTAGGGAAACCATGGATTAAGGGCCCATTATTTATTCTTTGCTTATAATTGTTTTATATAGATATAACATATGATGTATGCTTGCCATGCTACTTAGGAATAGGTGGTGCCATATACTTCATCATGTGATATATACATATGCATAATGATATTTGTTTTGTCTAGATAATATTATTATGAAGTATTTAGTTGAATTATCAAAATATTGAATGTGAGTGAAGGTTAAAACTAATTTAATTAATTTTAAATCTACGGGCTCCATTAAGGGTCCAATAATAAAATGACATGATCGAATTTTATGGGATTGGAACTAAAATAATTTCAAAATTTTAATAAGATTGTAGAACCCAATGTCGACATAATACTAAGAAAGATAATTTTGAAATTAAATTAATGGCTATCACATTCAATTTTAGCAACATTAATGTCTAGATATTATTATTATGGAAAACCTAATACCAATGTAAATATTGAATGGTGCATGTTAAAATTAATTTTTATTAATTTGAAACATGTGGACTCCATTAAGGATCCACACAAAATAATTAAGTAATGCCTCAAATGCATAAACATGATCGGATTTATGAGATTGGAAACTAAAAATAATTTTCAAATTTTAATGAGATTGTACTGACCCAACGCCGACTCATACTAAGATATTAAAGATAATTTAGAAATTAAATTAATGGTTATCACATTCAATTTAGTAACATTAATGTATATATAATATTATTATTATTATGGAAAAACCTAATAAATTAATGTAAAATATTGAACTATGCATGTTAAAATTAACTTGAAAACATGTGGGTTCCATTAAGGATCCAATAATAAAATGATTATGTGATGCCTCAATCTAATAAACACGAGGAATTTTATGGAATTGGATCTAAAATAATTTAAAAATTTTAATGAGATCAGAAGACCCAATGCTGACAATACTCATATTTAAAGATACCTTTAAATTAAATTAATGGTTATTACATTCAATTTTAGTAACATTAATGTCTAGATATTATTGTGACGCCCCAAAACCCGGGGGTCCGTTGACTACCTGTCAACCCAAGGAATACAAGTGAGTCGTTACCCGACGCCACTCTTTAGGAAACGGCGCAGTCTCCTTGTACCCGGAGCTCTACCCAAATACAAACCCGTATAAACCTGTCCCACCTCAACAATATACGCAATATATCCAATACGGTCACTGGCCCATCAACTCCGTGCTCAACACATATATTCAAACTTATAGTCCAATAGCTTCAAGATTCAACAGCTTACTCTATACAACATATATATTAAAATACTCAAATCTTAATACATAAATATCATCAAAGCCACACCCTATTCTTCTTATCCAACCTCAAGGACGAACCTCACGCACGCCCCGTACATGAAAAAGGGGATCCCACGACGGCGAGCTAAAGCCCGCAGGAGAATCGCTTCTAAGTGGGCTACTCACCACCCAAGTGCAAGGTAATGTTCCAATTTAAACGCCCATTCAAGCAAATGCATGATCCTACTTGAATGTCTACATGACCAACCCGCATCCCGAGTCCTCGACTCTCCCACACTCGCCTAAGCCTCAGATGAGAATTATCAGGTTATTACTGGCAACCCTCCGATGAATATATATCAATTGGGTCGATCCGACGATTGATATATTATTTGTTTGTGGACTACCCTCCGATGAATAAATATCAACTGGGCCGCTCCGACGGTTGATATATTATTTGTTTGTGGACCACCCTCCGATGAATAAATATCAACTAGGCCGCTCCAACGGCTGATATATTATTTAGTTTGACTACCCTCCGATGATTAACATTTTAGACTACCCTCCGAACCTTTTCTCTGCACTTAATTCATGCACTCACTCCTATAATACTAGGGGTGTCCCAAGCATATGGAATGCATGTATGCCGCCTCCATTACAAGATAATCACACGCAAATATATAACATGAATATATTTACATAGGAAATTAAATCATACAACATGTTATGATTTTTATCATTTCACACACACCAAAAATTAACACTTGGGCTACTGTTCAAACACAAGCAATTGATTCAATTACTTAACCAAACACATAATTTCATCTTATTTACATTCTTAGAATGATTATTTCGAATAGTAAAACCTCGTTACTATTCCCAAAATCACAAATCTTTCGGCTCACTTAGTGAACCCTGTTTCACGACCATTTCCGGCCTCAATTCAATCAATACACACATCAACACACAAATACATGATTTCACACTGTAATCACAGTGGAGCAGCCACTTTGCCGCCCATATTTCTCCCCAAAATTTTATCAATTCGGTCCTTACAGACCGTATCTAACGTGCCCATTCCTACTTTTATCATCTCAAGCATGCATTTTAATGCCAATTTCCACACAAACAGCCCACTTCGCCCGGCAGTCACTACCATCCCAAAATCCCAAGAAAATTCTACAATTCGGGTCCCATGTTTTGGGATCGACTAAACTGCCCTCACTCTGCCTCAAACTAACCGAAACATCGTAAACCCTTAAAATGGGAATAAACACAAGTAGGGAGAAATCCTACCTCTTGAGTTGTCAAAAACTGAACCTGGCCACGCAGAGCCTGCTCCGGGCTGTAGAACCAAAGCCCTCTTGTCTGGCGAAATCCAACTGGTCCGATCGCGTGTATTTCCCAGAGAGAGAAGTCATGACTCTCTCTCTGTAATCACCATTTTTATCCTCCACGCCCACGCATTCCACCGGGTCTGGAAGTCACTGCCGCTTGTTTAAAAGTGGGAGAGATGTAGCCACTATTCTCTAATTTGGCATCTAGCTCATTAATGACTCCAAAAATGACATTTATGTCCCTTTTTCCTCGTATTTGATATTCTAAGACTACCCTACTGGGTCCGTTCATCATTTACCATACCACTTATGGTACATGAGCATGGCTTATATGTAATGACCCGTATCAAATAATACAAGTTTGCTGTTTGAATCGCTTGATTAAGTTTGACCAAAGCTGACTAGGTTTGACCAACACTTAGTGGGTTGACCAAAGTTGACTTTTCTCAAGAATGAATAATTTTGGGCTGACTAAGGCAATTCATTTCGTAGGCCTCTGGTCGATACGAGTTCATAGATCTGGCTAACGTCACAATCCAACTTAATGGATAAAAGCTACTACTATTAGAAGTTCAACAAGAAGACTTTATCGCTGTTCAAATTTTGTCCTGGATTTTTACCCAATTGACCTAAGACCCTATATAAACATAGTTTGGGATTCCAAATAGAAACTTCTAGCCTCCAAGACATCTTTTTGAACCCCAAACCTAAGAGAAAACTCTCCAAACCGGAACACCATTCGGGCCGAGGTAGCCACCAAGGCTGCGGAAGATGGAACCGTGACGAGGCACCTCCGCCAACCAACAGCTACACGCGCGCACCATGAGGAAAAAGTAATCGCCGGATGATGTCGGCCAGAAATTTCATCGGCTTAACCGCCGCCGGACGCTGCCGTGGATCTCGCCGGGCGAACCCGACCACAACAAGACCGCCACCAGTTCTCATGGATTTTGGCCATTTTCCGCCACTTCGTGCCACCCCATAGCCCTTTCCACCATTTTTGGACCTTCTCGAACTCATCTACGTGGTCCCTTTTGCGATTTACAATCGCTTTGGAAGTTACAAACGAAACGAATTGGTCGAAGCTAGGATCTGGTTTTCCGGCCACCAGCGAGCGAACGTTAGACCAAGGTAATGGTACCAATGAATTCCTGGTCTCGGGCTTCCATTGATATGTGGTTTGTAAATTTTGGACGCCGTTTTTGTTAGTTTTCCATTTAGTTGAGCCTGCAATTACCGGTAGTTTCTGGGATCGAAATGTAGCATCAATTGGTCACCTGACAAAATTGAAGTTGTATTAGTGAAATTGGATGTTTTAGAATTACCTGATCTGCTAAATTTCGAGAAATTAGCTTCCTGGTGAAAAGCCTCAATTTTGCATTCGCCCATAGGGTTGACTATGTAATCGGGACTCGCTCTGAGTCCAATTTGGATGGGTTTCTAGTTCTAACAATAGTTATTCTAAGGCCTTCTAGGGCATCCTAAGGTTGTTGGTTCAGCTTATTAGAGCCTCAAGGTAGTTTTATCTATATTACAGCACTACGCCTTCTGCCTGAGACTCCATCCTCAGTGGGAGCGGGACTACGTCTATAGTCTGTGAGTGGTTTATATGTTTTTAAATGATTTGGGTATTGTGTTGATATATTTCAGCCAGATTAAATACTTTACATATATATTGTTTTTGATCGATGGTTGGTTGCATTCGAACATGATTTTCTGGGCTTTCATATAAAACAAGTTATCATTTCATGTGAATTTTGTCAACATTTAATATTTGAAAGCCACTGTGTTCTGTGGATGAGTCTATGGTGTTTGACATGGGGTACAGCGGATTGAGGCTGTAAACTATCTCTTAAAAATCATTGTAAAAGAAAAAGGGGGATCTTTGAGATTTGTGACCCACTCCATACTGCATTTGCTGAAAGGTACATGGAGAATGAGAACGGTTTATTAGTCACACGTTGTCGTGAGGTCGGCTCACCCCGACGCTTATTAGTTGCCACGCTGCCGTGAGGTCGGTTTGACCTCGACGGTTTATTAGTTGCCACATTGCCGTGAGGCCTGGGCTTGATTCCCGACGGTTTGTTATTCTCGGGCTTCGTTAATAAGAACTGAGGTCGGTTTGACCCGACGGCCCATTCCTTGGTTTGCCACTCTGCAATCGTTGAGGTCCGCTTCAATTCGAATTCCGCTTGGTATTCTGGTTTGCCACTTGACGCGAGGCCTGCGCTAATCTCGAATTCGGCTAGGATGAGTACATGGTACGGTACAACGTTGGTTTATGTGGTATGGACGTTGTTGATTTTCTAAATGTGGTATAACTATTTTAATACTCATGGTTTTGGTGCATTTCATGGTTATTTTATCACTACGACTATACATGTTTTGTGCTTGACTTATGTCAGGTATTGAGTTCAGATTATGTTTTCTTAACATTGGGACGACTAATTTGTCGAGCATGATCTCGTATATGTTGACCTGGGTAAAAAGTTGGTTTTGTGAAATGTTTCTAAACGGGAACTTTACAAAGAAAGGAACTTAAGGTTTTGAGAGGAGAACTATTTGAAACAGTAAAAAATGTTAGTTTTTCCTTATAAACTATGCCACTCACGAGATCATTATCTCACATTATCGCTTTAAATCGGTTCCCAGTCCGCATTACCGTAGGGCCCATTCGCCTGTGATTTGACGTCGCCTCTCCGCCTGGCACCGTCGTACCCCATCACATTTATCTATTCCGAAGCTCATGTATCGGGACTTATTCATTTCTACTGCACTCCCTAAATCCACGCATATTCTGTGAATCGTCTCGACATTAATATTAAACCCATCGAGTTCCTCATGTATGATGCTGGTTATGACCTACCCTTGGATAGGCTCTACGTGGATTTATCTATATATTTGAGGTATTATGTCGTTAAAGTTTACTTTTAGGCGGGGCCCTCAGTGGCATTCCCTAGAGATCAGACAATGGGACTCCACTATGACTTCACCCAGGTACCTCGAAGGGTATCCTGCCGGGTCCCGTCACTCTTGGTATCGAGCCTAGGTTCCCGACTCTTTGGGGTTGTACATTGTCGTGGTACCATCCAGTTGTTTGCAAGCACTCAACCTATCCTTGAAATTGATTACATAGTTCATTTATTCTGAATATAGTTCTCTTCCTAGATGGCACCCTGGGGAAATGTGGTATAGACTACTTAGTTGAATAAGGTCACTCTTTCTCAGAACTAACATCCTAAGTTCTGATTGATGACCTATTTGATCAACCTGTGTGCAAGAGTGTTCTTAAGATCGCTTGAGGTCGTGGTACATCAATTAAGACAGAGTCAAACATCTCTAAGACTGATCTCAAGACGATACGGGCGTTATGAGTTTCTAGTGATGTCTTTCTGACCACCAAACGTCCAAAGAAATTTCATGGATTTAATGAACCTGTAAGACCCGAGAAATTTCAATTTCTGGAATAAGGGCAAAATCGTAATTCGATTACAAAATTGTAATTTGATTAAAAATTGCATTCTATTCTCTAGATGACAAAAACGTATTTCACCGTTGGAATCGGCTCGGTAAATCTAGTTAGCACGTAAAATTTCGTAATTTTCCGAGACAATGAATTTACACAAAGCCAGGCATCATACCGGTGTCAGAATTGATTTTCTATGACGAAGGCACATATAGCATGTACTCAGCTGCACTACAAGTGGTATGAGTAGAGAACGATTAAAAATGGGGACGTCCAAGTAGTGTCGACATCAAACTGGGAAATGGAGGACACATGCATTTTGAATTTGATTTAAACTATAAAAATAGCCAATAGTGCATCTTCTCCTTAAAATGAACCAAAGCAAAACGTGGGGGAGCAATTTGAAGATCCAGCAGCTGCCATTGTTAGAGAGCTTCTGAGAGAGAGGGGCGCTTCTCTAGAAATACGCCGCATCTGGACCGCTGGATTTCCCCGACGGAGCAAGCAAGGGAAAACGCTCGACGCGGAGCAGCTACGCGTGACCCCGGGTTTGAGAGTTTTGACAACTCCAAGAGGTAGGATTTTCTCCTACTTGGCTTTATTCCCATTTTTGGCGTTTTTCCATGTTTGGTTCGGGGCCATTAAAGTTTGAAAGTGATCGGTCCCAAACATTGGGACCAATTAAGTAAAATTTTAAATTAAAATGGAGCAGCCCGTGGCTGCTCCATGACTGCAAATGGTGTAAAAGGGTTTGTTTTCTGTGTAAATCATGCTTGATTGGACCGGGGCTCTGAATGGTCAGCACTTGGTTCCGCCATGAACCGTTGATTGCGGATCTTCGGGAATAGTAACCCTGTAAGCCACTATTCCTGAACAATATTCAAGAATATATTTTCGTAAAATTATGTGTTTGCTAAGTAATCAATCGAATTGCTTTCAGGTTTGAACATTAGCCCAAGTGAGCTAATTTTGGTGTTTGAAATGCTAATTTAGCAACATGTTGTATATGATATATTTTTTATGTAAATATATTCATGCATATATATTTGCATGTGGTTAGATCAGACGGAACCTGCATACATGCATTCCATATGCACGGACACCCTAGATTTGGGGAGTGAGCGATGAGACAAGTCTAGAGAAAAAAGGTTCTAGGGTTGTCTAATAATGTAAAATGATCTGAGGGTAGTCCAAATTAAATAATATATCAACCGGGCCTGAAACGCCCATTGATATATATTCATCGGAGGGTAGTCCATTGAACAAATAATATATATCAATCGTCTGAGCGGCTCCAATTGATATATATTTATCTGAGGGTTGTCCACTAATAATATAATAATTCTCACACGAGGCTGAAAGAGCGGGAGAGAGCCTGAGGACTCCTGATCCGAGTCGGGTCATGCAGGACATTCAAGTAGGATCATGCATTTGCTTGAATGGGTGTTTATTTTGGAACATTGCACTCCGCACTTAGGTGGTGAGTAGCCCACGAAGATTCCCATCGAGCTTTAGCTCACCCCGCCGTGGGACCCCCTTTATTTTACAGTACAGAGCGCATAGGACGTCTCGCCCTAGAGACTGAGATTAGAAGAAAAGCCTGATTGTGGCTTGGCTTGACGATATCTCGCAGTAATAGAATTTTTCTAATTTTAATATATGTTGTATAAGAATAAATTATTAACTCCTTAAAACTATCATATAGTTGTCGTAGTATGATGAGTATTGTTTATGGGCCCAAGTGGCCGCCTTCCGACATATTGTGAATATATTGACCGTTTGGGGACAGGTATTTGCAGTGAACAGTACGGGTAGAGCTCCCGTACAAAGGAGACTCACCGACTTTCGTGGAAAATGCTCCGTCACTGACATTCACTAGTATTCCGCTGGTCGACGGTAGTCAACCGACCCCCTGCTTTCAAAAACAACCACCTTCCATCCATACTTAGATCGGATTGTCATCGTTTTCATCGACGAGCATTCAGTGTACTCGGTAGCTGAGCCGAACATGAGAGACATTCGTTTGGTGTTGCGCACTTTAAGGCAATACTAGTTGTATGCCAAGTTCAAAGAAATGAGAATTTCGTCACGAGGGGTTCTCGACATGTAGTTTATGCTGATGGCATTCATGTGGATCCTCTAAAATAGAAGCAAAGTGGCAACTGGGGAGCAAACTAACCACGATGACGTGGCGCGAGTTCCCTAGATTAATAGCGTATTACCGCAGGTTCATAGAAGGAATTTCAGAACAGCGTGACCACTTCAGCTGTTTGAATAGAAAGGAGATCGGCTTTCGTAAAGGCCATTTATTCGATTCTTGTAGAATGGTTCTTTTCTAGGGTTTGGTTGGGGAATTTCTCCTAACCCCTAGATTTGAAGGATGGGAGGTAAGACCCTAATCCTTGGTTATTGTGTGAATTTGAGGTGATTTTGTATAGAGGGATACGATCTATGGATTACTTTCTTTTTGGAAGTTAGATTTCATCCTAACCTAGATCGTTGGAGTGATGTTGGAAAAGCCCTAGATTCTTATTTAAGATGTGTTTTGGAAGATAAGCCTGGGTTGAATAGAGTGGCTTTGATGTGTGTTTGAGTATTGGGATTGATTTGGTTGGAAACTTATGGAAAGAGTGGGAAAATCATAAATTCTTGCATCTTTGTGGGTCGATTTTTCTCGCACAAATAAGGTATTTTGGCCATAACTTGATCATTTTTGTCTAAACCTGGTGATCCTGTGCTTGAAAAGAACCCTTTAGCACTTTATCTTCCAGTCGAGTAATATGGAGATGGGGAGTACAAGAGGTGTTTCTGTGTTGAGTGCTTGTTTGTAACCCTAATAATGAGTGTTAAATGTTGATCCCCAGTAAGTGTAAGAGAGTGCACTTTGGGATCAAGGTTTATGTTTGAAGGTATAAGAATATACGTGAGTCGAGTGGTGATAAGTACAGACCACTTGAGTACTTTACATGACACGGATTGGTGGGAGAGGCTAAGGAATCTTATGACTTTTGTTATTTGCGTATCCTCGAGTAAGCCTGGTTTCACTTCCTGGGAGACTCATGGATTTGAATCCAAGGAAGGTAGGGATCTTATAACCTTCTCCCCGTGTACCGTGGTTTGATGTTGTGGGAATTTTGTACCATTCGTGCTTTGACTGCAGTGATTTGCTAGTGATATATAATGCATATTTATATATATGGAAATCTTGAATTAATTATACATGATGTTTTAAATATCCATGTGGTTGAATGCTTGGTGAAATTGTTTTAAAGCATGACATGGGTATGAGAATGTGAGAGTCCTGATTGATGTAATGGACACAGATCTATGACTAGTCCTTGGGCCGTAACCTGCAAAGGTCATAGATATATGGATGTGGGCATATCCTCGGGTGGTAAGTCCCAACAATTTGTCATTATCTCAGATGATTACTAGTCCCTAGCTGAAAGCTCGAAAGAATCCACCGACGAGGTCGAAGATGGTGGTAGACAGACGGCGTTTCCATCATCAACCTAATATATGGAAATGCCTATGTTTTTGAGATATCTTGAATTATTTATAATTGAAATGTTTATGAGCATGGTTTGTTAGGGATTCACTACTGAAGTCGGGTCGAACTCATCCCCATTATTTCCTCCACCTTAGATTGTAGGTAACGAGACCAAATTTCGTGGTGACATGAAAGTTGACCTCGTTTTTGAGGATGGAAAGATTGTATGCCAACCTTAGCTTGTTGTGGTTGAGCATACGTTGATGAGAATATTTAAGTGTTATGTGGATATTCTAAAGGATCTCTGAGTTTGAGGTCGAGATCGAGTATTCTTAAAACTCTCTCCTCGAAGGTGGTACGCTTGGGAAGCGAAAGCTAAATCCTCGCTACATAGAATCTTTTGAGATTGTTGGAGAGATAGGTCCCGTGGCCTATAGGATTTGACTTGCCGGAGGAAGCCAGTCCATAATGTGTTCCACATCTCCATGCTACGCAAGTATATTCCGCATTCTCACATGTGTCAGAGACAATCGTGAGATCGAGTCAAGGATGACTTATCCTATGAGGAGCACATAGTGCAGATTCTGCTTAGGGAAGAGAAGGAGTTTCGCAACAAGACCATATCCCATGAAAGCCATTTGAGAAACCACCTGGCCGTGAGGGAGCGACTGGGAATGCAGAGACCGTGATGCGGAGCCGTGATCCTCATCTCTTCCATAACATTGTGCACGAATTTCTCGTGGACGAAATTTTTCTTATGGGATTGTAATGACCCGCACTCAAATAATACAGTTTGAAACGTAGTCACCAAGCTTCGATTGCCTGACCAAAAGTTGACTAGGTTTGACCAACACTTAGTGGGGTTGGACTAAAGTTGACTTTTTTCAAGAATGAATAATTTTGGGTTGACTAAGGCACTGATTGCAGGCCCTCGGCCGATACGAGTCCATAGACGGGCGGAACGTCCCAATCCGACTTACGGATAAAAAGTTACTAATTATTAGGAAGTTCAACAAAGAGCACTTTATCTGTCTAAATTCAATCGGGATTTTTACCCGAAATTGACCTAAGACCCATATAACATAGTTTGGGATTCCAATGAAACCCTAGCCTCCAAGACACTTTTGAACCCCAAAACCTAAGAGAAAACTTCAAACCGAACACCATTCGGGGTCGAGTACCACCGCTCGTGGAAGATGGAACTGCATTTCCAGGCACCTCCGCCAACCAACGCTACACGCGCTGCACCATGAGGCGCGCCACCGTCGAACGATGCCGTCAAAATTTACGTGTTGAACTCACGGACGCCGATCCGGGCCTACACCCGACTGGGCCGCACCGTTTCTTCACCCGAGTTTTGTGATTCGGCCATTTTTCGGCCACCCAGGCCACCCCATAGCTCCTTTCCACTACTTTGGACCTTCGAACTCATCCTCCACGTGGTCCCTTTTGCGCATTTCACCGTTTGGAAGTTACAACGAAACTTAAAATTGGTCTAAGCTTAGATCTAAGCCCGCCACCACAACATCGTTAGACCAAGGTAATGGTACCAATGAATTTCCTGGTCTGCTTTCCATTGGATAGCGTGGTTTGAAATTTTGGACGTCGCTTAAGTTAGGCTTCCATTTTGTATTGTCGTGCACTACCAAGAAGCCTGGATCAAATAGAGTATCAATTAATAAATTGGACAAAATTGAAGTTGTATTAGTGAAATTGGATGTTTTTAGAATTATTGACGGTTAAATTTCGAGAAATTAGCTTCCTGGTGAAGTTTCCCGTCTTCAGTCTGCCCATAGGTATGATCATCAGATCTGTTTTAGTCCATCTGATCTAATGAATGCACCTACACCCCAGTATCCATGGCTGTTGGTTCAGTTATTGTGAGCCTAAGCGTAGCTCTTTATCTATATTACAGCACTCACGCCGGCCTGGAGACGATCCCCGCAGGGAGCTGGACCGAGCGTCTATACCTGTGGAGTGGTTTATATGCTTTTAAATGATTTGGGGTATCGTGGTTGATATATCTATCAGATTAAATACTTTACATATATATTGTTTGATCGACATGGTTGGTTGCATTCAACATGATTTTCGGGTTTCATATAAAACAAGTTATCATTTCATGTGAATTTTGCCGAACATTTTAACTATTTTGAAAGTTTTACTCGTGTTCGTGGGATGAGCTCTAAGTGGTGTTCGGATATTTGGGTACATGGATCGAGGCTGTAAACTATCTGAAAAACTATTGTAAAAGAAAAGGGGGATCTTGAGATTTTGTGGATCGACTCGACACTAGCATTGTCGGGAAGGTACATGTGAGAATGAGAACTCGTTTATTAGTCAGCTACATCGTCATTATGGAGGCCTGGCTTTTGACCCCGACGGTTTATTAGTCACACGCGCGTCGTGAGTGCAGGCCTGGCTTGACCGACGGCTTCATTAGCTGCCACTGCCGCGGAGGCTCACTTGACCTCGACGGCTTATATTCACTGCCACGTGAACGTGAGGCCCGCTGACCAGACTACGGTATTCTTGCCTCGCTTACTCAGAACGCGGAGGTCGGCTCGACCACTAGCTTGGTATTCGGGTTTTCCACGGTGAACGCGGAGGTCGGTTTGACCCGACGGTTCGCATTCGGGTTTGCCATGGTGACTTGAGGTCGGTTTACCCGCCCGCTTAGGATGAGTACATGGTACCCGCATAACGCTATTATTTATGTGGTATGGACGTTGTTGATTTTCTAAAATGTGGTATAACCATTTTAATACTCATGGTTTTGGTTATTTTTATCACTTGATGACTATACATGTTTTGTGCTTGGCTTATGTTGTGTACAGCTTCAGATTATGTTTTCAACATTGGGACGACTAATTTGCTGAAAGTACTGATCTCGCATATGTCGACTTGGGGTAAAAGTTGGGTTTTGTGAAATGTTTCTAAACGGGGAACTTTACAAAGAGTGAACGGAAGGTTTTGAGAGGAGAACTATTGTAAGACCCGAGAAATTTCAATTTCTGGAATAAGGGCAAGATCGTAATTTTAATTACAAAATTGTAATTACAGTTAAAAATCCGTAATTTATTCTCTAGACTGATGACTAAACCCGATCGTATTCATCGAATCGTCTCGCGAAATCTAGTTAGTATGTAAAATTTCGTAATTTTCTCGAGATTACACGGTCGCACGCCGAGGCATCGCCTCGTGTCAGAATCGGTTTTCGATGTGACGAAAGCCACAGAACACGACTCATGTACCATGAGTAGTAAGGAGAGAAATGATGAAACTGGATGGCCGAGATAGTGCCTTCGAATATCAACTGAAAGAGGGACATAACGGTATTATAATTTGATTTTTAAGTCACAAAAGACAAAAGAGCAAATAGTGCTCCTTCTCCCACCTTTTAAGCCAAAGTAAAAACGTGAGAGGCTTTTCATTTCAAGATGAGGTCAAGCTCGAGAGGGTTTTGTAGAGAGAGGGTGCTTTCTAAGATCCCTACTACCCATCTGCCACTTGACTTCATGAGAAGTGGAACGCTCTAGACATGAGTTGTGCTACGTTATGGACCCCGGTTTATAGTTTTGACAACCCAAGAGGTAGGATTTTCCTTACTTATGCTTATTCCCATTTTTAAGGGTTTTTCGATGTTTCTATAGTTTGAGGCCGTGAGGGGTTGCTTGATCGGTCCCAAAACTGTGGGACCGAATTGTTAGAATTTTTGAGATTTGTGGATAATGTCGCGGATCGCCGTAAATTCTCAGCTGCTCGTGTTTTTAATCTAAGTTTGCTTTAAATCATGTATTTGTATGGAAAAGGCCGGGATTGGGCCGCTTGATCGGTCCCAAAACATGGGACTGAAATTGTAGAAATTTTGGAGACTCTCGACACCGTGAACCTTCGTAACTGTAGGGTCGCTGTGTTGGAATTTATTGAATAAATTCTATTTCGTGAGTGTGGAGACCGGAAATGGAATGGAAATCATCACCAAGAGGAACCCATGCAGGTGCGTGGTTGCCCGTGGATGCCCACTACTTCTGCCGAACTAAAAACACCTGGGTTTGTATAAATGGGCTAAATTGTCCATGTGTTTTGGTATGAAATTGTATGAAATGAGTGACTTGATTTGGTGTGGTGTAGAAATCAATAGGTTAATGCTTGTCGAGGATTAATGATGAGGTCACAATTATACGGAATATAATTGTGTATGTATAGCCCATTGGGAATGAAAATTGTGATTTGCTCAATTATATGGAATATAATTGTGAGCATAGGCCATTGGAGATGATTATGAGTTGCTCAAGTGAGCTACTATCATGATGAGGATGTGTTAAAATACATGAGTGTAATTAGAAGTTGATTGAAATATACACTAATATTGTAAATGATTTTGAAAATGGCATAATGATTTTCATATGCACTGTAACCTAGTTAGTGTGAGTGCATGATACAGTATTTTTATAAAAACGATATGGTTGTGAAAGGAATTTCCAAAGGATGATATTCCTCGAGAATTGGTTTGAGATTTAGCTATCAGATCATTTCTGATGATAATCATGACTGCTTTCGGAAAGCTCACCAACCAATTCAATTCTGAGGGTAGCTTCCATATTTTACCTGAATATTTTCTGTAGTATATTTTCAAGAACAAAAGTTTTATTTTGAAAATGATTACTTCATACATGGTTTAGGCAAGTGTGGAGTGAGTCGGTGAGGACTCAGGACAAGCCTGTCCAGAGATCCCATGTATCTGTATTTACTTGAGGTGTGTCTAGTTTGGAGCACAGACTCAGACTCTAGTGTAGAGTAGCCCACTTAGGGCTTATCTCTCCCACGAGCTTTAGCTCACCCCGCCGTGGGACCCCTTTATATTTCAGTACATGGAGCTGAGAAGACAATCCATTTTGAAGAAGCCATTTATGGGTTTTTGATGGTTTTTTTTTGGACATACATGTATTAGTCTTGTATGATGTTAATATATGTTTGTATAAAAGTGTAAATCAACTATGGAATTATTGGGATAATTTGGAGAATAGTCAGTATGTTTTTATGAGTATTGGTTTATGAGCCCAAGAGGCATATTTACCATGTCGGGGATTATATTGCATTTATCGATTGCTCAAATGTAAATGGTGGTTTATATTAGTTTTGTATTCAGTAGAGCCCCCGTACAAAGGAGACTATGTCCGATTGTGAAAAATGCGGTCACCCGACATTCACGAGGGACCGCTGGTTGCAGAGTCAATGCACCCGGTTTTCGGGTGTCACAGCCTGCATCGTAGCTAAGGTATACGACATCCAGAAGGTGTCGGGCATGGCCTAGGATATGCAAAGCTTGTAGGAGCGTTCGTTGTGGATTACCGGCATGATAGACTGACACAATCACCACAGCCTTGGTACGTAGCTTAGGCAGAATACCTAGGGAGCTCTGCTCTGGTATCCATCACCACTGGGGTGGTTTGGGATGGAGGGGTGGAAGCCTGTGAGATGGAGGCTCGGGGCTTAGGCCATGGAATGTAAAAACATCACCACTAGGTGTGGTCTGAAGGTTGAGTTTAGGTATGAGATTACCTAGGAAAATCAATGGCTAACACTAGGACACTACGTGCACGTGTGTCGACGTAGTTTGCGGTGATTTGGTGAATTACCAGGTCAACATGTGAATGTTTGATGAATGGTATGATTGATGTTTATAACATGTTGATTGATCATGTGTCAGGTTTTGGATTGTGTGCTTAGGTGGATAGCACTTAGGACAAATAAACTAAATGTTGAACACTAGATTAGTGTGAGAAACAAGTTGGTTTGAGAAAAAATCGGTGGTAAAATGGTCCGCATCGTGTCTCGACAATGTACTCCATTGACAAGATCAAGGTGGGTTTTGTGGAAAACTAGAAACGGTTTCGCTTTTGGCACAAGATAAATAACAAAATTTCAGGCTTAAAATTTTCTAAGTAGCAAGGAAGGCTACTGATGAAAAAAAAATGACGATGAAAATAATTTTTCTAAGATTTTACAAGTTGTACAATTGAAGAGAATGGGGTAAAATAATTTTTTTTTTTTAAATTTATTTTGAGTGTCCAAGAAAATGAAAAAAAAAATAATAATAATAATGATTTTAGTGATTTTTCCAAATACCGAAATAACTAGAAAAAAAAACAATGGCCACAATAAAAAAATTGGTGCACTTCGGAATGGGCACGCTTCATTGGAGCTGTAGGCGCCGGGCAAAGCCGAAGCGGCGCGCTGGCGGCAGGCGCGCGCTGGGCGTGCTGGTTACGGTAGCGCCGGGCGCTGGGCGGTGACGGGCGCAGCGCTACGGCCGCTGAGGCGCGCTGGCGCGCGGCAGCGACGGCAAAGAAGGCAAGAAGCGGGCGCTGCGGCGTGCGCGGCAGGCGGGGCGCAGGCGCGCTGGGCGTGAGCGGCAGGCGAGGCGTGGGCGCGCGGGGCGCTGGGCGTGGGCGCAGCGGGCGCGGGCTCGGGCGCGCTCGCGCTCGGTCGCTTCGGCGCGTACTCCTGCGTACTCTACCATTTTCGATCCGTTAATTTCGTTTTTTCCTCGAGTCACCAAATGAACACCGCTCATTGTAAAAAAAAAAAAAAAAAATTTATTAAATTCAAATAAAATCAAATAAAATTTTGATAAAATTTCGAAATAAAATTTTCAAAAATAAAATTTTTGAAAATAAAATTTGTTGAAAACAATATTTTAAACGCGAAATGATCATGTGATACACCGAAGTTATGTGTGCGATTAGTGTCTCTTGGTCGTGGTTATGCCTTAGAGATACCTATTGGATTCAACTACCATTTGAAATGGTGATTGCTACTCAGAAGTTGCGCATTTAAATTATATGCATGGTGTAATGCGTATAGGAAAAGGGTGAATGCTAAGGTTAGGGATTTCGACCTTAGGGATTTGGATAATGAAATGAACAAGAGCCTAAAATTTTATTTGAATAAAAGGAATTAAGTGGTTGGAATTTAGCACCACTTAGGAAACGAACGGGTTGGTTCATGGTTGTTAAGTCTATCAAGTACGTGCATCGCTAGTTGTGACCGAATGAAAGTTAACAGATTCTTGTTGCCATGGTAATTTTGTAAATGGCTAGTAGAGGACAAGGACATAGAGGACGTCCATACCTGGCACCGCACCACCGACACCGTCAGCCATATTGATCACCGCAGGCCGTAGGTGTTACAGAGGTTTTACCCACGTTTCTCTCGCATAGCAGTCGTGAGATCCTAACCTCCGCAGGTTTAGACGTATCATCCTCCGACATTCACAGGGGGAAGAGACCCGATGGTGATAGGACCATTGGTCATGAGATCGAGAAGGTGTTAGAGGCTACAGATACCTTCACACTACCAGATTAGATTAGCCGCATTCTAGTTGTGAGAGCTATACCACATGGCTGAAATGGGCAAGGACCTCTAGAGACCATAGAGGAGCCATTGTAATTGAGTTCTCCCCTAAGGATTAAGGCGAGAATAGGTACGATATGTCACAGGGTTACAGAGTTAGAGATCTCAGACTCTACTCACAAGGACTGAGGATTATGGACATGTCGTAGCAGTTCGAGGTCATCTTCAAGGGATGGATCGTCGATGCTCTTGCTGTGGTCATATCGATTGTGAGCACAGGAGGGATACCGCCATATGCGTAACGGTAATCGTATATATTTGTAGGGGGCAGGCATGACATTTTTCCGATTTATATGAGTCCAAGTGTCAAGGATGCTTAGCTGTCGCTAGCGAGCTCTTACCCTGGGAGGACGAGGTGAGACCGCACTTTAGATCTACTCCTCGAGTAGTTTACGAATGTGTGGATGTTTTTCCAGATAATACTCAGATTACTCCACAAAGGGTCGTAGACTTCAGGTATCGAAGCTTACACCGGTACTACAACCATCTCTAAGTGACTCCGCGATAGGATGGCAATCGGCCAAATAAGTAGAACTCGCAGTTCGGGCCATGAGCTACCGGACAAAGGGTTTCGATAGACCGAGCACCTCACCATGGGTGCTCGTTCTAATTGGCAAGAAGAGGGGCAGACCCTTCGACCGTGCATTGACTACGCGCTGAACAAAGTTATGATCCGTGACCCAGACTCATTACCGAGGATTGATGATTTATTCACCAAGGGAGAGAGCGCTGAGTCTACTTCAAGATAGACCTTCGTGACCGTTATCATCACCAAGGTTAGGGAGACGTATATCCCTTAAGATGGCGTTTAGGACGCATATGGGCACTTTCGAGTTTACTGCGGATGCTCCTTTGATTGACGAATGCGCCAAAGAAGATTCATGGACTTTATGCATGTGGTGTTCCAACCTTTATCTAGACGCTTGTCGTAGCTTCGTGATGACATTCTGATCTCCCACCGAGTGGGAGCATGAGTTATTTGAGATCGCCTTACGCTTGTCGAGACCATCACCGTACACTAAGTTCCGTATGTTAGTTTTAGCTTACCGACCCGAGGTTTCGGGACACCGGAGTCAACACCGAGTGCTAGTCGACTTGTAGAAGGCCGAGGCAAGATGCGCCGGGAGAGACCGAATGTCAATCTTCGAGATACGTAGTTCTTGGATCGGGCCGGTATTACGAGAGATATGAGAAGGGGTCAAGCTGTCCATCTGTGGATGTGATTGTAGGACTTCGCCTACGCGGGATATGGACTCCATGTGGTTGGACGGCCCCACCATGTGGCAGAGGAATCGAGATACTTGGAACACTCGATACGGTGTTGGTAGCAAGAGGGAGGATCAGCTTTCTCCCAGTTCGTGGAAAGATGTAAGACTTCGCTTCACACTAGTTTGACTAGGCCAGATTTGAAATGATGGTATGGATTTCCTGAGACAATGATCCGCTGATTCTGGACACGTCCAGCTGCCAGACGTATATAGAGCGTCAGATCCTCCACACCCATATCGTCGAGGAACTAGTTTCGCATTAGTGCTATACAAGCACTCTCAACGACACAGATTTGCCAAAGGGGCCAAAGTGTGGGTCAAAGTCAGGGATAGATCGTGGTTACGCAAAGAGAAGCGCAGCGACCTGTGGTGGTACACATAAGGGGTTGCGATGTCGCTTGACATGGATAAGTTGACAAACTATCTAGTTGTCGTAATTGAGACCTAGGCCTGCCATAGTCATACCTGTTACCGACATTGGATTTGGGCTCGAGGTTAAGGCCTTTAGAGAAGCCAGTAGAGATGTTCTTCCCTAGGATTTAGGTGAGAGTCAATCTGATAAGCTCCGATTATGAGGAGAAACTTCGAGGATTCTGCTCATGGTGAGAATCCTGGAGTGGTGGGTGAAAAGGAACCGTGGAGATATCCGAAATTCTATGTGAATGGAAGAGGCTCGAAATGTAAGTTGAAGAGTTATGTAATCAAGATGAAAACACACCGTCGTTATCAGACTCAGAGTCGAGTGATTGTGAGCCTGGGGTGACTCGAGGGCTGATAACCTTGGAAATTTCCATTGGATGTTGCTGAGCTGACAAGGGCTCTGTGAAAGGACGACATGCATGGCATGAAGTGAGTCGACAAATTCATTGATCAGCTGATTGTGACCTTGAAAGGTTAGCGTTTACACACTAAGCAAGGCTGTGTAGGGATATGTGCTGCGGAGGGATTATAGACATAAAGTTGGGAGGACACACCGTGAGTATGTGTCCTGAATCATAAGGGTAGAGGATTAAATTGCCCTTAGTGGAATTCGCCTACAACAATAGTTATCAGGCTAGTATACGAATGGCACCATATGAGGCGTTGTATGGGAGGCCATGTAGATCACCGTTATGTTGGACCGAGATGGGAGAGAGCTCCATTACTGGTCCTGATCTGATTAGAGACACCTCTGAGAAGGTGAGCTTGATACGATAGCGTCTTCTCACGGCTCAGAGCCGACAGAAGAGCTATGCTAATGGGAGACGTCGACCCTTAGAGTTCGGGGTTAGTGATCACGTTTCCTTGAAGGTGAATCTTAAGAGAGGAAAATGCCCTAAGAAGCGTGAAGCTATCGCCGATGTTTATTGGGCCTTTCGAGATACTCGAGAGGATAAGCACTGTTGCGTACTGGTTAGCGTTACCGCCCAGCATGTTAGGTGTCCACGAGGTATTTCACGTCTCCATACTCCGAAAATATACTCCAGATCCAGCTCATGAGGTGGATTGGGGACAGATTGAGATTGACACCTGATGGGGCCTTCGAGGAGGGACCAAGCAGTATCAGTTGATAGTCATGATCAGTTTCATGAATGCGAAGACCGTGAGGCTAGTGAGAGTGCTTACCACAGATGGGTGAGTGGAGGAGTTCACGTGAGAGCGCAAGGACACGATGCGGGCCACATATCCCTTCGTGATTAGGGATGAAGGTACGTAGTTTACCGCTTAAAAATCTAATGCTGGCTAGTTTGCACGCATGATGAGTGCGCCGCGCATATGCATGTGAGCGACATGATTTGTCCTGAATTTCTCGGACGAAATTCTTTTAAGGAGTGGAGAATGTAAGACCCGAGAAATTTCAATTCTCGAATAAGGGCAAGATCGTAGAATTTTAATTACAAAATTGTAATTACGCTAAAAAACCGTAATTTATTCTCTAGATTCTGATGATCGAAACGGATCGCACTACTGAATCGCCTCAAAAATCTAGTTAGCATGTAAAATTCGTAGAATTTTTCCTCGAGATACTAGATCGCACGCTTCGAGGCATCGCGCTCCTGGTGTCAGAATCGGTTTTCGGCGTGACGAAGCCACATAACACGCATCAATGCACTACAGTTTCAGATGAAGAGGTAAACGATGAAATCGATGGCCGAGATAGTGCCGAATATCAAATCTGAGAAAGAGGGACATAATGGGTATTATAGAATTTGATTTTTAAGTCACAAAAGACAAAAGAGCAAATAGTGCTCCTTCTCCTACCTTAAGCCAAAGCAAAAACGTGAGAGGCTTTATTTTAAGATGCAGTAGGTTGGTTTTGAGAGGGTTTTAGAGAGAGAGGGTGCTTCTCTCTAAGATCCCAAGGCATCTGACCAATAAGGACTTCTAAGCAGAAGGAACGCGTTTCTACGCTGAGCAAAGGCACGCGTGGGATCTCCTGGTTTGCGAAGTTTTTGACAACTCCAAGAGGTAGGATTTTTCTACTCTATGCTTTTATTCCCATTTTTAAGGGTTTTTCGATGTTTCTAAGTAATAGGCCGAGGGGCCGTTGATCGGTCCCAAAACTTGGGGACCTAATTGTTAGAATTCTTGAGATTTGTGGAGATGGCCGTGGATCGCCAGAAATTTAGGGCTGCTCGTGTTTTTAATTCCGTAAGTTTGCTTTAAATCATGTATTCGTATGGAAAAGGCCTGATCAGCTTGATCGGTCCCAAAACATGGGACTGAAATTGTAGAAATTTTGGAGACTCTTTGGACAGCCGTGAACCTTCAGAATCTGTAGTGGGCTGTTGTGTTGGAATTTATTGAATAAATTCTATTTTGGTGAGTAGAGACCTAAATGGGGAATGAAATCTGTCATCAAGAGGAACCGATGTAGAAGTGGGTCAGCCCGTGACAAACTCACTTGTTTGCTTTTGAGACCTGTAAAACACCTGTTTGTGATAAATGGGCCAAAATTGTCCATGTGTTTTGGTATGAAATTGTATGAAATGAGTGACTTGATTTTGTGTGGCGTGAGAAATCACAGGTTAATGCTTAATGAGGATTAATAGATGGTGTCACAATTATAATGGAATATAATTGTGTATGCATAGCCCATTGGGAATGAAAATTGTGGATTTGCTCAATTATATGGAATATAATTGTGAGCATAGCCATTGGAGATTATGAGTTGCCTGCGCTACATCAAGGGATGAGTGATGTGTTAAATTTACATGAGTGCATCAGAGTTGATTGAAATATGCATATCGACATATTGTGTGTAAATGATTTTGAAAATGGCATAATGCATTTTCATATGCACTGCAACCTAGAGTTAGTGTGAGTGCATGACAAGGTATTTTTATAAAACGGATAGTGGCTGCGAAAGGAATTTCAAAGGATGATATTCGAGAATTGGGTCGAGACGTGGGCCAACGTACTATTTCGGATGGCACTACGACTGCTTCGGAAAGCTCACCAACCAATTCACTTCTGAGGGTAGTCCCATATTTCCACCGAATATTGTAGTATATTTTCAAGAACAAAAAGCTTGCTTCAAAATGATTATTTTCTGCATGGCTTA
The DNA here is from genome assembly GCA_016808115.1 of Tetrastigma voinierianum. Classification (NCBI taxonomy): domain Eukaryota; kingdom Viridiplantae; phylum Streptophyta; class Magnoliopsida; order Vitales; family Vitaceae; genus Tetrastigma; species Tetrastigma voinierianum. Next base: position 218,200 of record JAEQBH010002873.1, read on the forward strand.
GGTAAGTGTGAGTGAGTCTGAGGACTCGTGACAGGTGGTCAGCGGCACATTCAAGCAGTGATCACGTATTTACTGAAAGTGTGCTTACTGAGTATTGCACTCGCACTTAGGTGGTGAGTAGCCCACTCAAAGGCATTCTCCTGCACGAGCTTTAGCTCACCTCGCCGTGGGACCCCTTTATATTTCCCCGTGCACATGGAGCGCCTCGAGAAGACAATCCATTTTCAAGCAGCTTCTGCCAGGGCTTGATGGTTTTTTTGGACATACATGTATTAGTCTTGTAGATGTTAATATATGTTTGTATAAAAGTGTAAATCAACTATGGAATTATTGGGAGATAATTGGAGAATAGTTGATATGTTTTTATGAGTATTGGTTTATGAGCCCAAGAGGCATATTTACTCATGTTGGGATTATATTGCATTTATTGGATTGTTCGGGATGTGTAAATGCAGTTTATATTAGTTTTATCTGGTAGAGCTCCCGTACAAAGGAGACTCCCGTCCGATTTTCGTGAAAATGCCTGGTCACCCGACATTCACGTAGTATTCCTCATGGTTGACTCGTCGTGGTCGAGAGGTAATCTCCAGATAAATCTAACACTTTCTCGCTTCGCATGAACCAATGGTCTACCACCATCGGATCTCTACCCCCTCGTGAATGCCTGGGAGATGATACGTCCTAAACCTCCTGAGGTTACTAGGATCTCCATGTCCACCGCTATTCAGCCTCGTACTACTGCAGAATACCCTTACGACTCTTACGAAGGCCTCGTTGATCAACATAAGCGTCGTCAATTAGTCAACAGGCTCGACTAGTGCCCCGGATGTCCTCTACATCCTCGCCCTCTATCACCATTTACAATCAACATGGCAACAAAAAAATCAATTAATTTTTCATTTCACCTGACGGCAATGCGTGATGCCGACAATAATAGACTTGACAACCATGAACTAACCCGTTTCATTTTCCTAAGTGTGGTGCTAAATTCAACCACTTAATTCATTTAATTCTATAAAATTCTAGGCTCTTGTTCATTCTCAGCGATCTAAATCCCTAAGGTCATAAATTCTAACCTTAGCATTCACCCATTTTCCCATACGCATCACACCATGCATATAATTTCGTACGCAATCATCACAAGAATCACCATTTCAAATGGTAGTTAACTAATAACAAGATCTCTAAGGCATAACCACAGCCCCGAGACACTAATCATGCACATAACTCAATGTATACGCAATCAATTTCGCGTTTAAAATATTGTTTTCAACAAAATTTTATTTTCAAAAAATTTATTTTTGAAAATTTTATTTTTCGAAAATTTTATCAAAATTTATTTGATTTGATTTGATTTTATTTGAATTTAATAAATATTATTTTAATTTTTTTTCGAAAAAAATTTTATTTTACAATGAACAGTGTTCATTTAATGACTCATGAACAAGATCGAGTCAATCGTTCCAAAACCGGAAGTCGAAGCCGGAAGCCAAGTGCACTGCGGCACCAACCAGCCTACCGACCAAACGAAGACGCTCGCCAGACCGCACGCCAGCCGAGCCTCCCGCTACGCCACGCCGTGCCGCCAGCCTCGCCGGGCCAGCCGCCGCGCTACCAAGGCCGCTGCGTCGTCTCGGCCAAGGCACCGCTAAGGCGCTTGCCGCTCGCGACGCCCATGCCGCCTCGCGGCCGCTTCGCTAGCCGCCGCCGGGCCACATGGGCTTCGCTGGTTCGGGCCATGCACTGGGGCCAAGCCAAGCAAGGCTTAGCCGCTTTCGCTGTCAGGCGCTTGGGCTTCGCTTCGCTAGCGCTCGAAGGCTTCATACAAGCCGCCAAGCCAAGGCTTTCGCCATAAGGCCAAGGCGCTTCACTCAGGCGCCAAGACGGCCGGGGCTTGGTCACTGCCACGGGCTACAAATTTTGTATCGTGACTCGGGGCCCAAGCAGCTTCGCACACAAAAGAGATTCGCACATAATTTTATTGCAATCCCACCAAGCTTTATTTCTTGCAAGAGACCTAGCTTTCCAACTCTTCTTGTATTGCAATATAAATTCACCCGCGCAATACAAAAATCCTTTTCATTACTATAACTGGCAAAGAGTCTCTTCAAAATTTCGCACCATAAATTTTTTTCATTTTTCTCTTTAATTAAAAAATTTTTTTTCTCATTATTTCCACTATTTAAAAAAATCACAAAAATCACAAATCATTTTTTTTTTCATTTTTACACTGTAAATAAATTTATAAAATTTATTTTCCATTTTCTTAAATTTTATACCATATGAAACCTTAGAAAATTGTTTTCCCACTTCATAACCAAATAAATTTATAAAATTTATTTTCCTTTTTCCAGTTTTTCACTGAAAAATTTTCTCCACTCAAATAAATTTATAAAAATTTATTTTCTTCCATTTTCTTCAAATTTTACCACTGTAAAATCTTAGAAAATTATTTTCCTCCATATAACCAAATTTGAAAAAAATTTATTTTCTTTTGCTTTAAAATCTCTCTCACTTTCCAACATCCCAAATAATTTAGTAAAATTTATTTCATTTAATTTTCTTCTCGCTTTACACTGTGAAACCTTAAAAATTACCTTCTTCTCCACTAAACCAAATAAATTATGAATTTATTTTGGTTAATTTTCGGGTCTAAGTTTACACCGTAAACACCCAAAATGTTCCACACATCATCCTATGCTATCAACCAAGCATATCACCCATAAAATTCCAATCACTGCCAACACCTACACCACAGCAGGTAACAACCAAGCATGCAAGCACACTTCACAAAAATCACACAAAACACACCAACACATGCATGCAAGCAACTCTTAGTAGTTGTCCTTGATTTCCTAGGTAATCTCATACCTATACATATCATCAAACCACACCTAGTGGTGATGCTCTCATCCAACTATGGCCTAAGCCCAAATTTTCTATCCATAGGTTCCCATAAACCTATATTCCACACCATACCACCTAGTGGTGATGGATACCCAAACCCAAGCTCCCTAGGTATTCGTATACCTAAGCTCATACCAGCTTCGTGACATCAAAACTCCGGGGTCCGTGACTACCCGTCAACCCGCTGAATACAGCGGAGGCCTGGTTACCCGACGCCACTTTAGAAAATCTGCAAGAGTCTCCTTTGCACTGGGAGTCCCACCCAAGCAAAACCTGTGATAAACCCCATTCCAATCAACAATATATGCAATATATATATCCAATACGGTCACTTGGGCCCACTAACTCGTGGCTCAACACATATATCCAAACTATATCCAATAGTTTCCAAGAGTTAAATGTTTTACTCTTATACAACATATATTAAAATACTCAAATCTCTAATACATGTAACATCATCAAAGCCACACCCGGGCTTTCTTCTTATCCAACCCTCAAGGACCCAACCGCCTCACGCACGCTCCCTGCGACCTGAAAAAAAAGGGGGATCCTGACGACGGGGTGAGCTAAAGCTCGCAGGAGAATCGCCCCAAGTGGGCTACCTACCACCTAAGTGTAGCGCAATGTTCCAATTTAAACGCCATTCGCTAAATGCATGATCCTACTTGAAATGTCTACATGACCAACTCGTATCCCGAGTTCACGACTTCTCACACTCGCCTAAGCCTTGTATGAGAATTATCGTGTTATTGGTGGCAACTCCTTCCGATGAATATATATCAATCGGGGCCTGCCCACGATTGATATATATTATTTCGCTTGTGGACTACTCCGGCGAATAAATATCAACTGGCCGCCCGACGGCGATATATTATTTGTTTGTGGACTACCATGAATAAATATCAACTCGTCCGTCCGACGGCTGATATATTATTTAGTTTGGACTACCCTCCGATGATTAACATTTTAGACACCTCTAACATTTTTCTCTCTAGACTTAATTCATGCACTCACTCCTATAATCCTAGGGTGTCCCATATGGAAATTTGGCTGTATGCTGGCCTCCACATGTGATAATCACATGCAAATATATACCATGAATATATTTACATAGAAATTAAATCATACAACATGTTATGATTTTATCATTTCACACACACCAAAAATTAGCTCACTAGCTAATGTTCAACACAAGCAATTCATTCCTAAATTACTTAACTAAACACATAATTCTTCACGTATTTACATTCTTAGAACACTATTTCTGAATAGTAAAACCCTGCTACGGGCCCCTAAAAATCACAAATCTTCTGCTCACTCAAGGAACCCTGCTCACGACCATTTCCTACTTCAATCCAATCACACAAATCAACACACAAATACATGATTTCACACCTCAAACAAAGATGGAGTGTACCCACGGGGCCTCCATATTTCTCCCAAAATTTGGTCACCTGTCCCCATGTTCAGACCGATCTAACGGCCCATTCCTGCCTTTATCATCTCAAGCATGCATTTTAATGCCACCTACCACAAACAGCCCACTTCGCTCCGGGCAGCCGCCGCCATCCCAAAAATCCCAAGAGGGGCCTCCACAATTCGTCCCATGTTTTGGGATCGATCAAACCTGCCCCTCACGGCCTCTCAAACTAACCAAACATCAAAACCCTTAAAATGGGAATAAAACACAAGTAGGGAGAAAACTACCTCTTAGAGTTGTCAAAACTCGTGAAACTGTGGTCCACGCGTAGCCGCTCCGCTGTGAACGCTTTTCCTCTTGTCTTCGTCGCCGGAATCCAATCTACCCGGACAAGGCAGTATTTCTAGAGAGAATGTAGATTCTCTGAATCACCATTTTATCCTCCACGCCACAGACTTCACCGGTTTGAAAGTCACGCTTTGGCTTCATGAAATGTGGGAGAGATGAAGCACTATTCTCTAATTTGGCATCTAGTCATTAACATTCCAAAATTTCGACATTTATGTCCCTTTTTCTCTCGTGATTTTGATATTCTACACTTACTCCTACTGTCCATTTTCATCATTTCTCTTACTCATACCACTTACAGACATGAAAGACACGCTTATACGTGCCTTCGTCGCATCGAATCGATTACTTCAGACCAAACGATGCTCGAAAAACGTGCCGACCCGTTAATCGTCAAAGAATTGCGAATTTACGTATAACTAGATTACGTAGACGATCTTAACGGTGCAATCCGCTTTCGGTCATCCAGATTCTAAATTAATTGGTGGATTTTTTAACCGTAATTATAATTTTTTGTAATCAAATACATTTTGCCCTTTATTCCGTAATTTGAATTTCTCGTCTTACATTCTACTTAAAAGCACTTTCATTCCGAAATTCAAGACAAATCATATTTACCACAACACGTAACCCTACACAACCCGCTTGGTGTGTAACCGCTAACCTCTCCAAAGGTCACCATCGACAATCCAATGGACTGGTCAACTCAATCCATGCCACACGACATCCATTTACCGAACCCTTGCGCTCAACAACACCCAATGCACTTCCAAAGGGTATCCAAACCTCGAGTCATCCTCGACTCCTATCACTCAACTCTCAATCTACGTGATAACCTTTGTCCCTCAGAGCCATCTCCAACATTATATAACTTCTACTTACACTCAATCTCTTACATTTCTAACATTCAACTATGAGTCTTTATTGAAATGCAGTCCTAAAGACAACTCAACCCGCGCCACCAAGAGTGGTGAATGGACCATATCGCACCCACACCAAACTCGGGACGTGGATGTTACCGTATTACGAACGCAATGATGTCGGCATCATGACAACTCATCCGCTCCACCATGAGCGTAATCTCGTAGATCTCTCACTTCATAATCCCACCTATCGCCGACTCACCCTTCACCTCAGGGAAGCAAACATCCATACTTGGCTTCTAAAGGCCTTAAAATTATCTTTCTTTCTCCACTAAACCAAATAAATATGAATTTATTGGTTAATTCGGGGTTCAAGTTTACACACTGTAAACACCCAAAATGTTCCACACATCATCCTATGCTATCAACCAAGCATATCACTCCATAAAAATCCAACTACATAACACCTACAATTCATGTTATGACAAACCAAGCATGCAAGCACACTTCATTAAAACTAATCACAATAAAAACACACCAACACATGCATGCAAAGGTCCTAGTGTTGTCCGTGATTTCCTAGGTAATCTGATACCTATACCTATACCGGGCTAAGAGCTCGCCTGGTGCTGAACTACCGACGGGTACCTAAGCTCATGGTCCCAAACAGCCCACTAGAGTATGCAAAGAAACCCCTGAGCTAGGGGATAGCCTATATGACCACCTCGCCGGAGGCCAGGGGTGGGGGCCCTTACATATATAGATATATTCCTATATAGATATTTATATAGATTTATATATATTATATAGTATATATATATAGATATTTATATATAGATTATATATCTATAAATAGATATGATATCTATATATATAGATATCTATATATAGATATCTACATATCTATATATATATATCTATATAGAGTGTAGATATCTATATATATAGATATTTATATTTCCTATTTGTTGTATATATAAATCTATATATAGATATCTATATATATATATATATATATGTATATATATATATATATATATATATATATATATATATATATATATATATATCTATAAATAGATTATATATATATATATATATATATCTATAGATGTATTACTCCATATATATAGATATATAGATTTTATATATGTATATATATATATATATATATAGATATGTTATATAGATTATATACATATTTATATATATAGATAACTATATATATAGATATATATATCTATATAGATATATCTTTATATACATCTATATATATATATATATTCATCTATAGTTATCTATATATAGATATATCTATATATATATATATATAGTTATCTATATATATAAATATGTATATATCTATATATATAGAAATCTATATATAGATATCTATATATATAGAGGAAATCTATATAAATAGATGTATATAGATATATCTATATGAGTATTTATATATATATTTATATCTATATATATATATATATATATATATATATATATATATATATATATAGACCTATGAATATATATATAGATATCTATATATATAGATATGTATATATCTATATAGATATATCTATATTTATCTATATATAGATATATAGATTTTATATATCTATATATATATATAGATATGTATATATATATATATAAAATAATGTATAGATATGTATATATATATATATCTATATATATATATATATATACATAACTATATAGATATATATATACATATCTATATAGATATATAGATATCTATATATCTATATATATACTCTTTATATACATAACTATATAGAGATATATATACATATCTATATGAATATATAGATATCTATATATCTATATATATATATATATAGATATAGATTTATATATCACTATGAATTTATATATCTATATATATGTTGTGGCGCCCCCAAAACTGGGGGTCCGTTGACTACCGTCAGCCAGGAATACAAGTGGAGAATTAGGATTTTAGATGCCACTTTAAAATCGACAGAGTCTCATGCGAGGGCTCTACCCAACGTGCACAAATATGCATCCCAACGGAGTCTAATATGTCTGATATATAAGTAAAACGACCACTTGGGCTAACGATACTCCTCATACTACAACCTTCTTTCTATCCAATAGTTTCAAAAGAGTTAATAATTCACTCTTATAACACATATAAAGTGAAATTCTAATACATGTTTCAAATCATCAGCCCACGGCTTGGCTTTCTTCTAAGACCACCTCTCTATGACGTGCGAGTCTCCGGCATGCTCCACCGTACTGTAAAATAAGGGGGTCCCACGGCGGGGTGAGCTAAAGATCGGTAGAGAATCGCCCTAAATTAGACTACTCACCACCTAAGTGCGGTGCAATGTTCAATTTAAACACACATTCAAGCAAATGCATGATCTGCTTGAATGTCTGCACATGACAGGCTCGGATCAGAGCCCTCACCGGTACTCTCACACTACTTCAAGCCTCGTATGAGAATTATTAATTTGCTAGTGGGCAACCCTCGATGAATATATATCAATTGGGTCATTTCAGGCGATTGATATATATTATTTGTTTGTGGACTACCCTTACGATGAATATATATCAAGCGGGCGCTCAGACGGTTGATATATTATTTGATTTAATGGACTACCCTCCGATGAATATATCAGCCAGGCGCTCCAGCGGTTGATATATTATTTAATTTGTGGACTACCCTCAGATGAATATATATCAAGCGGAGCGCTCAGGCGGTTGATAGCGTATTTAGTTGGACTACCCTCAGATGATTAACATTTTAGACTACCCTCTGAACCGTTTTCACAGACTAAATATAATGCCATTTAACTCCTATATTCTAGGATGTTCAGTTGCCCTTATGGAATCACATGTATGCCAATTCCAATACAGTCTAATCACATGCAAATATATAAACACGAAGATAATATACTGCATAATTAAAATCATAATCATGTTATGTAATTATCATTTCAAACACCAAAATTAGCTCACTTGAACAATATTCAAACCTAGAAGCAATTCGATTCGAATTACTTAACCAAGCATATTTTCCCAAAAAATACATTTTAGTTTTATTCTAGGAACGGTAAACCTAGGGTTACTTGTTCCAACACTCAAATAAATCATCGGTTCCTTAATATGAACCCGCATTTCCTGGCCACTTCGGCCTCAAATCAATCAACATGATGAACACCAAAAAACATACCATTTTACACCATCATCAGTCATAGGCGATCACGAGAATTTTGCTCCATTTTGTCTCGAATTTTATATAAATTCGATCCCGAGTTTGGGACCGATCAACCGCCCACAATGGCCTCAATCCAACTCAAACATTCGAAAAGTACTAAAAATGGGAGTAAAACCCAAGTAGGGAGAAATCCTACCTCAAGGAGTTTGAAGAAACTCCCTAAATCCGGTACCCACGCGTAGCCCTTTCCGCGTAGAGCATTTCTCCTTCTTGTCCCAAAGCCTACCGACGGTCGGATTCGCCGTATTTTTAGAGAGAAGTTTCTCTCTCTAAAGAAAAATGGCCACTCTGAGGTTTTTACGGTTCAAATCCATTTTTTGTCTTTTAAGAGTAGGTTGAGCGGCTATTGACAATTTGTCATTTAGTGCCTTAAAATCAAATCTCATAATGATCTTTACGTCCCTCCTTTACCAGATTTGATATTCGGCATTATCTCGGCCTTCCATTTTCATTATTTCTCTACTCATACTACTTATGGTACACGAGTACTTGTTATATGTGACTTTCGTCACGTCGAAAACCGTTTTACGACACCCGAAACGCAATGCCTTGAAAAACGTGCCGACTCCGACTGTCTCAGAAAATTACGAAATTTTACGTGCTAGCTAGATTTCGCGAGACGATTCCAACGGTGCAATCCGTTTCGTCATCTGAGATCTAGAGAATTAATTCTGATTTTAGTAATTACAATTTTGTAATCAAAATTACGATTTTGCCCTTATTCCGAAATTGGAGATTTCTCGAGGTCACTACGTTCTCCCTCCTTAAAGATTTACATCCGAGAATTGAAAGCGTCTTTATCAAACACATGCATATGCAATATGCACTCTACCATGCATGTAACTAGTCATTTAAATCTTAACGACTCAACCGCATTACCTTCATCCCCTAAACAGAAGGGATAGGTAGCCCGCATCGTGTCCTCGCTCCCACCTTTGACTCCTCCACGCTCACTTGATACTTACGCCGTAGCACTCTGCAAGCTCAGCCTCACGGTCTTGCGTCGCAAAACCACGATCCACGGCTATCCAAAATGCCTGCTAGTCCCTCCTCGAGGTCCCATCGGTGTCAGCCTCAATCTCCCGATCCACCACGTAGGTTGGATCTGGGTATATCTCGGAGCATGGAGGCGTGAAACACCTCGTGGACACGGCAAATGCTTTGGGTGTGCCTTCTTTCCCGATGCATATGATTGCCTATCCTCTGAATCTCGAAGGCCCAATGAACCTGGCGATAGCTTCCGTGCTTACCGAACTGACCACTCCCTTCTTAGGAATCACCTTCAAGGAAACGTGATCACTAACCTCGAACTCTAAGGGTCGACGTCTCACATTAGCATAGCTCTTCTGTCGGCTCTGAGCCGTGAGAAGACGCTATCGTATCAAGCTCACCTTCTCATAGGTGTCTCTAATCAGATCAGGACCAGTGATGGAGCTCTCTTCCACCTCGGTCCAATCATAACGATAATCCTCATGGCCTCCCATACAATGCCTCATATGGTGCCATTCGTACACTACTTTGATAAGCACATTTGTTGTGAGTGAATTCTAAGGGTGATCTAATCCTCTACCCTCATGATCCAGGACACATGTTCGCAGCTTATGCTCTAACACCGTATGTATCCATACACCGTAATCCTACCACTGACCCTTGCTTGGGTGTGTAGTGGCCAACCTCTCGAGGAGTCCACGATCAACGGCCGATCAATGGGTATCGGCTGATCCATGCCATGCAGGACATCCATTTACCGAGCCCTTGCCAGCTCAACCACACCCAATGCAATTTCCAAAGGGTATCCAAACCTCGAGTCACCCCCGACTCCTATCACTCAACTCTCGATCTGGCATTAATGACCATGTCCTTGTGTTTTCATCTCGGAGTCACTCCGGAAGCTCCACATCCCACTCGAAGTCGTGATAGCGACCTCGTGTTTTCATCGATTACATAACTCTTCGAAACACACTTCGGGCCTCTTACATTTCTGACTCAACCGTGAGTCTTCATTGGGCGTAGTCTAAGACAAACTCGACCCACACTCACGAAAGTGGTGAATGACCCGTCTTGTGCACCGCCCGACTCATTGATATTTACCGTGCACACGAACGCAATGATGCTATACTGTGACAACCAATTCCGGTTCCACCATGAGCAGAATCTTGGAGATCTCTCACTCCATAATCCGGAAGCCTACTCAGGTCGGCTCACCACATCTGAGGAAGAACATCCCATGCACGAGCTATAAAGGGCCTTAACCTCGCGAAATCAATGTCGTCGCCAGTACTTAATGACCGGCTAAGGTCTCGATTCTTACGACAACTTCGATGGCTATTCAACTCATCCATATCAAGCACGACAATCAGCAACCAATAGATCTACCACCTAAGGTCCCTTAAGTAGCCGCTGCGTAACCTGATCGTCACGACTTGACCCACACTTTCCGGGCCCTGCAGTATCGATCGTAGAGTGCTTGTATAGCACCCCAAAACTGAAACTAGTTCCTTTAACCCTTACTATGGTGTGGAGGAATGAACTGTATACTCTCACGTCACGGCTAAGCTGATTTATGTTGTCGAGTCTTGGGATCCACGTCTCTCGGCCCGATCTCGTCACTCATGCACCGATCCACGGCCACAGTCCACGAAACTGAGTGTGGAAGCGAAGTCTTTGCCTCTTCCCCGAACTAGGAGAAAGCTTATTCTCCCACTTGTTATCAACACCCGTATCCTGAGTGTTCCAGGTATCCTCGATTACCCTCTACATGGTCGAGGGCCGTCCGACCATGAGTCCATATCCCATAGGTGAAATCATAATCACACTTTGAATGGACAACTTGACCCATTTCATGTTTCGTAACACCCAGCCAATCCTAAGAAACTATGCATCTAGAAGATTGACATTCGGTCTCTCCCAAACTCATGTTGCCCTCGACCTTCCCTAGGTCGTGACCTCGATGCTAACACCACGTGTCCCAAAAATCTCGCCTCAGTAAGCTAAAACTATCACTTACTGAACTTGGCGTCTGGTGATGGTCTCTCGGCAAACGTCAAAATGATCCTCAAGTGATACTCATGCTCCCACTCGTGGGAATTAGATCAAATGTCATCATGACTGACAAACGATCACAGATAGGGTTGGAACACCATGCATGAGATCCATGAATCTTTGCCCCTAACAACGTTCGTCAATCCAAAGGGCATCATTATCAAGCTTCGAAGTGCCCGTAACAATCTTAGCGAGTCTTAGGGATATCTGTCTCCTAACCCTCAGGTTGAGGGTAACTAGTGCGAGTACATCTTGAAGTAGACTCGCTCTCTCGGCTTATCAAATAAATCATCAATCCTCGTAATGGAGTGCAGGTCTGGATCATAATCTTGTTATTTGCACGTAGTCAATACGGTCGAAGGGTCTTGCCACTTCTCAGCCATAAATAAATTGGGCGCCCCATGGTGAAGTCTTTCGGTCTAATGAACCCCTTGTCCGATGGCTCTGTGCATTTGGACTCACGAGTTCTGCAACTCAACCGGTGTCATCCTATACGGAGTCATAGAGATGGGAAAGGTACCAAGGTGTAACTCAATACCGAAGTCTACCACTGTAAGACCCGAGAAATTCCAATTTTTGGAATAAGGGCAAAATCGTAATTTTGATTACAAAATTGTAATTACGGTTAAAAATCCGTAATTAATTCTCTAGATCTCAGATGATGAAACGGATTGTACCATTGGAATCGTCTCGCGAAATCTAGTTAGCACGTAAAATTTTGCAATTGAACCCAGGTCGGTCGGCGCGTTTTCGGGGCATCGCGTTTAGTCTTGAAATAAAATGATTTAGTCTGACGAAGTCACATATATCAAGTACTCATGTTCCATAAGTGGTGTGAGTAGAGAAATGACGAAAATGAACGGCCGAGATAGTGCCGAATGTCAAAACTGGTGAAAGAAGGGAATTAATAATTAAAATGGTTTAAGTCACTACATGCAAGTGCTACAGTCAAGTCTCTTCCAAAGAAAGAATTAGTAATTTGGGGAGAGACGGAGGGGCCCGAAGCAAAAATGGAGGTTTTAGGTGTGAGAAGGTCTGACTTCTCTCTAAGATTCCGGGCAATCGGACCGTTGGATTTCGACGAAGCAAGAAGGGAAAACGTTCTACGCGGAGCAGGCTACGCATGGACCCCGGATTTGCGAGTTTTGACAAACTCGAGGTAAGTTTTCTCCTACCCATTGTTTTATTCCCATTTTTAAGGGTTTTTCGATGTTTTGGTTAGTTTGAGGCCGTGAGGGGCCGTTTGATCGATCCCAAAACATGGGACCGAATTGTGGGAATTTATTTGGGATTTTCTCTTGTGGCCGTGACTGCCCAGAAATAATTAGGGGCTGTTTGGTTGTGATGGGTGTTAATTTGTGCATTAAATGCCTTGATATGCTTTGGGCCGGAGAAATGGCGAGTGGATTCTTGGGTTCACTAAGTGAGCCGGTGTTTTGTGATTTTTCGAGGAATAGTAAGCAGGGGTTTCACTATTCCGGAATATATTCTAAAAATATATATTTTGTGAAAGTACTTGTTGGCAGTGATTTAAATTAAGTACTCGTGTATGATCATTAGCCCCAGTAGAAATTTAATTTTGATGTGTGATTTAAAGTTTTATGTAAATATATTCATGTATATATATTTGCATGTGATTTAAACTGAATTGTTGGCATACATGCATTCCATATACCTTTCAGAACATCCACAAGATATAGGAATGAGTGCATGAGATGAGTCTAGAGAAATAAGGTTCGGAGGAGTAGTCTAAAATGTAAATTATCGGAGAATTAGTCAAAGTAAATAATATATCAAGCGAGTAGATGGCCAGTTGATATTTATTCATCGGGAGGCCGTCCCACAAATTAAAGAATATATCAGCGTCGGAGACCGGCCCGGTTGATATTTATTCATCGGAGGAGTGAATCCTGAGACAATTAATATATATCAATCGTCGGCTGACCCCGATTGATATATATATTCATCGGAGGGTTGCCCACTAATAAATTAATAATTCTCATCTGAGGCTTAGGCGAGTGTGAGAGAATCGATCGAGGGCTCGGGATCAGGTTGGTCTGTAGACATTCAAGTAGGATCATGCATTTGCTTGAATGTTTGTTTAAATTGGAACATTGCTTTGCCCAGGTGGTGAGTGGCCCACTTAGGCGATTCTCTCTTGGGCTTTAGCTCACCCTGAGTCGTGGGATCCTTTTTTCACAGGTACGAGGGAGCGTGCGGGAAGACTCATCTGAGACCATGGATTAGAAGCCGGATTGTGGCTTTGGCTTGACGATATCTACATGTATTAGATTTTTAATTTTAATATATGTTGTATAAGTAAAACAATTTGAACTCTTGTAACTGTGGGTATAGTTGACTTCATGGTTAGTATGTATTATGAGGATCATTGTGGGCCTAAATGGCCTTATTACTCATGTGGTTGATCTCTTGGATATATTGAATATATTGGACTGCTTGGGACAGGTTTCATGCAGGTATTTTAATTAGGTAGAGCTCCCCGTACAAAGGAGACTCTGCCCGATTTTCTAAAGTGGCGTCGGGTAACCCGACCTCCACTTGTATTCCGCGGGTTGTGGGTGAGTCAACGGTTCCGAGATTTGGGCGTCACAGCTTGGTATCAGAGCTTAGGTATACGAATACCTAGGGAGCTCGGGTTTGGGTATCCATCACCACTAGGTGGTATGGTGTGGAGTATAGGTTTATGGGAACCTATGGATAGAAAATTTGGGCTTAGGCCATGGTTGGAAGAGCATCACCACTAGATGGTTCGATGTTGTTAAGTGTGAGTATGAGGTTACCTAGGAAAATCACGAGGACACTATGTGTGCCGCGTGTGTTGATGTGTTTGTGTGATTTGATGAGATTGTGTAGATAGTATGCTTACCATGTTGTGTGATGAGATTGATTATGTTGTGTGAAAAAATATATGCATAACATGAATGATGGTGTGTATGCCATAGTATATAAGATGAGTAGGTGTGTGTGCTTAAGTGATTAGCACATAGAGATGTGTAGAAAATATTTAGAAAATGAAAAGAATAAATTTTATAAATTTATTGGGCCTATTAGGTGATGTAAATAATTTTCTAAGTTGGAAAATTGAAGAAAAATAAATTTTGATAAATTTATTGGATGAGAATTGAAGAAAATAAGAAGAAAAATAAATTTTTATAAATTTATTTTAGTGAAGAAAATTTTTCGGTGAAAGGCGAAAGGAAAAATAAATTTACTCATTTATTTGGTTTATGAAATGAGAAAATAATTTCCTAAGGTTTTATAGGGTGTAAAATTTAAGAAAATGGGGTTAAAATAAATTTTATAAATTTATTTGAGTATTAAGAGTGTGGAAAAAAAAAAATGATTTTTAGTGATTTTTAGAGATTTTCCAATTTAAAAATAAATAAATAAAAACATTTATAAAGAAAATTTTTTTTTTTTTGAAGCGAAATCGTTTTTAGGCTCTTGCCCAATTATATTGTGAAAAATGAAATTTTGTATTCTTGATATTGAAAATTGTATTACGAGTTTAAGGTTTTGTATTCTGAGTTGTATTGCAAGAAGAATGTTGGAAAAATTGTATTCGCAGGACACAGTGTATTGCAAGATAAATCTGATAGGCTTGGCGAGGCAAATTGTATTCTGATACAATGGGGTGCATGTGTGTGGAAAATTTGAGCGGTCTTCATGTTGCAATACGACCCATATACTTGACAACAGTCTTCAGGCCTGAGAGCGGTATTGTGAGGCGTCTCGTCTTTGGGCGTCTTCAGGCGCCTTATGTGCGTCAGCGGGCGTGTGTGAAGCCTTGTGGCTGCCAGCCAGATCTGTATGGCCCAGTGGCAGCATGGCGCGAGCGTAGCCCAAGCGTGCAGACAGCGAAAGCCTTATGCCAGTAGCAACGGCGTAAATGCAGCGACACAGGCGCTAGAAATTTGTATAAATGATGCCTCGGTGCACTGCGGCCCATTTTCGTCAGTTTTGACTTGTTTTTCTGAGTCACCAAATGAACCTTTGTTCATTGCTTCAAAAATAAAATTTTTTTCGAAAAAAAAAAATTTATTAAGTGAAATAAAATCAAATAAATTTTGATAAAATTTTGAAAAATAAAATTTTCAAAATAAAATTTTTGAAAATAAAATTTTATTGAAAACAATATTTTAAAGGCAAAATTGATTGTATCTGCTTTGGGTTATGTGTATGGCCCAGTGTCTCGAAGTTTGTGTTATGCCTTAGAATCTTGTGTGGGTTAACTACCGTTTAAACATCGTGATTACCTGATAGTTGCGTAGAAAATTATATGCATGGTGAAATGCGTATAGGAAAAGGAGTAAATACTAAGGTTATAGGTTATGACCTTGGGGATTTGGATCATGAAATGAACGGAGCCTAGAACCTTGTGGAATAAATGGGTGGAGTGGTTGGAAATTTACTTCCACTTAGAAATGAACGGATCAGGTTCATGGTTGTCAAGTCTACTCCGATGGTGGCTTACGCATTACAAGTTAGGCCCGAAATGAAAATAAAATGACTCTTGTTGCCATTGAACTGTGTAAATGGCTAGTAGAGGACGAGGACATAGAGGACGTCCGAGGCCTTTGGTCGGGCACCATAGACAATTGACCCGGTTGTAGGCATTTGATCAACGTGCGCTGTGAGGCCGTAGGTGTAGTAGTGGCTGCTATTGCACAGGCTAACATAGCAGGTAGTCAGGGAGATCCTAGTAACCCTAGAGGTTTAGGACGAATCATCCTCCGACATTCACAGGGGGGAAAGTATTCGATGGTGGTAGACCATTGGTTCATGCAGAACGAGAAAGTGTTAGAGGCTATGGAGTTACCTCGACACGGCCCGGGATAGACTAGGCTGCGTTCTGGCTAGAGGAATGAGGCCGAAATATGGTGGAAATGGGCGGACCTCTTGGGGACCTTAGAGGAGCCTTGTGTGTGAATTCTCCACACACGAGGATTAGAGTGTGAGAATAGGGATGACATGTCGAGGTTGAGTTAGAGATCTTGGGGACTCTACTCACGGTGGACTGAGGATTATGGACATGTCGGAGTTGAAGTCATCTGAGGATGGATTGGGCGATAACTGAGTCGTCATCGGTGTGAGGCGTGGGGATTCCTGACCTACACGCGGGACGTTACTCACGTGGTATTTCGGGGCAAGCCGCGATATTTTCCTAAGACGTTATCACGAGTCCAAGTGTCGGGGACAGTTAGCGGGTTGGCTAGCGAGCCTTACCCTGAAGGACGAGGTGAGACCAGACTTAAGATCTACTTGAGTGAGTGTGCGAGTTTGTGGATGTTTTTTCGGATGAAATTTACCTGAACTACCTCCACATAGGGATATAGACTTGATGTCGATTACACCTGGTACTTTACCCATCTCTATGACTCTGCATAGGAGGGCACCGGTTGAGTTGCAGGAACTCAGAGTCCAGTTAAAAGAGCTATTGGACAAGGGGTTTATTAGACCGAGCACTTCACCATGGGGCGCTTCGGTTCTAGTTGCGAAGAAAGGGCAAGACGGCCAGTAGTGCATCGACTATCGATAGTTGGATGGGGTTACGATCCAGAATCGGTACCCATTACCAAGGATTGACGATTTGTTTGATCGGTTGAGAGGAGCGCGAGTCTACTCCAAAATAGACCTTCGCACTGGTTACCATCAACTGAGGCTTAGGGAGACAGATATCCCTAAGACGGCGTTTAGGAAGCGTTATGGGCACTTTGAGTTTACGGTGATGCCCTTTGGATTGATGGATGCGCCAGCGGCATTCATGGATCTCATGCTTAGGGTGTTCCAACCCTATTTAGATCAGTCTGTCATAGTCTTCGTGGATGACATTTTGATCTACTCCCAGTCAGAGTGGGAGCATGAGTATCACTTGAGAATTGTTTTACAGCTGTTAAGAGACCATCAGTTGTACGCTAAGTTCAGTAAGTGCGAGTTTTAGCTTACTGAGGGGAGATTTTTGGGATACATGGTGTGTCGGCACGAGTGTCGATTGACCTAGAAGGTTGGGACGAGAGATGAGTTTGGAGAGACCAAATGTAATCTTCGAGATGCGGTATAGTTTCTTAGGATTGGCGGGTATTACGGGAGATGCGAGAGATGGGCTGCGGTTGTCCATTAAGGCGGGAGTTATGGGATCGCCTACGGGATATGGACTCCATGGTTGGGACAACCACGACCATAGAGAGAGGGTAGGATACTTGGAACACTTGTGATCTGGTGTTGGTAACAAGAGGAGGATCAGTTTTCTCTAGTTCGGGATGAAATTAGAAGGTCTGCCGCACTTTAGTTTAGGGACTAGGGCGAGTTGAGCATGAGTGGCGGGAGTTCCCACGAGGCGGGGATCCCGAGACTTTGGGACAATCCGATCCGATTAGCCGTAGAACATGAGTATCAGTTCATTCCTCTACACGCAATGCCAATTCGAAGGAACTAGTTTCGGTTGCGGGGCTATCTGAGGCACTTCCCGACAACACGAGATAGGCGGAGGGCGGAGTGTGGAGTCGAAGTCGAGACGAATCGGGGTTACGCGACGGTGGCGTAGTGGACCTCGGGAATTAGTAGACCTATTGGTTGTTGATGTCAGGTTGACATGGATGAGTTGATAACCATCGGGTTGTCGATGGTGAGACTGAGCGGGGTTTTCATGCAGGCCACGACATAAGGATTTGGGCTTAGAGGTTAAGGCCTTTAGAGAAGCCAAGTATAGATGTTCTTCCCCAGGATGTAGGGTGAGAGTTGACCTGATAGGTCGGAATTATGAGTGGAAAATCTCTCAGATTCTGCTTTCGTGGTGGAAGCTAGGATTGGTTGTCACGGTATGGCATAATTGCGTTCGGGTGCACGGTATGGTCATTCACCACTCATGGTGAGTGTGGGTTGAGTTGTCTTTAGGACTACATCCAATGAGACTCATAGTTAAATCAGGAAATGTAAGAGGCTCGAAGGATTAGCCGAGAAGTTATGTGACCGAGATGAAAACAGGGACGTAGTTATCACAGGACTTAGAGGTTAAGTGATGGGGTCGGGGTGACTCAGGTTTGGATACCCTTTTTGAAATTGCATTGGTATTGTTGAAAGTGGCAAGGGCGCTCGGTATAGGGATGTCATTCATGACATGGACTAGGGGATTAATGATCATTGGATTGTCGATGTGGTGTGACCTTAGGAAGGTCAGCGTATACACACGACGGGGAGGTTGTGTAGGGTTATGGTATGGACACTATATACGGGGGTTAGAGGGCATATTGAACATGTCCATGATCATAAGGGTAGAGATTAATTGCCCGTAGTGGCGGGGTCGCGCCTACAACAATAGTTATCGGGGCGGGTATCTGGATGCTTCGTTATGAGGCGTGTGTGGAGGCCATGTAGGTCACCCGTTCTGGTTGGACCGAGGTGGGAGAGAATTCATGCTTGGTCTGATCACGGTTAGAGACGCCGAGAAGGTGAGCTTGATGCAATAGCGTCTTCTCACGGCTCAGAGCCTGCAGAAGAGCTATGTAGATGTGCGACGTCGACCCTTAGAGTTCGAGGTTAGTGATCACGTTTCCTTGAAGGTGAATCCTAAGAGAGGAGTGGTCAGGTTCGGCGAGCGTGGGAAGCTATCGCCGAGGTTCATTGGACCTTTCGAGATGCTCGGAGGATGGGCAAATGGCGTCTGGTTGGCGTTATCGCCCAGCATGACGGTGTCCACGAGGTGTTTCACGTCTCCATACTCCGGAAATCTACTCCAGATCCAGCTCATGAGGTGGATTGGGGACAGATTGAGATTGACACGGATGAGACCTTCGAGGAGGGACCAGTGTACATTGTTGATGATAGTCGTATCCCGGGTTTTGTGAGCTAGGCCAGTGAGGCTAGTGAGGAGTCTTTATCGCGGCAGCGTAGATGGAGGAGTTAGCATTGGGTGCGAGGACACGATGCGGACCACTTATCCCTTCGTGTTTAGGGATGGAAGGTCGTAGTTTAGTCATTTGCAATTTAAATGACTAGTTTATGCATGATAGAGTGCATATTTACATACATGTGTTTGATAAAGATGCGTTTGAATTTGGAGGCGAAATTCCCTTTAGGAGGAGAATGGACGAAATTCCAATTTCTGGAATAAGGGCAAAATCGTAATTTCGATTACAAAATTGTAATTTCGGTTAAAAATCCGTAATTAATTCTCTAGATCTCGGATAGCGAAAACGGATTATACCGTTGGAATCGTCTCGCGAAATCTGGATTAGCACGTAAATTTTGCAATTCTTTGAGGCGATTAGATCGGCACGTTTTTCGAGGAACTTGTCGCGTTTGGTGCGTAAGCGTTCGATGCGGCGAAAGTCACATATATCAGGCTCATGTTCTAAGTGGTGTGGTGATAGCGAAAATGAGCAGTAGAGATAGTGGGTGTCAGCCCAGTGAAAGAATTAATACATTAAAATGGTTTAAGTCACTACATGCCAAAAGTGCTACGATCTTGATCTCTTCAAAGAGAGAAAGAGGGCGTCATTTGGGAAGGAAAGACGGAGGGAGGAGGCGGAAGCAAAAATGGAGGTTTAGGTGTGAGAAGGTCGAACCTCTCTAAGATTCAGAGACGAATCGGACCGTTGGATTCAGCCGAAGCAAGAAGGAAACGTTCTCGCGGTGACTACGCATGGACCCCAGTTTGCGAGTTTTGACAAACTCTCAAGGAAGGTAGGATTTTCTCCCTACTTAATGTTTTATTCCCATTTTAGGGTTTCGATGTTTGATTGGAGTTTGAGGCCGTGAGGGCCGTTTGATGTCCCAAAACATGGGACGGTGTAGAGATTTATTTGGGATTTTCTCTTGTGGCCAATGACTGCCCAGAAATAATTAGGAACATTTGGTTGTGATGATTATTAATTTATTGCATTAAATGCTTGCTTGATATGCTTTGGGCGAAATGGCGTGGATTGATGGTTCACTAAGTGAGCCCAGGTGTTTTAATGATTTCCGAGAATAGTAAACGAGGGTTTCACTATTCCCGGAATAATCATTCTAAAAATATATATTTTGTAGAAGTACTTGTTGGCGAGTGATTTAAATTAAATTACTCGTGTATGATCATTAGCGAGTAGACTAATTTTGATGTGTGATTTAAAGTTTTATGTAAATATATTCATGTATATATATTTGCATGTGATTTAAATGAATTGGGCCGCGCCCATGCATTCCATATGCCTTTGGAACATCCTGAATATAGGAATGAGTGCATGAGATGAGTCTAGAAATAAGGTTGGAGGTAGTCTAAATGTAAATTATCGGAGGGTAGTCCAAGCTAAATAATATATCAGCAGTCGGATGCCGGTTGATATTTATTCATGGTGATCCACAAATTAAAGAATATATCAACCGTCGGGCGGCTTGAGTTGATATTTATTCATCGGAGGGTAGTCCACAAACGAATTAATATATATCAATCGTCGGGTGGCCCCGATTGATATATATTCATCGGAGGTTGCCGCTAATAAAACAATAATTCTCATACACGAGGCTTAGGCGAGTGTGAGAGAAGTCGATCGAGGGCTCGGGATCACGGAGTTAGTCACGTAGACATTCAAAGTAGGATCATGCATTTGCTTGAATGTTTGTTTTAAAGTTGAACATGCCTTTGCCGCCGGGTGGTGAGTAGCCCACTTAGGGCGATTCTCCTACTGAGCTTTAGCTCACCCCGTCGTGGGATCCTTTTCACAGGTACAGGGAGCGTGCGAGGAGAAGACTCATCCTAGAGACCATGGATTAGAAGAAAAGCCGGATTGTGGCTTTGGCTTGACGATATCTACATGTATTAGAATTTTCCCTAATTTTAATATATGTTGTATAAGAGTAAAACATTTGAACTCTTGTAACTATTGGGTATATAGTTGACTTCATGGATTTAGTATGTATTATGAGGATCATTGTGGGCCTAAATGGCCTTATTACTCATGTGATTTGATCTCTTGGATATATTGAATATAAATTAGATTTGCTTGGGACGGGTTTCATGCGAATTATTTTAATTAGGTAGAGCTCCGTACAAAGGAGACTGCAGATTTTCTAAGTGGCGTCGGGTAACTTGAGCCTCCACTTGTGTTCATGAGTTGTGAGTAGTCAACGGACCCCGGGATTTGGGGCATCACAACCACCCTCCGTGGAGGTAGTCCAGGTAGCTCATCTGGAAAACATCCTCATACTACTTAAACCCTGAGGTAGATCTAGAAGTGCGGGTCTCACCTCGTCCTGCAGGAGTGGGCTCGCTAGCCAGCTTACTAAGCATCACAAGCGCTGTGGACTCGTATCTTTATGCAGGGAGGCGGAAATATCATGCTGTCCCCACGACCTTACGGGGAGAATGCCCAGATCCCTCGTGTAGGCGGTAATCCTCCTGCTCTGTCGATAACGACTGTAAGCTATCTGACCAATCCATCCTCGGGATGACCCTCGAACTACGACATGTCCCTGATCCTCCGTGTTCCTTTTGTGGAGTAGAGTCCCCGAGATCTCTAACTCGTAACCTCGACCTATCATTCTTATTCTCGCCCTAATCCTTAGGGAAGAACTCACGTGCAACGACTCCTCTAAGGTCTCTAGAGGTCCTTGCCCATTTCCACCATATTTGGGCCTCATTCTCTAGCTAGAATCTTCTTCAGTCATCAAGATCGTGTCGGTAATCTCCGTAGCCTCTGACTTACTTTCGTCTGCATGAACCAATGGTCTACCACCATCGGATCTCTTCCCCCTGTGAATGTCGAGATAATCGTCCTAAACCTCTGAAGGTTACTAGAGGATCTTCTGTCTACCCTTCTCACCGGCTTGTGCTATAGCATTGTTGTAATATACCTACGCCTCGGCAAAAGTCTGCGTCGAGCAAGCGGTGGTTCGACCGATTACCCTAGTGGGCGCCCTCTGTCTCGCCCTCAGCCATCTATATATGTCAAATGGCTACCACGATTCTTGAAATTTTCATTTCAGTCTAACTAAGCAATGCACATACCAATTCATAATAGACTTGACAACCATGGGCCCATTTCGTTCATTTCCTAGAAAGTGGCGCTAGAAATTCCAACCACTGGTTCGTGTATCGAATCCTGTGTCATCAGTCATAACCTTAGCATTCACCATTTTTCCCATACGCATCACACTATGCATATAACTTCCTACGCAACTACCGCGCAATCATGATTTCAAACGGTAGTTAAATCCAATACAGTATCTCTAAGGCATAACCACAGCCCCGAGACACTAATCATACACATAAATCAGTGTATACACATTGTCCTTGCATTTACGGTAATGCAAGGCAATCCATTTTGCATTTAAAATATTGTTTTTCAACAAAACTTTATTGTATTTATTTTGAAAATTTTATCAAATTTTATTTTATTTGATTTTTTCAAAAAAAAAAAAATTTCAAAATTCTTTGTTCACGGTTGACCAATCAACGTCTTACATTCCTTTGATTACTATTCACGGATTACTGTTCATGGATTACTATTCACGGATTACTGTTCATAGATTACTATTCACGGTTTACTGTTCATGGATTACTGTTCGTCACAATACAAAAATTGTATTGCAACACAATTTACCTTCTTCACTACTACCTTACAATACAATTTTCAACTTTCCTTACAATACACTCTCTTGTATATTTTTAGTCTGATTCATCATTGTTTGCTTCCCATATATTACAATATAATGTTGCAATACAATTTCCTCCTTCTCTCTTGCAATACAATCACTAGCCACTACAACCCAAGGTTGCAATACAATTTTGTATTGCAACTCAACCTACACTATTCCTGCAATACAATTCAAGCTACTCAAGCCTTCTTCTCTACATTTCAAAAATTGTATTGCAATACAATTTCCTTTACTTTACGCCTTCCTTGCAATACAATCCTGCAATACAATGACTTTAGCCTACCTCCTCTATTGCAATACAATTCTCACCCTACAAGCCTTTTAAGTTTGCAATACAATCTCAACCTTGCAATACAAAATTTTATTCTCACAATACAATGCCTCCAGCCATGACTTCCTTCCTGTGATACAAAAGCGTATTGCAATAAAAAAAATTTTTTTTTCAATATGTTGGGCGTGGCCAAGCGATTTGCCCGAAAAATTAATTTTTTTCATTTTATTTCCAGTGGAAAAATCTCTAAAAATCCACTAAAATCATTTTTTTCCATTTTCCATAATACATCAAATAAATTCATAAAAATTTATTTTCTTCAATTTTACCATATAAAACCTTAAGTATTTTCTCCTCTTCTTAACCAAATAAATTTATAAAATTTATTTTCTTTTTCAGATTTTCCACTGAAAAATTTTTCCCCACTCAAATAAAATTTGTAAATTTATTTTCTTCTATTTTCTTCAATTCCCATCCAATAAATTTATTAAATTTATTTTCCTTCATTTTTATTCTAGGTTTTGTACTATACCACTCCAAACATTTTCTAAAATATTTCCTTAACTCATCTATGTGCTAATCACCAAGCACACAACATTACCTCTAACACATTACAAACCATGTTATACACCGATCACCAATTAATTCACAAATCACACAAAACACATCAACACACGTGCACGTAGTGTCCTATTGTCAGTGGTTCTAGGTAATCTCATGCCTAAACCGAGACATCAAACCACACCTAGTGGTGATGGATACCTGAGCAGGCTCTAGGTATTCGTATGCCTAAGCTCACGATGCCAAAATTTGTGGCCCCCAAGGCAGGTCAGTTGACTACGATCGGCAAGCTGGAATACAAGTGGAGGTCAGGGTTGCAGATGCCACTTTAGAAGGCGAGTCTCAGCATGCGGGGAGCTCTGCCAAAACAGTACACATATCGCCCCCAAACGGTCCAATATATGCAATATATAAGTAAAACGGCCACTTGGGCCCATAACCAATCCTCCTCATACCTCACAGCTGACTATATCCAGTAGTTTGAAAGAGTTAATAATTATAACATACAACACATATATCAAAATTAGAGAATTCTAATACATGTTTCAAATCATCAAAGCCACAACCCGGCTTTCTTCTAAGACCACCTCTATGACGTGCCGTCTCCGCGCATGCTCCCTGTACCTGTAAAATAAAGGGGGTCCCACGACGGGGTGAGCTAAAGCTCAGTAGGAGAATCGCCTGGGAATTAGACTCTCACCACCTAAGTGCGTGCAATGTTCCAGATTTAAACACACATTCAAGCAAATGCATGATCCTGCTTGAATGTCTACGTACCAACTCGGATCAGAGCCCTCACTTAGGCGCTCTCTCACACTCGCCTAAGCCTCGTATGAGAATTATTAATTTACTAGTGGGCAACCCTCCGATGAATATATATCAATTGGGCCGCTCCGACGATTGATATATATTATTTGTTTGTGGACTACCCTCCGATGAATATATATATCAAACTGAACTCCGGCCCGGTTGATATATTATTTGATTTGTGGACTACCCTCCGATGAATGCCTGTCAGTAGGCGCTCAGGCGGTTGATATATTATTTAGTTGTGGACTACCCTCCGATGAATATATATCAACTGGGCCGCTCCGACGGTTGATATATTATTTAGTTTGGACTACCCTCCGATGATTAACATTTTAGACTACCCTCAGGCCACGTTTCTCTGGGCTTCGTCTCATGCGCTGCTCCTATATTCCTAGGATGTTCCAGTGCATATGGAATGCATGTATGCCAATTCCAATACAGTCTAATCACATGCAAATATATAAACCTGAATATACTCGCATAATTAAAATCACACAATCATGTTATGTAATTATCATTTCAAACACCAAAATTAGCTCACTTGGGCTAATATTCAAACACAAGCAATTCGATTCGAATTACTCAACCAAGCACATATTTTTCCCAAAAATACATTTAGGTCACTATTCCTGGGCATTAAAGCCTAGGTTCTTGTTCCAACACTCAAATAAATCATTGGTTCATATTATGAACCCGCATTTCACAGCCACTTCCGGCCTCAAATCTAATCAATACATGATTTACACCAAAAACATACCATTTTACACCATCATCAGTCATGGAAGCCGGTCACGGGCATCATTTTTGTCTCAAATTTTATATAAATTCGATCCCAAGGTTTGGGATGGAGTCAACCCCCGCCTAATGGCCTCCAATCAACTCAAACATTCGAAAAGTACTAAAAATGGAATTAAAACCCAAGTAGGGAGAAATCCTACCTCGAGGGTTGAAAGCTCCATAATCCGTACCCACGCGTAGCCCTTTCTGCGTAGAGCATTTCTCCTTCTTGTCCGAAACTGCCCATTGTTGGTGCCGTATTACACCCCAGAGAAGTTTCTCTCTCTAAATAAAAATGGCCACTGCAGGTTTTTCTGGTTCAAATCCCGGTTTTTTTGGTCTTTTAAGTAGGTTGGAGACGGCACTATTGACAATTTTGTCATTTAGTGCCTTAAAATCAAATTTCATAATGATCTTTACGTCCCTCCTTTACCAGATTTGATATTCGGCATTATCTCGGCCTTCCATTTTCATTATTTCTCTACTCATACTACTTATGGTACACGAGTACTTGTTATATGTGACTTTCGTCACGTCGAAAACCGTTTTAAAACACACGCCTTGATACCTTGAAAAGCGTCTGAGCTCATTGTCTCGAAAATTCTGAGGAAATTTTAAATGCTAGCTAGATTTCGAGGCGATTCAGCGGTGCAATCCGTTTCGTCATCTGAGATCCTAGAGGGAATTAATTCTGGATTTTTAACCGTAATTACAATTTTATGTCCAAATTCACGATTTTGCCCTTATTCGAAATTGGAATTTCTGGGTCTTACATATATATATATAGATATATAGATGTATATAGATATCTATATAGATATATACATATCTATATACTGATATCTATATATATATATATATTTTTATATATGGGCTCATATCTATATAGATTTATATAGATATACTCTCAAATCTATATATATATATATATATATGGATGTATACAGAATATATAGATATCTATATATATAGATATCTATATATATATATATATATATATATATATATATATATATATATATATATATACTATATATATAGATATGTATATATCTATATAGATATATCTATATACATCTGAACTTATCTATATATATATATATAGATATGTATATATCTATATAAATTTGCCGTAACTACTACGGACTTATATATAGATATGTATCTATATAAATTTACGGCACTACTACGGACTTATATTGAAATGTCTGGTGTGGCCCCCAAAACACAGGAGTCCGTTGACTACCAAATCAACCCACTTGGAATACAAGTGGACGTGGTTACCCGGCGTCACTTAGAAAATCGGGGCGGAGTCTCCTTTATGCAGGGAGCTGCTAATTGCAAAACCTCGTATAACACATCCCCAAGCGGAGTCCAATATATACAATATATATCAAATATATCAATATGCATACCAACTATATATATTCCATGAATTACAAGAGTTACAATATCTTACTCTTAAATAATACATATATAAACTTAATTAGTTCTAATACATGTAAGAAACATCAACAAAACCACATTATGACTTTTCTTCTGAACTGACCTCTGGAGCCGTCTCCACGCACTCTCCTGTACGTAAAAGGGGATCCTGACCAGGGGTGAGCTAAAGCTCGATGGGAGAATCGCCTAAATGGGCTACTCACCACCTAAGTGCGATTAATGTTCCCAGATTAAACACACATTCAAGCAAATGCATGATCACCTTGAATGTCACCATGATGACTCGGATCCAGGAGTCCTCATGAGCTCTATCACACTCGCCTAGAAGCCTTGTATAGGGGGTGGCTATTAGTGGACAACCCTCAAGTACCCATATATATCAGTGGGCCGCTCAGACGATTGATATATTATTTGTTTGTATGGACTACCCTCCGATGAATATATATCAGAAGCGAGTAGCTCAGGCGGTTGATATATTGTTTGTTTTTAATGGTACCCTCAGATGAATATCAATTGGGCGCTCAGACGATTGATATTATTTGTTTGGACTACCCTCAGATATTTTATATTTTAGACTACCCTCAAGACCATTTTTCTCTATAGACTCATCTCATGCACTATCTCTATAATCCTAGGATGTTCCAGTGCATATGGAATCTGTGTGTGCGATTAAATCTGATCTAATCACATGCAAATATATAAACATGAATATACTCGCATAATCCAAATCACACAATCATGTTATGTAATTATACATTTCATCACATCAAAATTAGCTCACTTAGGCTAATGATCAATCACAAGTAATTCAATTTGAATCCCTTGACCAAACCACGTATTTCCTGTGAAATATATTTGAAAACAACTTCATTTAGGAATAGTGAAACCCTCGGTTACTATTCCCGAAAAATCATAACTCAACTGTTCACTTAGTGAACCCGCAATCCACTGCCATTCCCGGCCTCAATCAAACCAATACATGATTAACAGTAAATATTTGGAATTAAAACACCCGAACAGCCCTACAATTTACGGGCGATCCACGGCCCGACCAAGAAAATCCCAAAAATTTCTAAATTCGGTCCCATGTTTTGGGACGATCAAAAACAACCCCTCACGGCCTCAAACCAACGAAACATTAGTAAAACATTTGAAATGGGAATAAAACCCAGAAGTAGGGAGAAAATCACCTCGAGGAGTTTGAAGAAACTTCAGATCCGGAATCCCACGCATTGCACGCTCGCGTCGAGCGTTTCTCCTTCTTGTCGGCCGTAAACCCGGTCGGTTGTCACAAATCTAGAGAGAAGTCAGAGACCTTCTCTCTAGAATCTCCATTTCCGTTTGCAGCAGCCACTGGACCTCTTTCTCCTCTAATTCGTTTTCTCTTTAGTTTAAATGGAAGATGGTCATGTATGTTCGTCTTTTAGTCACTTAAGCATTTATGAAAATGATGCTTATGTCCTTCTTTTCTCAGTTGATGTCGGCTTTTCACTTGGCCATCCATTTCATTGTTCTTCTATACTCACCACTTATGGTACATGAGTACATGCTATATGTGACTTTACCGTCGCGCCAATCGTTTTCGCGGCACGGCTTCTTCTGCCTCGAAAAACGTGCCGATTCCGGTATCTCGAATACGAAACTTCGTGTTTGGCTTCGTTTCACGAGGCGATTTTAGCGGTGCAATCCGTTTTGTCATCCGAGATCGAGGAGAAATTAATTACAGTTTTTAACGAAATTACAATTTGTAATTAGAGTGCGATTTTGCCCTTATTCTAGAAATTGGAATTTCTCGGGTCTTACATTCTCCCCTCCTTAAAAGGAATTTCGTCCTGAAATTCGAAACGATCTTTATCAAACACATGCATATGCAATATGCACTCTACCCTGCATGTAAACTAGTCATTTAAATGCAAACAAACCCGCATTTTCATCCTAAACAAGAAGGGATAAGTGGCCCATGTCTCCCTCGTGCTCCCACGTTGGCTCTCCATCACGGTGCATGCCAGCCTCTCCCACTATTACGATCTTGTGTCGCAAGACCGATCGGCTATCAATAATACCTGCTTGGTCCCTCCTCGAGAAGGTCCCACTCCAAGTGTCAATCCTCGTCTGCCGATCCACCACATGAGAAATTTGGATCACAAGGTATAATTAGGAGCATGGAGCGTGAAATGCCTACGTGGACACCTATCATCTTGGTAGTAATGCTAACGATGCATGGCTTGTGTCTGCTCTCTGGTATCTCGAAAGGTCCTATGAATCACCAGTATGGCTTCCGGCACCGGAACTAACCCTCCTCTGGAATCACCTTCATGGAAGCGCGATCATCAACCTCGAACTCTAAGGTCGGCGTCGTACATCGACATAAGCTCTTCTACGGATCTGGGCCGAGAAAGGCTGTCGTATCAAGCTCACCTTCGGGGTGTCTCTAATCGGTCGGGACCGAGTGGAGTTCTCTCCACCTCGGTCCAGCCTGCTTGGTGATCTACATGGCCTCCCACACAATGTCTCATATGGTGCCATTCGTATACCCGCTTTGATAACTATTGTTGTGGGCGAATTCCACTAAAAGAACGAAATTAATCCTCTACCCTTATGGTCAAGGGACATGTTGCGCAGCATGCCTCTAACACCCGTATGTAATCCGTACACACGTAACCACTACACAACCCTTGCTTGGTGTGTAGCACTTCTTACTCTCGAAAGTCCACGATCAGCGACAATCCAATGAATTGTCAACTCGATCCATGCCATGCATGACATCCATTTACCGAGCCTTGCCCGGCTCATCGGCGCAATGCAATTTCCAAAGGGTATCGACCCTCGAGTCACCCCGACTCCTATCACTCAACTCTGAAATCTAACGCGATAACCATGTCCTGTGTTTTCATCTCGGGCACACACATAACTGACACACTTCAAGCCTATTACATTATCCACGAAATTCGGGATATCTCCGGTCTCTTACACCACCCAACTCCGAGTTCTCACTTGAGGGGATTCTGACCCTTTTCGCTTCACTTGACACACTTTAATTATTCTTCACTTCTTGAATCGAACTGGAGTCTTCATTGGACGTAGTCTAAAGACAACTCACCCCACACTCACCAAGAGTGGTGAATGACCCTCTGGAGTGCACCCACACCAGGCTCGGCGCGATGTCACCATGCACATGAGCGGAATGATGCTATATTGCAGACAACGATCCGGTTCCACCATGAGCAAAATCTCGAGGACCTCTCTCATTCATAATCCCGACCTATCGGTCGGCTCTCACCTACATCCTAGGAAAGAGCATCCTATTCGGGGCTTCTCGAAAGGTCTTAACCTCCTAAGCCCAAATCCAGTAAATTATCGGGTATGACCTTGGCTAAGGTCCCAGTGCGACGGCTTGGAGTGGTTGTCGGCTCCATCAAATATCGGCTGACGATCGACAACCAGCGGTCTGCTACCACTAAAGTCCACCACTGCCATTCAGACTACGTCTGTCACATTTTGACCCACACTCGCCCCTCTTGGCTATCTGTATTCTTGGAGTGCTTGTATCGCACGAGCTAGCTAGTTCCTCGACCCATACTAGGGTGTGGAGGAATGAAGCTACATGCTCTCTCTGTCACGGTACTTTGGGGTACATTGTCAGAAGTCTTGGGATCCTGTCTGCAGGCGATCCCTTCACTCATGCTCGGAATCCATTTTTAGTCACGAGGCCCCAGTGTGAAGCGAAGTCTTACGCCTCTTCACTGAGCTAGGAGAAGGCAGTCCTCCTCTTGTTACTAACACCGTATCCGGAGTGTTCCCAGTATCCTCGATTTCTCTCTCATGGTCGAGTGCCGTCCCGACCATGGAGTTCATATCCGTAAGGCGAAGTCTACGATCACAAATCTGGTGGACAACTTCAACCCATTCTTGTGTCTCGTAATGCCCGTGATCTAAACTCGCATCTCTAAGATTGACATTCGGTCTCTCGACTCATCCTTTGCCTCAGCCTTCTCTAGGTCGATTGATACTCCACGATCACAACACCCACGTGTCCCCGGAAATCTCACCTCGGTAAGCCAAAACTCGCGCGCGGGCAGGCGTACGGTGATGGTCTCGACAAGCGCAAAGCGATCCTCAGTGATACTCATGCTCCGCTCTGGTGGGAGTAGATCAAAATGTCATCAGCGAAAGGCTACGGCTATTGATCTAGATAGGGTTGGAACACCACAGCCATGAGATCCATAAATCTTTGCTAAGCGCATTCGTCAATCAATGGGCATCACCGTAAACTCAAAGTGCCATGCTTGGCACGTCCTAGCGCGTCTTAGGGATATTTGTCTCACAACCCTCAGTTGATGGTAACGATGCGAAGAATACATCTTGAAGTAGACTCGCGTCTTCTCAGCCCAGTGAATAAATCATCGATCCTCGGTAATGAGTGCAGATTCTTGATCGTAACCGGTTCAAGCTGCCATTAATCAATGCACGATCGGTCTTGTCCTTCTTCTTCGCAACTAGAACCGAAGCGCCCAGTGGTGAAGTGCTCGGTCTAATAAACCCCTTATCCAATAGCTCTTGTGCTTGGACTCAGAGTTCCTGCAACTCGTCCGGTGCCATCTGTCTCGAGGTCATAGAGATGGGAGAAGTACGAGTGTAAACGCCGATCAAGTCTACTACCTCTGTGAGTGATCCGGTGTCATGCGGAAAGCATGCACATGTTGCACACTACTCAAGGTAGATCCGAGTCAGTCCCTCCTCGTCCTGCAGAATGGGCTCGCGAGCCAGCCTAGCGTCACGATGCTTGGACTCGTATCTTTATGCGGGCCAAATGTCATGATTTTCCCCTGAAATACCATCTCTGAGCACCGATCCTAGCGTATAGGTAAGCTACTCTCTTGTTCATGATCGATATGACCTTGTATTTGTCGGCCCGATCCATCCCGAGGATGACATCGAACTATGACATGTCCATGATCCTTAGGTCCACCGTGAGTAGAGTCCTCGAGATCTCTAACTCACAACCTCGACCTATCATTCTTATTCTCGCCTATTCCTAGGGATACTCACGTACAATGGCTCCTCTAAGGTCTCTAGAGGTCCTTGCCCATTCCACCATATTTGGGCCTCATTCTCTAGCTAGAACGCAGCTAGTCTAATCGAGGTCGCGTCAGAGGTAATCTCCATAGCCTCTAACACTTTCTCGTTCTGCATGAACCAATGGTCTACCACCATCGGATCTCTACCCCCTGTGAATGTCGGAGGATGATACGTCCTAAACCTCTGGAGGTTACTAGGATCTCCCTGTCTACCTGCTATACCAGCCCGTGCGATAGCATTCATTTGTAATACCTCTGACCTCGCCCAGTCTGGCGTCAGGCAACGGTGGTGTTTGACCCGGTCACCGTCAGACCGCCCTCTACGTCCTGCGTCCTCATTCAGCCATCTATACAGTTCAATGGCAACAAGAGTCATTTAATTTTTCTTCAATCTAACTAGTAATGCGGATCTTTGATTACTAATAGACTTGACAACCATAGACGGCAGTTCATTTTCTAAGTGAAGCTAAATTTCAACACTCAATTTATTTATTTCAATTAGGTTCTATGCCCTTTTGTTCATTTCATGATTCAAATCCCTAAGGTCATTACTCATAACCTTAGTATTTACCCTTTTTCCTATACGCATTTCACCATGCATATAATTTCCTCTTGCAACTACGTGCAATCACGATTTCAAATAGTGAGATTCACAATCTGATATCTCTAAGAGCCTGACCCGGCCGAGACTAATCATACACATAATCGGTGTATACACATTGTCCTTGCATTCTGGTAATGCAAGGCAATCCATATGCATTTAAAATATTGTTTTCAACAAAACTTTATTTTCAAAAATTTTATTTTTGAAAATTTTATTTTTCGAAAATTTTATCAAATTTTATTTTATTTGATTTTTCAAAAAAAAAAAAAATTCAAAATTCTCACATTCCTGATTGACCGGTCGACGTGTTCAGCGATTACTATTCCACGATTCTTGTTCATAGATTACACTATTCACGGATTCTTGTTCAGATTACTATTCACGGTTTCTTGTTCATGGATTCTTATTTGTCACATTATTATTACAAAAATTGTATTGCAACACAATTTACCTTCTTCCTTCTTGCCTTCTTGATACAATTTTCGACTTCCTTTCCTTCTTATTTTTACTCTTGTATATTGCAATACAATTTATATGTTGTTTGCTTCCCCACTATATTGCAATACAATTTCTATGTTGTTTGCTTCCCCACTATATTGCAATATAATGTTGCAATACAATTTCCTCCTTCTCTTGCAATACAATTCAAGCTACTCAAGCCTTCTTCTCTACATTTCAAAATTTGTATTCTGATACAATTTCCTTTACTTTAAGCCTTCCTTGCAATACAATCACGCAATACAATGGCTAGCCTACCTCCTCCTTGCAATACAATTCTCACCCTCTGAGCACTAGAGATTCTGTCTGACCTCAACCTTGCAATACAAAAATTTTGTTCTCCACCACGGTACAATACCTCCGGCCCTTGACTTCCTTCCACTATGATACAAAAACTGTATTGCAATAAAATTTTTTTTTTTTTCAATATATTTGGGCAGTAGCCCAAAAAACGATTTTGCCCAAAAATTAATTTTTTTTTTTCATTTATTTCCAGAAATTGGAAAAATCTCTAAAAATCCACTAAAATCATTTTTTTTTTCCATTTTCCATAATACATCAAATAAATTCATAAAAATTTATTTTCTTCACTTTTCTTCAATTTTACACCATATAAAACCTTAGAAAATTATTTTCTCCTCTTCTTAACCAAATAAATTTATAAAATTTATTTTTCTTTTTCGATTTTCGAAAAATTTTCTCCTCAAATAAATTTATAAAAATTTATTTTCTTCTATTTTCTTCAATTCCCATCCAATAAATTTATTAAAAATTTATTTTCCTTCATTTTTATTCCCGGTTTTGTACACTATACCACTCCAAACATTTTCTAAAATATTTCATTAACTCATCTATGTGCTAATCACCAAGCACACAATATTATAACACGGCTACAAACCATGTTTGCACGATCACCAATTAATTCACAAAATCACACAAAACCCATCAACACACATGCATGTAGTGTCTAGTTTTGTCATTGATTTTCTAGGTAATCTCATACCTAAACTCAACGTCAAACCACCTAGTGGTGATATATCGACTATGGCCCTAAGCCAAAATTTTCTACCCATGGGTTCCGTAAGCCTATACTCCACACCATACCACCTAGTGGTGATGGATGCAGGCAGAGCTCTAGGTATTCGTATGCCTAAGCTACGATGCCAAATGTGGCGCCCCAAAGGCAGGGTCGTTGACTGCCGTCAGCCGCGAATAAGTGGACGTCGGGTTGCAGCGTCACTTGAGAAAAATCGAGGCGAGAGAGTCTCCTTTATGCGGGGGCTCTGCGATTCACAAAAACTGCGTATAACACATCCCAGCGGAGTCCAATATATGCAATATATATATCAAATATATCCAATATGCATACCAACTATATATATTCCATAGTTACAAGAGTTACAATATCTTCACTCTTAAACAATACATATATTAAACTTAATTAGTTCTAATACATGTAAACATCAACAAAGCCACATTCGACTTTCTTAGAACTTGACCTACAGAATGAGCAGTCTCTGCGCTCTATTGCACAGCAAAAGGGGATCCACGTAGTGAGCTAAAGCTACATTGGGAGAATAAACTCATTGGGCTACTCACCACCTAAGTGCGGTGCAATGTTCCAAATTAAACACACATTCAAGCGAATGCGCAGTCTACTTGAATGTCTGCACCTGACTGACTCGGATCCTAGTCTCATGTAGACTCTCTCCACACACTCGCCTAAGCCTTGTATGAGAATTATTATTTTATTAGTGGACAACCCTCCCAGATGTATATATATCAATTGGGCCGCTGTGATTGATATATTATTTGTTTGTGCATTTACCCTCAGAGTAGATATATATATCAAGTGGGTGCTGACGGTTGATATATTGTTTGTTTGTGGACTACCCTCCGATGAATATCAATTGGGCCGCTCCGACGATTGATATTATTTGTTTGGACTACCCTCCGATATTTTATATTTTAGACTACCCTCCGAACCATTTTTCTCTAGACTCATCTCACTTTATCTCCTATAGTCCTAGGATGTTCCAGTGCATATGGAATGCATGTATGCCAATTCCAATACAGTCTAATCATGCAAATATATAAACATGAATATACTCGCATAATTCAAATCACACAACCATGTTATGTAATTATACATTTCATCACATCAAAATCAGCTCACTTAGGCTAATGATCAATCACAAGTAATTCAATTTGAATCCTTGACCAAACACGTATTTCACCTGAAATATATTTTGAAAACATTTTGGGAATAGTGAAACCTCGGTTACTATTCGAAAAATCCTGAAACTCAACGGTTCACTTAGTGAACCGCAATCCACGACCATTCTGGCCTCAATCAAACCAATACATGATTATGATAAATATTTTGGAATTAAAACACCAAACAGCCCTCTAAATTTAAGGCGATCACGACTGACCAAGAAAATCCCGAACACAAATTCGGTCCATTTTTGGGACCGATCAACAACCCTCACGACCTCAAACCAACGAAACATTAGTAAAACCATTTTAAAGTAGAATAAAACCCAAGTAGGGGAAAATCTACCTCAAGGAGTTTGAAAAACTCCGTCCGGAGTGCAGCGTTGCTGCTCCGCGTAGAAGCGTTCTCATGCATAGGGCCGCCGGCGATCGGATTTGTCGCCGTCTAGAGAGAAATCCGGAGACCTTCTCTAGAATCTCCATTCCGTTTGCAGCAGCCCTGGACCTCTTTCTCCTCTATTCCAGTTTTTCTCTTTAGTTTAAATGGAGAAGATGGTCATGTACACTATTTCGTCTTTTAGTCACTTAAACATTTAGCAAGAAAATGATGCTTATGTCCTTCTTTTCAGTTTGATATTCGGCGCTACGCCCGGCCCCGTCCATTTCATCGTTCTTCTACTCACACCCTTATGGTACATGAGTACATGTGCTATATGTGACTTTCGTCGCATCAATCGTTTTCACGGCACCGGCGCGATGCCTCGAAAAATGCGATTAGGCGTGCCGGAAAATTCACGAAACTACGTGGCTAGATTTTGCGAGGCGATTCCAAATTTGTCCGGTTTCATCATCCGAGATCAGAGAATTGGTACGGATTTTAACGAAATTACAATTTTGTAATTGAAATTACAATTTTGCCCCTTATTCTAGAAATTGGAATTTCTAGATCTTGAAATTACGTGTTTATTGAACATAACGATGTACTTTACTTTACTCTTATTCATTATTCAGACTCTTATCATATAACTGTTTGACTACCTAGACCAGTAATAAGAAATGAGTGGGACTGTAACATAACAAGTACTTTGAATGTATAAGTATGATGCTAAAATTGTGTCAACACAAAGTAGAAGTGTCGAGCGTCGGAGAGTACGAAGTACTGCGTGTCGCCCACCTTCCTGAAGTGTCATATCACTAGCGAAGTGCGAGAAGCCTTGTCGAGCGTGTACGCCCATGTAGCGAGAAGTGCGTTGCACTGGCGAAGTCATAGAAGCGCTAATCGAACATCTTGCCCGGCGTAGCGAGTGTCGTAGCACTAGCAAGGTACCAAAGCGCGTCGGAGGCGTGCGCGTATAACAAAAGTGTCATGTCATTCAATATCTAGTCTTGCAGCAGTCCTATAATATGTATGTGCTCGAGGAGCCTGCTATCTTATCTTAGGGGTGTCGTTTGCCAACATCGAGGAACGCGAGTGCAGTCTAATTTCTGTTTCCTTGACCTTACAAACATGTATGGATCCTTTCATACACTTATAGGGTCCTCATTAGTCCAATAGACGAGTCTTTGGAGCAACGGAATAACAAAACAAAACCAAAAAACACGGCAATTTTCCATCTTTGTGAGCAGTGGCTATGTCGCGGCGAAGCCCTTCGGCTGCGGCGTGGCTACTATGCGGTGAACTGAGGGATGGGAAAAATCTCTTCTCGGCCACGTCATGGTGGGGACCTTATTTGCGGCGAGGTCCTGTCTCTGTAAATAAGACCCTGACATTACTAGATTTTTTATCAATTTTTGTCCATTTTTCTAAAAGCCCAACCAAAAGCCTCGAATACTCCAAAGCATCACCAAAACAACTCCCAAAATGTATTATGTGACACCCCAATCACAGGGTCCGTTGACTACCCGATCAGCCCGCGGAATACAAGTGGAGGTCGGGTTACGACGCACTTTAATCGGGCGAGTCTCGCATGCAGGGAGCTCTACCCAGGTAAAATACACACTCAGAGCACACATCCCCAAGCGGTCAATTTATATTCAATATATCCGAGAGATCAAATCACATGATGTCTGGCCATTTAGGCCTGATGATCCTCGTAATACATACTAACCATGAAATCCCGACTATATAATAAGATTCTGAGAAGTTCAAATGTTTTACTCTTATAACATATATTAAAATTAGGAAAATTCTAATACCACATGTAGATATCGTCAAGCCAAAGCCACAATCCATTTTCTTCTAATCCATGGTCTCTAGGATGGAGTCTTCTCCTGTACGCTCCTGTCTTTGTGAAAAGGGGATCACAGCAGGGGTGAGCTAAAGCTCGATAGGAGGGAATGCGCCTAAGTGGGCTACTCACCACCTAAGTGTAGTGCAATGTTCCAATTTAAGCAAACATTCAGCAAATGCATGATCCTACTTGAATGTCTGCGTGACTGACTAGGATCCAGGGCCCTCAGGCTCTCTCACACTGCGCCTAAGCCTCATTATGAGAATTATTAATTTATTAGTGGGCAACCCTCCCGGAGTGAATAGTTATCTATATATATAAATATGTATAGATCTATATATATCTATCTATATAGATATATAAATCTATATATAGATATCTATATATATAGATGTATATAGATATATCTATATAGATATATACATATCTATATATATAGATATCTATCTATAGATATATATGTGACGCTGATCGGGGTGTCAGTTGACTGCGTCGGCACTTGGAAATCGTGTCTCACATGCGTGAGAGCGCATTATGTAATAAACCGGCCGATTGGGCCCATTATATCCATTCAACACAATTATATATTTTACACAAAATTGATTTATTACAATTTTGTTCCAGTACAATTTATCTGAAATGGGTCTCTAGCCCAAAATTTCTCAAAAACAGAAAATACAGGATAAGGCCATCTTGGCCGTTTCTTCGCCTCTAAAACCCTGCTGCGTCCCATCCCCAAGCGCGTCCTCGGTACCTAAAAAATAGTCCCACGACGGGGTGAGCAAAGCCGGTAGTGGAATTTCCTACTTGAGTTACTCCCCACTAAGTCACGATACAATGACACACCAAACATCTGACACATGCTAATATATCACTCATGCATATATTGTAATTTTAAGTCCCATACATCATGTTATTGAGTTTATAATAATAACATAAGCTTAGTTCACACATGGGCTAAGAGCCTGTCCGTGATCCATCTTGGAGGCCCGCCTACAACATCCACCAATCAGCATGTTATTTTCTCATGGCAGCAACACCGTCACCGCAATCCACCTGGCTTAGTCTAGTGGACTATCAAGAAACACTCTTAGGATTTCTTAACTCGGTCAAGCTTTTGGAGCGAAACCCGGCCATCAGGCCTCAGCAAATCCCTATCCATTACAAAGCCCGTAAGCGAAGTAAAGCAAAGTAGGAAAAACCCTACATTCTCGGGGTTTGTGAAACTCCCAGTCACGTGCTCACCGCGTAGCCACCGGCGTGTAGACTGACTTTGCCTCTTGCGTTGGGCGAGCCGGCGGTCCGATCGTGTAGATCTTAGAGAGAAGCCCGGTTTCCTGCAAAATAAGCGAAAATGGCTACTGGATATTTTGTTTTCCTTCTCCCCCACGTTTTCTTTTTCCTTTTTCTTATTTCATTTCCCATTTGGTTTCTTTCTTTATGACATCACCTTACATGGCTCGATGTGAGCCATAGGATCCATTCCACACATGGCTAATTGAGCCATTCTTTCCATGCCAAGTGTCACTCTCTTGGTGTGGCATGTAGCATTCCTAACCTTGCCATTTGCCATGCATCCCTACACTGCCTCGAAAACGTGAAATCCAGGCCACCTCGGAATCCTAGCAATCAGGCGTGGTAGCTAAATTCGAGACGAGTTCAACGGAGAAATCAGTTTAGTCATCAAATCTAGAAAAATTCGGATTTTGACCCGAGTGCAGTTCTATCCTTCTTAGGAAATCTAGTTTCAGGAGTCTCACAATATATATATATATATATATATATATATATATATATATATATATATATATATATATATATATATATATATATATATATATATATATAGATATCTATATAGATTGCTCTCCTCTATAAATAGATATAGATATATATATATAGATATATAAATCTATATATAGATATACATATATAGATTTATATATCTATATATATCTATTTATAGATATATAAATCTATATATAAATATCTATATAGATATATCTATATACATACATATATATAGATTTATATATAGATATGTGACGCCCCGAAGCCGGTGCGTTGACTGCCCGTCGACCAGCGGAATACAAGTGGAGTCGGGTTGCAGGGCGCCACTTTAAAGAAAGTAAAGGCAAAGTCTCCTTTTGGGCAGGGCTCTGATTAAAATACACCATGAAACACATCCCCGGAGTCAGTATATTCAATATATCCAGAGATCAAATCACATGAGTATCACGACCACTTAGGCCTAGCGATACTCATAATGCATACTAACTATGAATTCAACTATATACCCAATAGTTACAAGAGTTCAAACGTTTTACTCTTATACAACATATATTAAAATTAGGGAAAATTCTAATACATGTAGATATCGTCAAGCGAAGCCCGCGATCATTTTCTTCTAATCCGGTCTCTAGGGATGAGTCGTCTCCGCCCCTGCGCTCCACAGCTACTGTAAAGGGGATCCCACGGCGGGGTGAGCTAAAAGCTCGAGTAGGAGAATGCGCCACCCAAGTGGGCTACTCACCACCTAAGTGCGGTGCAATGTTCAATTAAACAAGCATTCAAGCGAATGCATGATCCTACTTGAATGTCACCATGGCCGGCTTCGGATCGAGTCCTCGCGAGCTCTCACACTCGCCTAAGCCTCATTATGAAATTATCGTCATTTTATTGTTAGGCAACCCTCCGATGGAATATATATCAATTGGGCCGCTCAGGCGATTGATATATATTGGTATTTGTGGACTACCCTCAGTGAATATATATATCAAGCTGAGCTCTGGAAGCTGATTTGATATATTGTATTTAGTTAATGGACTACCCTCAGATGAATAAATATCAAATGGGCCGCTCAGCGGTTGATATATTATTTAGTTTGTGTTCACCCTCCCAGATGAATAAACAAATATCAAAGTAGGCCGCTCCGGCGGTCTCCGTCATTTAATATTTTTAAGTACCCTCGGAACCACTTTCCTCTGGAGCTCATCATGCACTAACTCCTATCATCTAGGATGTTCAGTGTGTAGGTATGTATGCCGGTTCCAATTCGATCTACTCACATGCAAATATATAAATATGAATATGCTCGCATAAAAAATTAAATCACACAAACATGTTATGTAATTATCATTTCACACATCAAAATTAGCTCTCTTGGGCTAATGTTCAAACCACAAAACAATTCGATTAGAGTTATGTAACACCATAATTTCAAAATATATTCTTAGAACACTATTTAGGGAATAGTAGAGCCCTCGATTTAATATTCAGAAAATCACAAATCAATGGACACCTTGTGAACCCGCGATCCTGACCATTCGGCGATCCATGCAAAACACATCGGCATTTATGGCCCATTTCTCACAACCGGAATTTGTTTTAACAATCCGAAACGGCGATGGGAGTCACGGTGACTCACTTTATCCCGATCTCGGTTTCACTTTTTGGGCTGAATTTCTTACCCATTACGGTCTCATAAACACAGCATAATTTATTGAATAAATTATCACCGAAAGACCCATAACAGTAAATGCGGTGTCTAGATTGCCGTCGGCTCCCAAAAATTCTAACGCCGGTCCATGTTTTAGGGCCGTCGGCGGCCATTCGGCCTTTATCATCTCGAAGCATGCATTTTAATACCAAATTCCACTGAAACAGCCCACTTCAGTTAGGCGATCCACGGCTAACCGAAATCCTAGAAAATTCCACAAGTTCGGTCCCATGTTTTAGGACCGATCAAACGGCCCCTCACGGCCTCAAACTAATCGAACATTCGAAAAACCCTTAAAAATGGGAGATAAAAAAACACCGTGGAGAAAATCCTATGGCAGGTTGTCAAAACTACGCCAAACCGAAGTCCGCAGCGTAGCTTGCTCCGCATTAGAGCGTTTCACTTCTTGCTCGTCGAAATCCAGCGGTCCGATCGCGTGTATTTCTAGAGAAGAAGGAAAGACCTTCTCTCTCGAAACTCCATTGGAAACCCTTTGCATCTCCACGAAAATAGGCTCACGTTTTCCTTTTGGCCTAATGTAGAAGAAGGAGAACTATTCCTATTATGTCGTTTAGTAACTTAAGATTTAGTTAATGACCTTTATGTCCCTCTTTCTCGGATTTGTTTGGCACTAGCACAAACCCGTCCATTTCATCATTTCTCTACTCATACCATTTATGGTACATGGTACATGTTATATGTGGCTTCGTCGCCGAAAGCCGTTCACGGCACGGCGATGCACCAAGCGTGCCCGACTCCGTGTCACCGACAAATTGCGAAATTTTCGTGCTAACTAGATTTCGTGAGATGATTGCAGTGCAATCATTCGTCATCCGAGATCCTGAAGAAATTAATTACAGTTTTAACGTAATTACAATTTTAATAATTAAAATTCGTTTTGCCCTTATTCCATAAATTGGAATTTCTCGGTCTTACAAGATATCTATATATAGATTTATATATATGAATATATACATATTATATATATAGGCTAACTATATATATATATATATATATA
Source organism: Tetrastigma voinierianum (assembly GCA_016808115.1). Lineage (NCBI taxonomy): Eukaryota > Viridiplantae > Streptophyta > Magnoliopsida > Vitales > Vitaceae > Tetrastigma > Tetrastigma voinierianum. The sequence goes on from JAEQBH010002873.1 coordinate 260,710, forward strand.
TATATATATATAGATATATATATATATATATATATATATAGTTATCTATATATAAATATGTATATATCTATATATAGATATCTATATATAGATTTATATATATAGATATATACATATTTATATATATATAGATAACTATATATATATATATATGTTGTAAGACCCACGAGAATTCCAATTTCTGAGGCAAGAAAGCGTAGAGATTTGATACGAAAGTGTAATTATGGTTAAAAGGTATGATGTTCTCTAGATCTCGGATGACAGTTGTACCGTTGGAATAGATCTCGCAAAATCTAGTTAGCGCGTGAGCTAAATGATTTCTAAGGCGAGTCGGTCGACTGCGTTTTCGTGTTCGGAGTCTTGAAATGCATCGGTTTTCGAAATGCGACAACCACGCCTGGCAGTAACACTCATGTGCCATAAGTGGTATGGTAGAGAAATGATGAAAATGAGCGGCTGAGCAGTCTTAGAAGATATCAAATCGGCGAAGGAACGTAATCAAGTAATATAGTGATTTTAAGTATTGAAATGAAAATGTATCGTCTTCTTCTCACTTAAACACCAAGAGCAAAGGCGTGAAGGGCACGTATTTGGTGATGCGTGAGCTAATGACAATTTTAGAGTGAGAGGTCATCCCTTATACTCTAGGTTATCTACGAATCGGACCGTTGGATTTCGACGGGCAAGAAAAACGTTCTCGCGGAGGCGAGCTCGCGTGGACCCACGAGGTTTGCGAGTTTTTGTGACTCGAGGGTAGGATTTTCTCCTTACTTGCGTTTTATTCCCCATTTAGGGTTTTGATGTTTAGGTTGGTTTGGGACGTCAGCCATACAATAGCTCGATCAGCTCAAACATTCGAAAATCTCTTAAATCAGAATGCAAAACCCAGTAGGAGAAAATCCTCCAAGGGTTTGAAGAAACTCCCTAAATCCAGTGAAGAAAAGTGACTTTGCCTGTAGCCCTTTCCGCGTAGAGCATTTCTCCTTCTTGTCCCGAAGCACGCGGCGGTCGATTCGCCGTATTTTTGAAGTTTCTCTCTCTAAATAAAAATAGCCTTTGCGAGTTTTAAGTTCTAAATCCCGTTTTTTGGTCTTTTAAGTAGGTTGGAGACGGCACTATTGACAATTTTGTCATTTAGTGCCTTAAAATCAAATTTCATAATGATCTTTACGTCCCTCCTTTACCAGATTTGATATTCGGCATTATCTCGGCCTTGCATTTCATTATTTCTCTCTCTCATACTACTTATGGTACCGCAGTACTTGTTATATGTGACTTTCGTCACGTCGAAAACCGTTTTAAAACACGGCGCAATGCCTTGAAAAGCGTGTAGACTCAGTATCTCGAGAAAATTCTGAAATTTTCGTGCTAGCTAGATTTGAGAACTGATTCAACGGTGCAATCCAGTTTCGTCATGCGAGATCTAGAGGAAATTAATTACGGATTTTAACCGTAATTACAATTTTATGTCGAAATTACGATTTTGCCCTTATTCGAAATTGGAATTTCTGGGTCTTATATATATATAGATATATAGATGTATATGAATATATCTATATAGATATATACATATCTATATATATAGATATCTATATATATATATATATATATATTTTTATATATAGATATCTATATATCTATATAGATTTATATAGATATAAATCTATATATATATATATATATGGATGTATATAGATATATAGATATCTATATATATAGATATCTATATATATATATATATATATATATATATATATATATATATATATATATATATATATATAGATATATCTATATACATACAGACTTATCTATATATATATAGATATGTATATATCTATATAAATTTGCAGTATTTACTACAGGACTTATATAGATATGTATATATCTATAAATTTGCCGGCCTCACTACGAGACTTATATTAGTACGGAGGTAGCTGGCAGCCGGGGGTCCGTTGGCCCTGCCACGTCGGCCGCGGAATACAAGTGGGCGTCGGGTTGCAGCGTCACTTGAAAAATCGGTGAGTCTCCTTTGTACGAGGAGCTCTACCGATTACAAAACACATATAACTGTCCCAAGCGGTCAATATATGCAATATATATATCAAATATATCCAGCCATACCAACTATATATATTCCATAGTTACAAAGTTACAATATCTTCACTCTTAAACAATACATATATATTAAGCTTAGTGGTTCTAATACATGTAGCGTCAACAAAGCCACGTTATGACTTTCTTACAGAACTCGGCCTCTAGGCGAGTCTCCTCGCACTCTCCACTGGCCTTGTAAGGGGGATCCACGACGGGAGTGAGCTAAGCTCAGTAGGAGAATCGCGCCTAAATGGAACACTCACCACCCTAAGTGCGTGCAATGTTCCAAATTAAACACACATTCAAGCAGTGCGCAGTCCTACTTGAATGTCTACATGACCTGACTCGGATCCAGAGTGCTCACGACTCTCTCACACTCGCCTAAACCTTGCCTTGAAATTATTATTTTATTAGTGGACAGCCCTCCGATGTATATATATCAATTGGGCGCTCAGGCGATTGATATATTATTTGTTTAATGGACTACCCTCAGGTAGACTATATATCCCGGCTGGCGCTCAGAAGCCGGTTGATATATTATTTGTTTGTGGACTACCCTCCGATGAATATCAATTGGGCCGCTCCGACGATTGATATTATTTGTTTGGACTACCCTCCGATATTTTATATTTTAGACTACCCTCCGAACCATTTTCTCTAGACTCATCTCATGCACTATCTCCTATAATCCTAGGATGTTCCGATTATATGGAATGCATGTGCGGTTCAATACGAGTCCTAATCACATGCAAATATATAAACATGAATATACTCGCATAATCCAAATCACACAATCATATTTATGTAATTGCCATTTCATCGCGTAAAGTCTTCGGCTTAGGCTAATGATCAATCCACAGTAATTCGATTTGAATCACTTGACCAAACCGCATGTTCACCTGAAATATGTTTTGAAAACAACATTTAGGGAATGAGTGAAACCCTCGGTTACTATTCTGAAAAATCCTAACTCAGCTGTTCACTTAGTGAACCCACGCAATCCACTGCCATTCGGCCTCAATCAAGCGATACGATTATGGTAATATTTTGGAATTAAAACACCCAGTAGCCCTCTAAGACTACAGGCGGTCTGGCCGACCAAGAGAAAATCCCATTTCACAAATTCGGTCCCATGTTTGGGACCGTCAGCAACCCCTCACGGCCTCAAACCAACGAAACATTAGTAAAAACATTTTAAAATGGGAATAAAACCCAAGTAGGGAGAAAATCCTACCTCCAAGGAGTTTGAAAGAAACTCCGATCCGAGTCACGCATTGCACGCTCGCGTAGAGCGTTTCTCCTTCTTGTCGGCCGCCAGGCGGTCGGATTTATCCACAAATCTAGAGAGAAGTCGAGAGACCTTCTCTCACCAGTCTCTCATTTCCGTTTGTAGCCACTGGACCTCTTTCTCCTCTAATTCACGTTTTTTCTCTTTAGTTTAAATGGAGAAGATGGTCATGTATACACTATTTAGATCTTTTAGTCACTTAAACATTTATGAAAATGATGCTTATGTCCTTACTTTTCTCGGTTGATATTCGGCACTCTTGACCATCCATTTTCATTGTTCTTCTACTCACACCATATGGTACATGAGTACATGCTATATGTGACTTTCGTCGCATAATCGTTCACGGCACCGAAACGCTATGCCTCGAAAACGTGCCGATTCAGTATCTCGGAAAATTCTGAAACTACGTCTTTGGCTAGATTTCAGAACTGATTTTAAGAGATTACCCAATCCGTTTGTCTCGAGATCAGAGAATTAATTACGAGTTTTTAGCGAAATTACAATTTTTGTAAGTGAAATTACGATTTTGCCCTTATTCTAGAAATTGGAATTTCACCGGGTCTTACATTCACCCCTCCTAAAAGAATTTCGTCCCAAAATTGAAAGCGATCTTTATCAAACACATGCATATGCAATATGCACTCTACCATACATATAAACTAGTCATTTAAATCTTAAACGACTAAACCCGTGCTTCATCCTAAAGCAGAGAGGATAAGTGGCGCGTCGTGTCCTCGTGCTCCCACGTTGACTCCTCCACTCCGCAGTGCCGCCACTTAGCACTCTCACTAGCCTGATCTTGTGTGTAGGGCAGATCCACGGCTATCAATAATGCCTGCGGTCCCTCCTCGAAGGTCCCATCGTGTCAATCTCAATGCGCCCCGATCCACCACATGAAATTTGGATCACGGGTATAATTAAGACATGGAGGCGTAAATACCTCGTGGACACCTAACATGCTGGGCGGTAATGCTAACCGGTACGCAACTGTGTCTACTCTCTCGAGTATCTCGAAGGTCCTGAATCACCATTAATGGCTTCCCCGCGCTTGCCGAACCTAACCTCCTCTCTTAGGCATCACCTTCATGGAAGCAGCGATCGTCAACCTCGAACTCTAAATTCGCGTCGTACATCGACATAAGCTCTTCTCACAGGATCCCGAGCATGAGAAGGCATTTGTCGTATCAAGCTCACCTTCTCGAGGTGTCTCTAATCAGATCGGGACCGGAGTGATGGAGTTCTCCACCTCGGTCGACATAGCGGTGATCTACATGGCCTCACACAATGTCTCATATGGTGCCATTATTATACACTTCGATAACTATTGTTGATGAATTCCACTAAGGGCAATTAATCCTCTACCCTTATGATCCGGGACACATGTTGCATGCCCTCTAACCTCCAGTATGCAATCCATACACACGTAACCTACACAGCCCTTGGCAGGTGTGTAACGCTAACCTCAGGTCACGATCTGCCCGACAATCGATGAATTTGTCGGCTGATCCATGCCATGCATGACATCCATTCTGAGAGCCCTTGCCGGCTCATCAGCACCCGATGCAATTTCCAAAAGGGTATCCGGCCCTCGAGTCACCCCAGGCTCCTATCCACTCAACTCTAAGTGCGATAACCATGTCCACTGTGTTTTCATCTGGACACATAACTTTCAGCTTACGCCAGGCCTATTACATTATCACTTTGAGAGGGGTCGGGATGTCTGCGGGTCTCTTACACCCTAACTCCAGGATTCTCACTTGAGGGGATTTACGACCCCCTTTTTCGCTTTGCCCAACACACTTTAATTATTCTTCACTTACTGAATCGAACTATGAGTCTTCATTGGACGTAGTCCTAAAGACAACTCACCCCACACTCACCAAGAGTGGTGAATGACCCTACCGTGCACCCACGCTTTGAGCTCGGCGATGTCACCATGCACATGAGCGGAATGATATATTGTGACGGCAATCAGTTCCACCATGGCAAAATCTCGGAGACCTCTCATTCATAATCCCGACCTATCTGGTCAACTCTCACCCTACATCCTAGGGAAGAACATCTATTCCTGGCTTCTCGAAAGGTCTTAACCTCTAAGCTGAATCAATGTCATTATGGGTATGACAACCCGGCTAAGGTCCCGATTCTTGTGACCCGATGGTTGTCAACTCATCAATGTCTGACGACATCCAATGACAGCGGGTCTACTACCACAAGTCCACCGCCAGATTTGCGGAATACGATCTGTCCACGACTTTGACCCACACTCACGGCCCTCGGCTATCGTATTCTTCCAGGTGCTTGTAGCACACCGAGGCTGACTAGTTCCTCTGACCCCACTAGGGTGTGGAGGAATGAGCGTATACTCTGTCCCTGCAATTTGCTTGGAATTTGCATTGTCCAAGTCTTGGGATCCACAATCTGCAGGCAATCCCTTCGCTCGTACTCGATCCACATTACAGATCCTGAAACTAGTGTGAAGCGAAGTCTTACGCCTCTTCCACTGAGCTAGGAGAAGGCAGTCCTCTCTCTTGTTTACCAACACCGTATCCAGTGTTCCAAGTATCCTCGATTTCTCTCTCACATGGTCGAGGTCGTCTGACCATGGAGTTCATATCCGTAAGCGAAGTCTACGATCACATCCCCGAATGGACAACAGCCCATTCTTGTGTCTCGTAATACCCGGCCAATCCTAAGAAACTCGCATCTCTAAGATTGACATTCGGTCTCTCGACTCATCACTTTGCCTCGGCCTTCTCTAGGTCGATTGATACTCGATACTAACACCACGTGTCCCCGAATCTCACCTCGATGGCAAGCTTCGCACTTGCGAACTTGGCGTCTGGTGATGGTCTCTCAACAAGCGCCAAAAGCGATCCTCAAGTGATACTCATGCTCCCACTCATTGGAGTAGATCAAATATCATCCCACGAAGACTCACGACAAAATGATCTAGATGAGGGTTGGAACACCACCATGCATGAGATCCGTAAATCTTTGCTTTGGCGCGTTCGTCGATCCAATGGGCATCACGTAAACTCAAAGAGTGCCCATACTTGGCGTCCTAAACGCCCGTCTTAGGGATGTTGTCTCCCTAACCCTCGGTTGATGGTAGCCGGTCACCGAGAAGGTACATCTTGAAGTAGACTGCGCTCTTCTCAAGCTGGTCAGATAAATCATCGATCCTCGGTAATAGATGCAGATTCTTGATCGTAACCCGGATTCATTTATCGGTAATCAATCTTGCGATTCAAGAGGGTCTTGTCCTTCTTCTTCGCAGCCCCTAGAGGCAAGGCGCCCGTGGTGAAGTGCTCAGATGTCATTCCCTTATCCAATAGCTCTTATAGCCCGGACTCAGGAGTTCACCTTTCGTCGATTGCCATCTGTCTGGTCGTAGAGATGGGAGAAGTACCGGAGTGTAACTCGTCACAGAAGTCTACTACCCTCTGTGGAGGTAGTCCGAATTAGCTCATCACGAAGGAAACATCACATATTTGCACACTACTGAGGTAGATCAAGTCTGATCCCTCCTCGTCCTCTAGGAATTAGGCTCGCGACCAACCCCACTAGCGTCACACGATACTTGGACTCGTATCTTACATGCAGGCTGAAATGTCATGATTTTCCCCACTGAAATGCCATACGAGCAGATCCTGGCGATAGGCGGTAACTCTCTGCGCTCACAATCGATAACACCTTGTTGTCAGCAATCATCCAAGGATGACATGAACTATGACATGTCCATAATCCTCGGAGTCCACTTGTGGTAGAGTCCCAGATCTACAACTGTAACCTCGACCTATCATTCTTATTCTCGCCTATTCACGCAAGGGGATACTCAGTACAATGGCTCCTCTAAGGTCTCTAGAGGTCCTTGCCCTTCCACCATGTTGGGCCTCATTCTCTAGCTAGAAGCGGCTAGTCTAATCCGGGTCGTCGGAGGTAATCTCATAGCCTCTAACACTTTCGTTGCATGAACCAATGGTCTACCACCATCGGATCTCTACCCCCTGTGAATGTCGGAGGATGATACGTCCTAAACCTCTGGAGGTTACTAGGATCTCCCTGTCTACCTGCTATACCAGCCCGTGCGATAGCATTCGCTGTAATACCTACAGCCTCGGCAAAAGTCTGCTGATCAAACACTGGTGGTGTTTGACCAGTACCCCGTGGACGCCCTCTACGTCCTCGTCCTCGACTAGCCATCTATACCGTTCAATGGCAACAAGAGTCATTTAATTTTCACTTCAATCTAACTAGTAATGCAGATGCTGATTACTAATAGACTTGACAACCATGAACTGACCCGTTCATTTTCTAAGTGGCGCTAAATTTCCTTCTTTCGATTTATTTTATTTCAATTAGGTTCTATGCCACTTTTGTTCGTTTCATGATTCAAATCCACCCCAGGTCATTACTCATAACCTTAGTATTTACCCTTTTCCTATCGCATTTCACCATGCATATAATTTCCCTACGCAACTACCGCGCAATCACGATTTCAAATGGTAGTGCTTTGTCTGATATCTCTAAGGCCTGACCCGGCCAGAGACCTTAATCATACACATAAATCGGTGTATACACATTGTCCTTGCATTTACGATGTCTGAGGCAATCCATTTTGCATTTAAAATATTGTTTCAACAAAACTTTATTTTCAAAATTTTATTTTAGAAAATTTTATTTCGAAAATTTTATCAAATTTTATTTTATTTGATTTTTCAAAAAAAAAAAAAAAAAATTTTGAAATTCTTATTTCCGCGATTGGCCAAGTCAAGCGTATTCATGAGAATTACTATTCACGATTCTTTGTTCATGTGGATTAATATTCCGCAGTTCGCATTCACTTGATTACTATTCACAGTTTGTTCATGGATTCTTGTTTGTCACAATCTGGGGTGTATTGCAACACAATTACCTTCTTCACTACTACCTTGCAATCTGATTTTCCAACTTCCTTTCATACTGATACACTCTTGTATATTGCAATACAATTATATGTTGTTTTGCTTCCCAGCTATATTGCAATACAATTTCTATGTTCGGTACACCTTCCCACTATATTGCAATATAATGTTTGCAATACAATTTCCTCCTTCTCTTGCAATACAATTCAAGCTACCAGGCCTCTTCTCTACATTTCAAAATTTGTATTGCAATACAATTTCCTTTACTTTAAGCCTTCCTTGCAATACAATCCTGCAATACAATGGCTAGCCTACCTCCTCTATTGCAATACAATTCTCACCCTACAAGCCCTTTAAGTTTGCAATACAGCATCGACTAACCTGTCACAAAGAATTTTGTTACCGATCTGATACCTCCGGTATGACTTCCTTCCCTACTTGTCTAGCTTGTATTGCAATAAAATTTTTTGATATATTTGGGCGTGGCCAAAAGCGATTTGCCCAAAATTTAATTTATTTTTTTTTCATTTATTTCCGAAATTGGAAAAATCTCTAAAAAATCCACTAAAATCATTTTTTCCATTTTCCATAATACATCAAATAAATTCATAAAAAATTTATTTTCTTCACTTTTCTTCAATTTTACCATATAAAACCTTAGAAATTATTTTCTCCTCTTCTTAACCAAATAAATTTATAAAATTTATTTTCTTTTTCGATTTTCAGAAAAATTTTCTCCCTCCAAATAAATTTATAAAATTTATTTTCTTCTATTTTCTTCAATTTATCCAATAAATTTATTAAAAATTTATTTTCCTTCATTTATTCTAGGTTTTGTACTATACCCTCCCGAGCATTTTCTAAAATATTTCATTAACTCATCCTATGTGCTAATCACCAAGCACACAATATTATAACACATTACAAACCATGTTATACACACAATCACCAATTAATTCACAAAATCACACAAAACACATCAACACACATGTGTAGTGTCTAGTTTTGTCAGTGATTTCTAGGTAATCTCATACCTAAACTCAGCGTCAAACCACACCTAGTGGTGATGCTGTCGACTATGGCCCTAGATAAATTTTCTATCCATAGGTTCCCATAAGCCTATACTCCACACCCATACCACCTAGTGGTGATGGATACCAAACCAGGAGCTCCTAGGTATTCGTATACCTAAGCTCACGATACCAAGGCTGTGGCCCCAAAACCAGGGTCCCGTTGACTACCCGTCGGCCAGCGGAATACAAGTGGACGTCGGGTTACCCGGCGTCACTTGGCAATCGGGCGGGAGTCTCAGCACATGCAGGGCTCTACTTGATTACAAAACTTGCATATAACTGTCTGACAGTCCAGTATATCTGATATATATATCGAATATATCGATATGCATCTGACTATATATATTCCATGAATTCTGAAGTTACAATATCTTCACTCTTAAACAATACATATATTAAACTTAATTAGTTCTAATACATGTAAACATCAACAAAGCCACATTCTGACTTTCCTTAGAACTACGGCCTCACAGGGCTGAGCAGTCTCCTCGCCTTGTACTCACATGCACGTAAAGGGGATCTACGACAAGGGTGAGCTAAAGCTCAGTAGGAGAATCGCCCTAAATGGGCTACTCACCACCTAAGTGCGGTCTGATATTCCAAATTAAACACACGTTCAAGCAAATGCATGATCACTTGAATGTCACCATGACGACTCGGATCGCGCCAGCGAACTCTCTCACACTCGCTAAGCCTTGTATGGAAATTATTATTATTAGTGGACAACCCTCCGTGTATATATATCGAACGGGCGCTCACGTCGATTGATATATTGACTGTTTAATGGACTACCCTCAGGTAGATATATATCCAAGCTGTTCGCTCAGGCAGTTGTCCTATAATGTTTGTTTATGGACTACCCTCCGATGAATATCAATTGGGCGCTCAGGCGTTGATATTATTTATTTGGACTACCCTCCGATATTTTATATTTTAGACTACCCTCCGAACCATTTTTCTCTAGACTCATCTCATGCACTATCTCCTATAATCCTAGGATGTTCTAGTGCATATGGAATGCATGTGTGCGAGTTCAATCTGAGTCTAATCACATGCAAATATATAAACATGAATATACTCGCATAATCGAATCACCTGATCATGTTATGTAATTATACATTTCATCACATCAAAATTAAGCTCACTTAGAGTACAATGATCAATCACAAATAATTCAATTTTGAATCCCTTGACCAAACACATATTTCACACAAAATATATTTTGAAAACCACTTGTTTCGGGAATAGTGAAACCCTCGTTTACTATTCAGAAAATCCTATCAGCGGTTCTTAGTGAACCCGCGATCCACGACCATTCTGGCCTCGATCAAACCCGATACATGATTAGCGGTAAATATTTTGGAATTAAAACACCCCGAGCAGCCCTCTAAATTTCACCAGGCGTCCAGCTGACAAAAAATCCCAAAAATTTCCACAAATTCGGTCCCATGTTTTAGGACCGATCAACAACCCCTCGGCCTCAAACCAAGCAAAAACATTAGTAAAACATTTAAAATGGGAATAAAACGCAAGTAGGGAGAAAATCCTACCTCGAGGAGTTTGAAGAAACTCCCGATCCCAGAGTCCACGCGTTGCACCGACTCCGCAGAGCGTTTCTCCTTCTTGTCGAAGGCCTGTGACGATCGGTTTGTACAAATCTAGAGAGAAGTCGAGAGACCCTTCTCTCAGAATCTCCATTTCCGTTTGCAGCAGCCCCTGGACCTCTTTCTCCCTCTGAATTCGTTTTCTCACTTTAGTTTAAATGGAGAAGATGGTCATGTACACTATTTAGTCTTTTAGTCACTTAAACATTTATAGAAAGTAATTACTTATGTCCTTCTTTTTCGGATTTGATATTCGGCTTTTCGCCGACCGTCCATTTTCTCGTTCTTCTCATACCACTTATGGTACATGAGTACATGCTATATGTGACTTTCGATGCATCGAAATCGTTTTACGGCACGGCAACGATGCCTCGAAAAATGTGCCGATTAAACATCTCTGGAAAATTACGAAACTTTACGTGCTGGCTAGATTTCGTGAGACGATTCCAACGGTGCAATCCGTTTCATCATCCGAGATCCAGAGAATTAATTACGGTTTTTAGCAGAATTTACAATTTTGTAATTGAAATTACAATTTTGCCCTTATTCTAGAAATTGGAATTTCGGGTGGGTCTTACAAGAGTACCCGTGAGTACATTCAAAGCATAACGATATACTTTACTTACTTTCTTATTCATTATTCAGACTCTTATCATATAATTTGACATTACCTAGACCAATAATAAGAAATGGAGTGGGACCACGACATAATAAGTACTCGAATGCGATATGATACTAAGGTGTCGTAACACAAGGTAGAAGTGTCGAAGGCGATCGAGATGCGAAGTACTATGCGTATCTGCCCACCTTCTGAAGTGTCATATCACTGGCAGGGTGCGACGCGGTCGGAGGCGTGCGCCCATGTAGCAGTGCGTTGCACTAGCGAGAGTCATAGGAAGCGCTATTCGGAACACATGCACACGTAACGAAGTGTCGTAGCCTTGCTTAAGAGTACCAAAGCAACGATCGGAGGCGTGCCTGCCCATGTAACAAAGTGTCATGTCATTCCAATATCTAGTCTTACGCAGTCCTATAATAATATGTGCTCGGGGAACCTACTATCTTTATCACTTAGGGGTATTACGTTTTGCCAACATCGGGCTGCGAGTACGATCCCAATTTCTGTTTCCTTGACCTTACAGACATGTATGGATCCTTTCATACACTTATAGGGTCCTCATTAGTCAATAAGCCGAGTCTTTGGAGCAGCGAATAACAAAACAAAACCAAAAAACACGGCAATTTTCCATCTTTGTGAGCTGATGGCTATGTCGCGTGAAGCCCCCTTGACTCTTGGCTTTATTAGCTACTATGTGGTGAACTTTGAGGATGGAAAAATCCTCTTCTCGGCCGTCATGAGTGCCGGAGTTCGCCAGTGTAGAGTTCCTATACGCGACGTAAGACCCTTGACATTGCCTAGATTTTTATCATTTTGTCCATTTTCTAAAAACCCAACCAAAGCCTCAAATGCTCAAAGCATCACCAAAACAACTCCCCGAATGTATTATGTGACACCCCGATCACGGGGGTCTGGCTACCCGTCGACCAGCGGAGTCTGAAGTGAGTCGGGTTACCCGGCGTCACTTTAAATCGGGCAGAGTCTCAGCTGTACGGGGAGCTCTACCCAATTAAAATACACATGAAACTGTCCCAAGCAGTCGATTTATATTCAATATATCGAGATCAAATCATGATAATACATTGGCTAGGCCTGATGATCTCATAATACATCATAACCATGAAGTCGACTATATACCCAATAGTTCTGAAGTTAGGAAATGTTTACTCTTATACAACATATATTAAAATTAGGAAAATTCTAATACATGTAGATATCGTCGACCAAAGCCACAATCGGCTTTTCTTCTAATCCATGGTCTCTAGGATGAGTCTTCTCCTCATGCGCTCACATGCGGTAAAGGGGATCCACGACGGGTGAGCTAAAGCTTCGATGGGAGAATCATACTAAGTGGGCTACCACCACCTAAGTGTAGTGCAATGTTCAATTTAAGCAAACATTTAAGCAAATGCATGATCCTACTTGAATGTCTACGTGACCAACTCGGATCCAGGCCTCCAGAGCTCTCACACTCGCCTAAGCCTCGTATGAGAATTATTAATTTATTAGTGGGCAACCCTCCGATGAATAGTTATCTATATATATAAATATGTATAGATCTATATATATCTATCTATATAGATATATAAATCTATATATAGATATCTATATATATAGATGTATATAGATATATCTATATAGATATATACATATCTATATATATAGATATCTATCTATGGAACTATATATGTAATGCCCGATCGAGATTGTCCGTTATTACCCGTCAACGCGGAAATCGGTGTCTCACATCGTGAAACACGTCACATGTCTTGGCCGATTGGGCCCGTATATCCATTCAACACAATTATATATTTTACACAAAATTGATTTGGCCCAATTTTGTTCAATTACAATTTATACAAAATGGGTCTCTAGCCCCGAAATTTCACCAGCGAATACGGGATAAGGCGTCTTGGCCGTTTCTTCGCCTCTAAAACCTGCTGCGTCCCGTCCCAATGGCGTCTTCGGTACCTAAAACCAATCCCACGGCCCGGGAATAGGCAAAGCCCGGTAGTGGAATTTCCCTACTTGGGTTACTCCCCACCTAAAGTGCAATGCAATGACACACGAACGCTCCCTGACACATGCTAATATATCCTCATGCATATATTAACAATTTTAAGTCCCATACATCATGTTATTCAGTTTATAATAATAACATAAACTTAGCTCACATGGGCTAAGGCACAATCCGACAGTCCATCTTGGAACTGCCTACAACATCACAATCAGCATGTTATTTTCTCATGGCAGCAACACACATCACCTGATCACCTGAAACGGTCAGTGGACTATCGAAACACTGCAGGATTTCTTAACTCGGTCAAGCTTTTGGAGCCGGAAACCCACGGCCATCGGCTCGGCAAATCCACTATCCATTCTGAAAGCCCTTAAAGCGAAAAGTAAAGCAAATGGAGAAAAGCCCTACATTCTCGGGTTTGTCCGAAACTCCCCGTCACAGTACTCACGTAGCCCTCGGCGTGTAGACCAACTGCCTCTTGCGTTGAAGCCCGGCCCGAAGCGGTCGTCGTCGTAGATCTTAGAAAGCCAGACTTTCTCTCTGCAAATAAGCGAAAATGGCTCTTGGATATTTGTTTCCTTCTCCCCCACGTTTTCTTTTTCCTTTTCTTATTTCATTTCCCATTTGGTTTTCTTTCTTTATGACATCACCGCACATGGCTCGATGTGAGCCATGGGATCCATTCCACACATGGCTAATTGTGAGCCATTGCTTTCCATGCGAAGTGTCACTCTCTTGGTGTGGCATGTCAGCATTCCTAACCTTGCCATTTGTCATCCTACACCCACGCCTCGGCTTGTGAAATCCCGAGCCACCTCGGAATCCTAACGAAATCCGGCGTGGTAGCTAAATTTGTGAGGCAGAGTTCAGCGGAGAGAGTGGTTTAGTCATCCGAGAAATCTAGAAAAATTAGGTTTGGCCAGAAATACCGTTCTATCCCTTCCCTTCAGAATCTGGATTTTTAAGAGTCTCTAATATATATATATATATATATATATATATATATATATATATATATATATATATATATATATATATATATATATATATAGATATCTATATATAGATTTATATATCTATAAATAGATATAGATATATATATATAGATATATAAAATCTATATATAGATATCTATATATAGATTTATATATCTATATATATATCTATATCTATTTATAGATATATAAATCTATATAAACTATCTATATAGATATATCTATATACATCTATATATATAGATTTATATATATAGATATGTGACGCCCCAAAACCCGAGGGTCCGTTGACTACCCGTCAACCCGCGGAATACAAGTGGAGGTCGGGTTACCAGACGCCACTTTAGAAAATCGGGCAAAGTCTCCTTTGTACGGGGAGCTCTACCCAATTAAAATACCTGCATGAAACCTGTCCCAAGCAGTCCAATATATTCAATATATCCAAGAGATCAAATCACATGAGTAATACGGCCACTTGGGCCCCACAGCGATACTCATAATGCATACTAACTATAAAGATTCAACTATATACCCAATAGTTACAAGAGTTCAAGCGTTTACTCTTATACAACATATATTAAAATTGGGAAAATTCTAATACATGTAGATATCGTCAAGCCAAAGCCTGTCCAGGCTTTTTTCTTCTAATCCACGGTCTCTAGGATGAGTACGTCTCCCTCGCACGCTCCTGTGCACCTTAAAAGGGGATCCCACGACGGGGTGAGCTAAAGCTCGTGGGAGAATCGCCACTAAGTAAGAACACTCACCCACCTAAGTGCAGTGCAATGTTCCAAATTAAACAAACATTCAAGCAAATGCATGATCCTACTTGAATGTCTACATGACCAACTCAGATCAGAGTCCTCACCGACTCTCTCACACTCGCCTAAGCCTGTGTAGAAATTATCATTTATTAGTGGGCAACCCTCCGATGAATATATATCAGATTGGGCGCTCAGAGCGTTGATATATATTAATTGTTTGTGGACTACCCTCCGATGAATATATATATCAAGCTGGCGCTCAGACGGTTGATATATTTAATTTATGGACTACCCTCCAGGTGAATAAATATCAAGCCCCAGGCCGCTCCGGCCGGTTGATATATTATTTAGTTTGTGGACTACCCTCCGATGAATAAATATCATGGAGCGCTCCGGCGGTCTCGATCATTTAATATTTTAGACTACCCTCAGAACCACTTTCCTCTAGACTCATCTCATGCACCGCTCCTATCATCTGGGGATGTTCAGTGCATATGGAATGCACATGTATGCCGGTTCAATTCGGTCTACTCATGCAAATATATAAATATGAATATACTCGCATAAAAATTAAATCACACAAACATGTTATATAATTATCATTTCACATCAAAATTAGCTCTCTTGGGCTAATGTTCAAACCATAAAACATTCAGTTGAATTACTTAACCAAACACATAATTTCACGAAAATATATTCTTAGAACACTATTTAAGAATAGTGAAACCCTCGATTAATATTCGAAAAATCACAAATCAATGGTTCACCTTGTGAACGCAATCCTGGCCATTCATTGATCCATACCAAAACACGCCGACATTTATGATTTCTCCTGACCAAAATTTCATTTTTAACAATCCAAGAGCCCGGCGATGAAATTTGTCCCACGGGCAACTCACTTGTCCCGATCTCGGTTTCACTTTTTGGAGGCGAGATTTCTTACCCACATTCAGGTCTCATAAACACCCAGCATAATTTATTGAATAAATTATCACAAAGACCCACATAACAGTCGTAGCAGTGTCTGGTGCCCAAATCGGCTCCCGAAAATTCTAACACTTCGGTCCATGTTTTAGGGCCCCGTCAGCGCCCACATTCCCGGCCTTGCTATCATCTCGAAGCATGCATTTTAATGCAAATTCCACCTGAGCAGCCCACTTCCAGTTCTGGGCAGTCACGGCTTGACAAAAATCCTAGAAAATTCCTAATTGGTCCCATGTTTTGGGGCCAGATCTAACCCCTCACGGCCTCAAACTATCGAAACATCGAAAAACCCTTCAAAATGGGAATAAACACAAGTAGGGAGAAAATCCTACTTCTTGGAGTTATCCAAAAACTCGCAAACCGGGGTCACGCGTAGCTTGCTCGCGTAGAGCGTTCTGCTAACGCTCGTCGAAATCCAACGGTCGATCGCGTGTATTTCTAGAGAAGGAAGACCTTCTCTCTCTAGAAACTCCATTGACCACGCATCTCCACGTAGGCTCCCGTTTTTCCTTTTGGCACAATGTAGAAAGGAGAACTATTCCACTGATATGTCATTTAGTAACTTAAGATTTAGTTAATGACCTTTATGTCCCTCTTTCTCAGATTTGATTTTCGGCACTATCTCGGCCGTCCATTTTCATCATTTCTCTACTCATACCATTTATGGTACATGAGTACATGTTATATGTGGCTTTCGTCGCATGAAAACGATTCTGGCACGAAGCGCGATGCCTCGAAAAAGCGTCTGACTCATTATCTCGACAAATTCTTGAAATTTACGTGCTAACTAGATTTCGTGAGATGATTAGCGGTGTGCAATCCGTTTAAATCATCGAGATCTAGAGAATTAATTACGGATTTTTAACCGTAATTACAATTTTTGTAATTAAAATTACGATTTTGCCCTTATTCCATAAATTGGAATTTCTCGGGTCTTACAAGATATCTATATATAGATTTATATATATAGATATATACATATTTATATATATAGATAACTATATATATATATATATATATATATATATATATATATATATATATATATATATATATATATATATATATATATATATATATATATATATATATAATTATCTATATATATAAATATATATATATCTATATAGGTATCTATATATAGATTTATATATATAGATATATACATATTTATATATATATAGATAACTATATATATATATATATATATATTGTAGACCGAGAAATTCCAATTACAGAATAAAGAGGCAAAATCGTAAATTTGATTCTAATATGGTTAGAAATCCGTAGTAACTATCTAGATCTCGGATGATGAAGCAGTTAATACCGTTGGAATAAAAAATCTGATTCATAGTAAAAGCCAATCATTCTAAAACGGTGGAGTCGATGCGTTTTTCGGCATCCTGGTGAATAACGTCATCGATTGATGCGACAGCCCATATAACATGTACTCATGCCATAAGGAATGGTATGACCAGAGAAAATGATGAATGAACTGGCGAAATGTCTGTTATCAAATCGAAACTGGACATAATGGTATAAAATTGATTTTAAGTGACTAGAGACAAAATAGCCAATAGTCTTCTTTCTCACTTAAACACCAAGAGCAAAAACGTGAAGGGACGTGTTGGTGATGCAGTGAGCTTCAATGACAATTACAAATTGAGAAGGTCCTCCTTACTCTCTAAGTTTATCTCATGATCGGATGGATTGGATTTCGACGGACCCGAAGGGAAAACGTTCCTACGCAGGCTGACTAGCGATGGACGCGAGTTTGCGGTTTTGACTGGCTCAAGTGAGACCTGCTCTGCTACTGCGTTTTATTCCCATTTTAAGGGTTTTGATATTTCGTTGAGACTGAAGACACGTGGCTGGTCGGTCCCGAAACATCAGGACCGATATTAAAATTGCCGAGTGATTTCTCTCACCATCAGTGACTGCCCAGGAGGTAAAGGAAGCTATTTAGAATATTGTCTTAAGTCCAGAATTTTTTTGGCACAAATCCATGTATTTGTATGGAAAAGGCCGGGAATGAAGCAGAGATCAGTCCCCAAGGCTATGGGACAGTCTGTGAAATTTTTGGAGATTCTTGGGCTGTCCGTGACAGTCCAGAAACTGTTGTGGGTTGTTGTGTTAGAATTGTGTATTAAATTCTATGTTGGTATGCATGAGACCGGGAATAACTATAAATCGGTTTCAAGAATTGGAACTGATGTGGATAGTGGGCTGCCCGTGGGCCATTCTCTGTTTTGGGGACTGAATTGGGGTGTTTGTGATAATTTATTAGATAAATTATGCTTTGGTGATTAGGAGACCGGAATTGGGAATGCGTCGGTTCCTGGAGGCAGGTGTAGGAAGTGTGGGGCTGCCCGTGGGCGACCCCCGCTTACTCTGTTTTGGGATTTGTAAAAACAGTCCGGGTTTTTTGTGATAAAGGGTTTGAAATTGTCAGTGTGTTTTGTTATGAAGTGTGTATGAAATGAGTGACTTGATTTGGTGTGGTGTAGAAATCAATAGGTTGTGCTTAATGAGGATTAACATGAGGTCACAATTATATGGAATATAATTGTGTATGTAAACCATTAGAATAAAAAAATTTGTGATTTGCTCGATTATATGGAATATAATTGTGACATAGGCCATTGGAGATGAAATTATAGTTGCTCAGTAGGCTAATTTGGGTGATGGTTGATATCATTGAATTACATGCGTGTAATTGTAGTTGATTGAAAATATGCATATTGTCATATTGTGTAAATGGTTTTGAAAATGGCATAATGCATTTTCATATGCACTTTAGGTAACCTAGAGTTAGGTGTGAGTGCATGTGAGGTATTTTATAAAGCGGATATGGTTCTTGAAAGGAATTTCCAAGGATGATATTAGAAATTGGGTTGGAGATGGGCTAACGGATCATTTCGGATGAGGACCATGACATTTTGGAAAGCTCACCAACCAATTCACCTCAGAGGGTAGTCCATTTTACCGACATTTCGGTAGTGTATTTTCAAGAACAACGGGTTTTGTTTTGAAAATGATTATTTTCTCATACATGGCTTAGGCAAGTGTGAGTGAGTCGGTGAGGACTCGTGACATGGGGATGACATGTAGACATTCAAGTAGGATCATGTATTTACTTGAGTGTGTGTTTACTTAGGAGCATTGCACTGCACTTAGGTGGTGAAGTAGCACTTGAGATTCTCCTGAACTTTAGCTCACCCGATAATTGGACCCCTTATTTAGTCTGGCGCTCGAGGCGCTCATTTTGAGTTGATTTTGAAGAAGCCGGTTTGTGGCTTGATGGTTTTGGACATAACATGTATTAAATTGTAGATTTTAATATATGTTTTGTATAAAACAAAAGTGTTATCAAGTATTGAATTATTGGGAGATAATTGAAGAATAGTTATGATAATTGATCTTATAGTATTGGTTTATGAGCAAGAGGCAATTTTATAAATGTGGGATTATATTGCATATATTGGATTGTTTAGGACGGGATATACGGGGTTATTTACAAGATTGTATTTGGGTGAGAGCTCACTTCCTCTAAAGAGACTTTGGATTTTACGAGAGTGGCGTCGGGTAACACCCCGACATCCATATTCAGCAATGAGTGACAACTGGTAATCAACGGACCCCGAGGAACACAGTATATAGATATATACATATTTATATATATAGATAACTACTTATATATATATATATATATAGTTATATATATATATATATATAGATATATATATATATATATATATAGATATGTATATATATATAAATAGATATATATATATATATATATCTATATATATATATATATTTTTTATATATAGATATCTATATATCTATATAGATATGTATATATCAATATATATATATATATAGTCCAAAACCGATTGAACAACCAAAACTCTTATCCATAATAGAAGATGGATAAGGAATGTTCAAATCAATTTTGAGCGAAAGAAAACTTAACAAGATCATATTACGCAAGGTCTTCTAATTCTTATTTAGAAATTAGAACTCCTTCAGAAGATCAAATGTTCGATCAAACTTAAATCTAGAAGAAGTAGGCCTGTTAATCATATTCAGATTAAAATATAGAATATATAAATTCTAAAGTTTAAGGAACAAAAATTGATCAAGAACACAGAGAATAGCAGAATAAAACATCAAAGAAAGGGACAGAATATTTGATATCAAGATTATATGACCTAATTGTAAAAACAAGGTAAAGTGTTTTGTCAAGATAAAGAAGAAGATTATTATTCTGAGAATAATGCTTCATCTTTGGAAGCTGATAAATCTCAAACAAATTACGAAAATGAAAAGAAATTGAAAAATAGAAAATTGTATGTCCAAATAAATATGTTAACGGTGATAAGGGAGTACTTCTTGAAGAATGATTGATGGATAGAAACAAAAAGACTAAAGCAAAATATAAGAAAGGTTTTAGAACAACAAAATTCAAAACCAAAACTAAAATAAATCTATCAAATTCTTATCAAATGAAAGATATGTTTCAATATTATAAAAAACAGGAACCTGCAACTTTGCAAGATTTGCGAGAATAAGTAAAACAAATAAAAATTCAAATAAATGAATTAAAATTGTACACAAAACCTAGGAGAAGAATAACCGACTTAGAAATCCAAAGAAAGATTTGCTTGGAAAACAAATGAAGAAGTTGAAACTTTTGTACATAGTATGAGCTATGATACAAAAAGCGGAGATGGTATACAAAGATAACTTTGAGAATCAATCACGGTACAAAAGAAGTTTTATAGCTTTAATTGATTCGAGTGATTTAAATTGTATACGAGGAAGGATTAATCCCTACTGTATATTTTGCAAAAGCTTATCTCAAAGATTATCAGCTTTGCTAGTAATGATCCTTTGAGTTCAATACAAAATACCACAAGGTATATTTGCAAAAATGGTATTTATTAAAACTTCATTCTTACTGATCAAAAATATAAGTCATCAAATTGTTTGAACTCCTTTCCTAACACAACTTTATCCTTTTCAAATTGATAATAAAGTTAAACTAAATATAATGGTCAAAAATTCTTTTGAATTTATAAAAATTGTCGAGTTAAAAATAAGAAGTTCAAGATTTTATTTCTTTACTTCAGCAAAAACAAAAACATGTAAATTTCTTGAGAGAAAGAAATACAATATAAGAAAGCCGAAAGAAGCTTCTGATCGAGAACAAATTCAAATAAGAATAAAAAATATCCAAAAACAAATAGAGCAAATCTTTGTTCTTCTATACAGAAATGCATTTAGAATAAAACGACATATAGTTTTCTTTACCATATGAAAAGATTTCTACGAAAAACAAATTCCTACAAAAGCTAGACCTATTCAGAAAAATTCTGAACTCCTTGAATATTGCAAAAAAAGATTAATGATCTCTTAAATAAAAAAACTTACAGACCTAGTCATTCACCATGGAGTTGTACGGCTTTTATGTCAAAAAAGCTTATGAATTAGAAGGAACTCAAGGTTAGTGATTAATTATAAACCCTTGAATAAGTCCTATATTAAGTTAGGTATCGATACCTAATAAAGGATTTAATTCAAAGGATTTATAATGCAACAATTTTCAAAATTTGATATGAAATACGGTTTTACGCAAATTCAAATTAAACCCGGAAGATAGATACAAAAGTTTGCATTTCTTGTTCCATTTGGACATTATGAATGGAATGTGATGCCGTTGGTCATAAAATGCCTTGAATTTAAATATGATGAATGAAATATTCAATGAATACACTAGATTTTCTATTGTTTACATGATGATGTTCTTATATTTTCAAATTCAATTGAAACATTTCAAACATTTAAATTTTTCAAGTGTAAGAGATAATGGTTTAGTAATCTCTGCAGCAAAGAATTAAATTGTTTCAAACAAATATTGAGTTTTAGGATTTGATATTTAGTAAGACAGAAATTCAATTTACGGAATAAGGGCAAAATCGTAATTTTAATTACAAAATTGTAATTAGGTTAAAAATCATGTAACTAATTCTGCAGACCTCGGATGATGAAGCGGATTGCACCCGTTGGAATCGTCTCCGCAAATCTAGTTATACGTAAAATTTAGTAATTTTTAAAAGACGATCGGTGTCGACCGTTTTTCGAGGCATCGGCGTTTGGTCTGTAATCGGTTTTGATGTGGCGAAAGCCATATAACATGTCTCATGTACCATAAGTGGTATGAGTAGATAAATGATGAAAATGGACGGCTGGGAGTGGTGCGAGAATATCAAATCACGGTAAAAGGGACATACATGTCATTTAGAGATTTGATTTTTAAGTCATAAAAGACAAAAGAGTAAATAGTCTTTCATCTCCCTCCTAAGACAAGCCAAAACATTGAGAAGCCATTATTTTCGGTCAGTGGCACAGCCGTTGAGAGAGTTTTAGAGAGGCGCTTCTCTCTGGTTTGCACACAATCAGGCCAGTTGGGCGGACTTCGGAGGTGAAGGGAAAAGCGATCTACAGCCCGGCTGGGGCTACGCGTGGACTCCGGTTTTAGTGAGTTTCAACTCGACTCCCTCGAGGTAGGATTTCTCCCTACTTGGTTTTTATTCCCCATTTTTAGTGTTTTTCGAGATGTTTGGTCGATTTAGGCCATTAGGCGGTTGGATGATTTGAAACATGGGGCCAGAATTATCTAAATTTTTTAAAACCAAATGGAGCAACCCGTGGCTCCACGAAATTTGTGTGGGTATGAAAATATTGATTTTGTGGTTTGAATTGTGTTGAATGGATTGAGGCGGGAATGGCCATGAGATGCAGTTTATATATGAGCCCAGATAAATTATTTGAAGCCCAGAGCAGAGAAAACCCTAGGGTTTACTGTTCCTAGGAAGGAGTGCCCCAAAATGTATTTTTGGAAAATGCAGGTTTGATTAAGTGAATTAGATGAATTGCTTGTGTTTGAACATTAGCCCAGTGAGCTAATTTTGGTGTTTGAAATGATAATTTCATAACATTTTGTGTGATTTAATTTTAATTGTAAATATATTCATGTTTATATATTTGCATGTGGTTTAAACTGTATTGGGCGAAACACATGCATTCCATACCTTGCGGGGAACATCCTAGGACCATAGGAGTTAGTGCATGAGACAAGTCTAGAAAATGGTTCGGAGGGTTGTCTAATAATGTAAAATGGTCGAGTTAGTCCCCAACTAAATAATATATCAAATCGGGCGGCCGAGTTGATATATATTCATCGGAGGGTAGTCCACATACAATTTATATATATCAATCGTCGGAGCGGCCCAATTGATATATATACATCGGAAGGTTGTCCACTAATAAAATATTAATTCTCATACAAGTCTTAGGCGAGTGTGAGAGAGTCGGTGAGGACTCGGGATCTGAGTTGGTCATGTAGACATTCAAGTAGGATCATGCATTTGGGAATGTTTATTTTAGAATGGAACATTGCCTTTGCGCCAGGTGGTGGGTAAAGCCCACTTAGGGCGATTTTCCTGCGAGCTTTAGCTCCTGCCCCGTCGTCAGGACCCCCTTATTTCTGGTACCGGGCGTGCGAGACGGCTCATCTGGGAGTCGAGTTTTGAAGAAAATTTGGATGTGGTTTGATGGTTTCCATATGTATTAGAACTCTCTGATTTTTTGATATATGTTGTATAAGAGCCATTACTCTTAGAACTATGGGACATAGTTGATATGGTTGATGGATGTTGTTTTGTAAATTTGAAGTGGCCGTTTTATCCATGTTGTTATCCTTGGGATTATATTGGAATTTGCTTGGGACGGGTTTTATACGAGTTACGTATTTGGGTAGAGCTCCAGTCTGAAGGAGACTGCCCGGGTCTTTCTAAAGTGGCGTCGGGTAACTTGGAGCCTCCTTACGTCCGTAGGTTGACGGGTAGTCAACGGACCCCCGGAGTTTTGGGCGTCACGGATATTCATCAAGGCGAATAAAACATACGAGCAATAGATTTTGCAAACAAATTTCTGATGAAATCAAAGATAAAAACACGATTACAAAGGTTCTTAGAAGCCTTAAGCTTATGGCCGAGTTTTACCCCGAATCTTAAGTTTTAATCAAGCCTTTATTTCAAGGTTAAAGAAAAATCCTTTACCTTGAGTACGAGGAACATACCCGAGGTAGTCAAACAAGTCAAAATCCGAGGTTAAGGAACTTCCTTGCTTAGGTATCCTTCGCCCGAAGCCTTTCCTATTATAGAGGCAGGATGCCTCGATATAGGATATGGTGGGATTTTAAAACAAGATTTTCAAACAAAATTTCAATTTGTTAGATTTCACTCACGGTGTTTGAGTGGTCCGCAATTAGATTATTCAACATGATTAAAAGAAATTTTAGCCATTGTTTTATGCATTCAAAATTTCAAAGTGATGTTTTCAACAAAATTTCTTTTAAGAGTTGATTGCAAAACGCAAAGAAATATTGCAAAAGATGTTCAAAACTTAGTTTAAACGATTTTCTTGGGATACTGTATTTATCTGTTTTGATTTTGAAATTGAATTTATCAAAGGATCTTCAAATGTTTTACTGATTTCCTTTCAGAATTTTTCACAGGGGAAAATGAGCGAGCAAAACGAGATCAATCAAACCCACTTCAAAAGCCTCTTATGCAATGAAAAGGCCTCAAACTTCAAATCGTTTGAGTTTTAGGAAAACCCTTAACCCTTCTTTTCAAACACCAACCAAATTTGCATACCAAACAAAGAACAAAAATTGTTACTTCAAATTTTAGAGCACGATCATATGTCGATTTCAGGTGAATTGAGGAGTCAAAGAATTTTCAAAATGAAAGTATTTTCATTTCGAAATACTAAAAACGTAAAAAATTCTCACAATTCATACTCGTGAATCACGGTCTGTTCAAATATGTGTCATGGAAGGCCACGAGGTAATGACTTTGCTTACTGAAATGCAGAATTTTGAAAGTCATTAATGAAAAGATTGGGGTCAAAATATTTTTACCCACAAAGACTTCCCCGAGATTTATTTTGATCCTCAGGCTTGATTTTATGACTACAAAATGCTTGGTACCATACTTCTGTGCTCCCGGGCGAAAAACTCATTCTTAGTTTTTTAAGCTGGGATGAAAAAGGGTTTTAAAAACTTTTCCAAATTAGTTTCAGGAATGATGGCTTCTTATGAGAGCTAATCCAAATATTTTCTATCTGAAATCACCAAAAGTTTTGATTATTTCAAATCAAACTGTGAAAGCTTTTTCCCTCCTGGAAATAGCTATTCACTTTTCTTTTGTTCTCAATTAAGAATCCCTTGGATTGCATTTGGGGCCCAATGTACCCATCAATCCATCCAGAAGCCCATTCCCTAGAAGTTTTTGGCTAGAATTCAAAATCAAATGGTGGGCGCTTTCAAAATCTACGAAGCCCCAAGCTTTGATCTTTGTCAAAAAATGGTGAAGCCCAGAAAGCCGATTTGAAAAGCCCTCTTCTTGAAGGCGAGGTACTGTTGGTCCCAACCTTTGCCAGGCCCAATAACCAGAAACTCATTTCCTTCAAATACGGCTTAGGGCTATCTCAAGCAAATCAATGAAGCGCGAGAGGCGCTTTCAAAACTACGACTTCAGTTTCGGGCGGGATGACCTGATAGCGGCCTGACCTTCTTCACGGCCAAAATGAAGACATGTGCTCTGACCTCCCTTCCTCCTTGAGTAAGGATGATAAGGAGGATATCAACATCTTTAAAAGCCTTTGCCTCGGAGAATGTCTGAATTTCAAAAAAAATTCCAGAAATCAATGGATGCTCTTACGGCGATTTAATGAAGAATGGAAAATGCGGACCCTGAGAGTGGTGTGATAGCATCTTAGATCATTTCAAGCGTTAGCCAGAGCTGTCCCCCACTTTCAAAAGCAAAAGCTCCACTTGCAGAGAGAAAACAAAATTCTTGACCTGACGGGTGACTGTAGCGAGAGACATGTGACTCTTGAAAAAGTATGTGACCCTTCAAAGTCACATGATCCCTTTGTGTGGACGTCAAAGTTTTATTTCAAATCCAAAAATTTCCTATATAAGGAGGGGTTGTCTCCTTAGCTAGGCAGGATAAGTTTGAGATAAAGGAAGTTGGGAAAGCTGCGAGAGCCTTGTATCGACTTTGCTTAACTAGCTTTCGATCAAAAGCTTGCATCGAAAGTTTGTAAGTTTTTCAAAGTTCAATAAATTTCAGTTCAAATTTCAATTCTGTTTTTTATTTGATTCAAATTGCATACTGTTTGCATGTTTGTTCAAATATATTCAACTTGGAAATAGTATATCGGTGAGCCTCAAGCCTCCACGAACCCGGCTAAGTGGTGTTTAAGCGAGGAAACCAGTTGTTACAACGCCGCCCGTGCTGAAGGAAATCAAATTCTTTGTTACTCTTGCTCAAAATTTTAATATTCTTGTTCAAAAATATATATGTTCAAATTGTTTAAGGTCACATGAAATTGGTATCAGAGCGAGTTACGGCAAAATTTTGATTAATTTTTGTATTTGTATTCTTTCAAAATAATTGTGATTCCAGTTAGTGTTGGTCATTGATGTATCCGTTGGTCGTAGTAAAGCCTGTGTGTAGTAGGTGGTCCCGGTGGTGGTCCCTCTAAATGTTAAGATCCCAATTCTTTGTAGAAAGGATAAATGTCAAATTTCATCAAAAAATTTGTAAATCTTGGATTCAAATACTAGTTCATCAGGATAGATGAACAATTAAGACAAATCTGAAAACGCATGACAATTTGAAACAAACTTTGCATTTCTATAGAAGATTGGGAACGTATATCAAAAAGGGTAGGAAATGCCAAAACAAAATATTAAAAGAACTATACAAAATAGGAACTTTTTGAATTCAAAAAGATTATAGAATCAAAATCTACGAAAATACTCATTCAATAGATTACGAGGCAGAAACTATTGAACCACAGGTAAGGATCTAGACAATTCAAAAGAAAAATTCAAAATTCTTCATATAGGAGCTATCCAGGTAGCAGCCAAACCCTTAACCAGGTTAGGGTTAGACAAACCTATATGTATATGTCTGCGTGATGCAAGACATAACAAATTCCAGGATTCCCTTTTAGGATTAATGGAAACAAATACATCGTTTGGACCGGTGTATTTCACCGGTATCATCTAGAGTTAGGCGCATGAATGATAAGGCATTCATAAAGCCTTGTAACTCTAAACATTCAAACTCAAAATTATGACATGGATCCTGGAGTCCAGAGGAAATATACTTATAGTATCACAGGGGTATACTCTGAGTAATGACCTCGGTAGTTAATCCCAGGTGCCTTTTGTCCTCGCCCGAAAGATCGAGCATTAATTTGGCAAGCAAATGAGAAAAATTCAACAGTCATAATTCCAAAACCTATTCCATGGGAATGTTTAACACAATCCTCTGAATGGAATTTCAAACAACTCTTAGCTCCAAAACCGATTGAACAACCAAAACTCTTATCCATAATAGAAGATGGACAAAATGTTCAAATTAATTTTGAGCCAAGAAAAGAAAACTTAACAAGATCATATTCTGCAAGGTCTTCTAATTCTTATTTAGAAATTAGAACTCCTTCCAGAAGATCAAATGTTCAGTCAAACTTAAATCTAGAAGAAGTAGACTATTCATCTACTATTCAGATTTAAAATATACAAGAAATTTGAACCAAACATTCCAAAACTCTCGGATAGGTCTCAACATTTCTCAAATGATGTCACCGATGATGAGCCTCAGCTCAACATGATGACAGCGAGAAAATGTGTTTGAAATAGACAAAAAGATAGCAGAGAAAGAAGCAAAATCGAAGAACATAAAGAAAAAGCAAATGGTTTTTCTCAAAATTATCTCAAGAAACAAAGAGAAATTTAGAGAACAATGGTATAAACTATGAAACAATGGAAATGAATATTCCAATGTTCACATTGTGGCATGATCGGGGTGTCCAGTTGACTACCGTCCCGACCCGAAGTCGCGTCTGCATCGTGAGGCACGTGCATGTAAACCGGCCCGATTGGGCGGTATATCCATTCAACACAATTATATATTTTATACAAAATGATTTATTTACAATTGTGTTTTAATTACAGACTATACAAAATGGGTCTCTTGCCCAGAATTTTACAAAGAACAAAAATTACAAGATAAGGCCATCTTGGCGTTTCTTCGCACAATAAGGCCGAGCGTTCATCCTAAGCGCGTCTTCGGTACTAAAAAATAGTCCCACGGCGGGTGAGCAAAGCCAGGTAGTGATTTACCTCTTGGATTACTCCACACTAAGTGCGATGCAATGGCACCTGAAACATATTACCGTGCTAAAATATCACTCATGCATATATTAACATAATTTAATCCATACATCATGTTATTCGATTTATAATAATAACATAAACTTGGCTCCACATGGGGCTAGACTATCCGGCGGTTCGTCTTGGGCGCCTGACATCACACAAACATGTTATTTTCTCATGGTAATAACATGACCCTGCATAAATCAGCAAACACCAAACGGTCGGTGGGTTTATCAAAACACTCTAGGGATTTCCTAACTGCGGTCCAGCTTTTTGGGCAAGAGCAAAACCATCAGACTCAGTAATCCCATCATTCACATAACCCTTAAGTAAAGTAAAGCAGTAGGAGAAAAACCCACCTTTTACGGGTTTGTCGAAACTCCCCGAAGCTGGTAACCTGTAGTCCTTGCCATGGGGAGCAACTTTGCTCCTTGTCTCGTCGGAAGCCAACGGTCCGATCGCCGGGAATTTTAGAGAGAAGGTGGAGCCTCTCTCTCTAAAAACCCTCTCTTCCTCACTCTCCCTTTCTCGGTTGGTCTCTCCCTCTCTCCTTCCCTCTCTGGCCCGGATTTGGAAGACTTGAGAGGTCGAGAGGAAAGTCCTCATTCGCCACATGTCCATTTCTCATTGGACACCTTGGATTACCCCCTTATCCTTATCAATCTATAGCAGAGATATCCCTCTAATGGCATCTTCATGTATCTCACAAGTGAGCCCACTTGACCTCAAGTTTATTTGCATCTGCAGGACGTGAAGCGCTCTGGATGCACTCGGCGTGCGAGTGTCATGCATCCCTCCGTTACTTGCACTCGGCGTGAAATTATTTGTCTCGGAGTCAAGCGAAATCGACGTGGCATTAGATTGTGAAGTTGATTCCAACGGTGAATTCAG